>CM049411.1:16437500-17002500 GCA_026929865.2 Hyperoplus lanceolatus | reverse complement strand
TACAATGACGGAGGTAAAAACCTGGAAACCGGAGCAGATAAATCCAATCAAAACTATATGCATATAACATAGCACTAGAGCAGGCAAGACATAGTTTGTTGAAGTCATTAACCAGAGTTAAGGTGCTAGCTGATGGGAATAAGGGCTTGTTGTCCATCCACCGTGTCCTTGCATAAGTCTCACTAATAGTATTTCCCTGCAGCCCAGTGTCCCAGCCCTGTCGTCAGCCACAGAACACAGGCTAATGAGCACTGTACCCAATCAGCCTCCCCACGCCCTCCTCCCATGCCCATCCTGAGACACAGAAAGGCGCTGAGGGAGAGGAGGCGATTAAGAGAAAACAAGGGATAAACGGGGAGATAAACTGTTTGGTGTCATCGCTGCCATCAATCTCAACCAGAACGAAATGAGGTCTGCAATAGAGAAATATTATTACAAAGCAGACAGTGATGAATGAGCTGCCGGATAGAGAGAGGGAAAGAAGTGGTGGGGGTATCCAAGATGCGGTTGCTATCCCCAGTTTCACATTATTACAGCAGCAAAAACTCAGAAGTTGGCTCACACACACACCGTAACTGGTCAGCAGAGCCAGGTCTCATACTTGTAGCGTTGGCGTCTCCCTCTCTGTCTGCAAAAAGAGGGTTTGTAAAGCAAAAAAAAAAAAGTGGTCTCAGTGCCCTTCACCCTACAGAGTGAGGTATCAAACCCATGGTTTAGTGAATATCCATCCTGGTGACCTGTTCTTTTTCAAGGGTGAAGCTGCCTTTATGGGGCTTACAAGAGAGCTTGAATTCGGGCTCGGCACATAGCCTCCTGTCTGTGTGGGCTCAGTTATAATGACCAGAGTACACTGGCCTTATACTGCACCGTTTGGCAGGGAACCATAATGCAGAGCCAGTGTGTAAAAGACATTGATGGTGAAAAAGTCTGTGATACTGAGGATGGTAGCCATTATTCACGTGTGTTGGTCTGCCAATCACTTGCATTGTTTTATATTCAGAATATCATTTGATCAAACTGTAACTTTTATTAAAAATTTACCACATTTCTACAACAGCTTATTTCAATATTTGGAAAAAGTGTACCTTATCACCACTCATACTATCTCTTGATCGGTATGTGTGCAGCATTGCACCCATGCGTGAAAACATCCTTATATGAATCTAGATTGTGGAGGGGAGGTCTTGCCACAAAATGATACCAAAGCCTCATGCTAAACATTTGGTCCACAACAGGATGGAGAACCAGAGAATTTCTGGAGGTTTCAAAACATACAGTCATATGAAAAGGTTTGGGACCCCCTTCTAATTTTGGGGATTTTTGTTAATCATTAGCTGGGATTTCAAAGAAGCAAATTCCTTTACATATATGACATACCTTAGGTAAACAGAAGCAATTCAGCAGTGTCATTTTGTTTATTGGAATAATAGAAAATATGCAATAAGCATCATAACAAAATTTGACTGGTGCATAAATTTGGGCACCCCAAAAGAAAAATGTCATCAGTACTTAGTTGAGCCTCCTTTTGCAAAAATAACAGCCTCTAGACGCCTCGTAGCCTGTGATGAGTGTCTGGATCCTGGATGTAGGTATTTTTAACATTCTTACTACTAAAGGATCAAGTTCAGTTAAATGATGGCTGCCACATGGAAAGCCTGCTTCAAATCCTCCCATAGATTGTCGATGATATTCAAGTCATTGGACTGCGACGGCCATATGAGAACATTGTACTTTTCCCTCTGCAGGAATTTGAACTGTGTTAAGGGTCATTGTCTTGTTGGAATATCCAACCCCTGGGCAATTTCAACTTTGTGACTGATGCTTGAACATTATCCTGAATAATCTGTTGAAACTGGGTTGAATTCATCCGACTATCCACTTTAACCAGGGCCCCAGTCCCTGAAGTGGCCACAGCATGATTGAACCTCCACCAAATTTGAAAGTAGGTAGCAGGTGTTTTACTTGGAATGCAGTTTTCTCCTTTCGCCACGTAAAGCACTTTTTATAATGACCAAATAACTTATTTTTTGTCTCATCAGTCCAAAGCATTTTCTTCCAATATGAATCTGGCTTGTCTAAATGAGCTTTAGCATACTCCAAGCAACTGTATCTGTGGCGTGGGTGCAGAAAGGGCTTCCTTCTCATCACCCGGCCATACAGATGTTTTGGTGCAAATTGCACTGAATTGTTGAACCATGTACAGATACACCATCTGCAGCCAGATGTTCTTGCAGGTCTTTGGAGGTGATCTGTGGGTTGTGTGCAACCATTCTCACAATCCGCCGCATATGCCGATCTTGTACTTTTCTTTGGTCTGCTAGACCTGGTTTGAAACTACAATTGTGCCTGTGTCCTTCCATTCCCTGACAACATTCCTTACAGTAGAAATTGACAATTGAAACCTTGGCTTTGTAGCCTTCCTCTAACCATGACAATGAATAATCTTTGTTTTTAAGATCTTTTGGGAGCTGTTTTGAAGATCCCATTCTGTCTCACTTCTGCAGAGTCAAAGAGAAGTGCAACTTGCATTTAGGCACCTAAAATACCTTTTCTTATGATTAAACAGACCTTTATATGAGGTTCAAGGCTTAACAACATAATCCAACCAATTTTGTTTTTGAAGTCCTCAGTTTTGCATGTGCTGTTGTTATGCATTAAAATCAGCAAAACCACAAGGGTTCCCATATTTTTGCACAGCCAGTTTTTCACATTTTATTTAATTTCATAAAACTAAATACTGCTTTTCAAAAAATCTTTGTTTGAAAAACATCCCAGTACTTAGCTGTTCCTGGTAAATGAAAGAAATACCACTTTTATCTTTTTTGTGTGAAAGCAGAGTCAATTATAATGCCGGCTGAGAGGGGTTCCCAAACTTTTTCACATGACTGTAAATAAATCCACAAGAGGAATGCACAAAACGCACATTGAATTTATTGAGTTTCAGTTTCAATGCCTTCATCACCATAACAGATTGTGACCCGGGAATCTCTAAACTGAAGGGATTCATCCTGCTTTATTACATCTATAATGAGTGGCAGTATTGTGATTGCTTATTTATTACTGAACTTAAAATTGCTTCACAACTCACGCAAAAAAGCTTGAATTTTTGGATTAAGATGATATGCTTGACACGGCCTATCGTAAGGATCTAACCTGACATTGACTTTTTGAGCATCGGCCTGATCAGTTTAGAATCATTGTGATGTAAAATACCCTTTGAAAACGTTAAACATGCGAATGTTGAATAAACGTTTGCCTCGAAGGCGGTTCAGCCCAGATGAATGTTTGTGGGGGATGGGTCACATTTCAAAATTAGATTTGTTTTCTCGATCATTTGCAATGATCAATTCATATGTACAGTACTGTGCACAAGCTTCAGGAAGGTGTGAAATAATGCTGGGAAACTAAGAATTTAAGCTTTCAAAAAATATAAATAATATATTTTTAAATTTGTTTTATTACTTTATTTATGGATATTTTTTTAGATATATTGTTTAAACTATAGGCAAATGTTAAACAGAAAATAAAAAGTCAATGAGGTGTCATGTAGGTCCCTTCAGTACTGTTATATAGTCAAGGAAAGGCTGCCAAATGTTTAAACTTCTTTGCTTTCCCTGAAATCTCATCGAATGTTCTCCATATACAAAGTGCAGGAGAACTGCATCAGTAAGGACTGGGGTTCAACAGGGGATTATAAATTGCTAAATTTAAAATTTTACCTCTGGCAGTTCCTTAGCCTATATACAGATATCTGAAAAAATAGGATGGCTACAGTGTGGATCTATCCCTCAGCTGAGCAAATTAATAGAATACATTATTATCAGTGTACAAGCAGTTACCTTAAAGGGACACTGTGTAACATTTTAAGTAATTTATCAGCTAAAATCAATATCCTCATTCATAAATATGTCCTCATTGGTGTAAAATCACCTCTGCCAATAATCTGAATTATCCTCCTGAGCGAAGAACTACAAATATTAATATCACATTTTGTACATTGAGCAGGCAAGTCTTATGGAAAGGCCCATGTTTTTGGAATGTCATCAGGTGCATTGTTTAGAATTTAGAATTGTTCTTGTCCTTGAAGGCCACTGTAGCTTCTGTTATTATTCAAAAGGGTTGGGGTTACCCAGGGAGCGTTGCATTCTAGAACTTTGTAGAACTTTCTTGATGATGTCATATTACACAGTGCAATGCCCCTTTAATAGTAACAAGACCTCTGCTTTTCCAGACTGAGAAAACAGTATCTATTTGCGAAGGGGGAAATGCATGATTGTGGGTAATGGGGGCAAGAATGGAGGTGTTTGGCAATTCAAACTATTTTTTAATTTGATACCAAATCCTCAATGAGTTTTTAACTACAAAACCAATATCTTTAAATGATACTAGAGGTTTTTGTTCTGCATAGAGTAGCACTGGAAGAGAAGTGTCTCTCATTTCCTGTTCTAAGGCTACCGTGACGGTACAGGCACTTCTGGGTGGTTACAGGGGTGGACCGCGGTCTGTATGTGGGGTACATAGCGCTATATGGCGAATGTACAGGCTTGTTTTGCTGTGTGGAAGTTAAAACTTGTCGTCGGAGTTCAAGGACCATTTAGCCTCTCCGGCTCGGCCTGCACGTGCGCAGTAGCAGCCAGCGATTGAGACTCTGTTCTCCACGACGTTGAAGTTGGCAGCTGATTCGCAGCAGCCGATTCGGCAGTTAAGGAAAAGTTAAGGATTCTTAAGGAGCTGCGGAGCGACTGATCTCCTGTTGTTTAACCTCTAAATCGCCGCGGTAAAGCCACATTAATTAGTCTAGATTATCTAAGAGAGTCTAACCATTCTTTAAAAACAGTTTAAAATTGATGTAACCTTTATTAAGTTTGTTTAAAAGAAAGAGAGGGGAGATTTCACTGCTTTTTTTGCATCTGGACCACACTGGTCCTTGATTGAAAACCACTGCACCTAGACTCTTCAAATCTGGACTAGAATATCACAGTGAGGCTATACATTATAGACAACATAGTTTTTGATTTGTGAAACTTTTTTTTCTATTTGTGAAAATGCAATAAAGGCACATGTCACCGCTTTTTGGGGTCTAGACCGCATTAGAACTGGTCCTGATTGAAAACCACTGCACCTAGACTCTTCAAATCTGGACTAGAATATCACAGTGACGCTATAGATTATAGAAAACATAGTTTCTGATTTGTGAAACTTTTTTTCTATTTGTGAAAATGCAAAGAATGCACATTTTAATGGTTTTTAGGGGTCTAGGCCGCATTAGAACTGGTCCTGATTGAACCACTTTACCTAGACTCTTAAAACCTGGACTATATTATCACAGCGAGGCTATAGATTATAGAAAACATAGTTTTTGATTTGTGAAACTTTTTTTATATTTAGAAAAATGCAAAGAATGCACATTTTAATGTTTTTTTGGAGTACAGACCGATTAGAACTGGTCCTGATTGAAAACCACTGCACCTAGACTCTTCAAACCTGGACTAGAATATCACAGTGAGGCTACATTTTATAGAAAACACAGTTTCTGATTTTGTGAAACTTTTTATCCTATCTGTGAAAATGCAATAAAGGCACATGTCAACGCTTTTTTGGGGTCCAGACTGCATTAGAACTGGTCCTGATTGAAAACCACCGCACATAGACTCTTCAAATCTGGACTAGAATATCACAGTGAGGCTATGGATTATATGTTTATGGTTTCTGATTTGTGAAACTTTTACCCTATCCAGACCACATTAGAACTGGTCCTGATTGAAGCTGATGTCTTTATATTTGTTTTTTTCTATTTTATTTTTTAAAGATATTTTTTGGCATTTTTATGCTTTATTGACAGTGTAGAGACAGAGTTGAAATGGGGCAGAGAGGGGAGTGACATGCAGAGGGAACGCAAGGTTACGTTGTAACCCAGGTTCTTTGAGTGGAGACTATCTCTCCACCTTACATAGTTGACGTGGATACTCTTTAAGACAAATCACTTGTGGCGGCCACGCATGATTGGCCAGCCGTGGCTATATAAGCTACACGCATGCGTGTGCCTCTAGGTTTGAACGTTGATTGGAACGTTGCTTGAGCGGCATCTAAGGCTGGAGAGATAGTCTCTCCACTCAGAGAACCTGGGTTACAACGTAACCAACTGTTCTCTATCGTGTCAAGACTATCTCTTCCACCCTAAGCATATTCCATATGTACGGGACTTTGTAAGGCACACCGCGAGGAAGTCTCAAGCAGACCCAGCTGCTCCTGCGGGAGCCTAAATAAAAAAGGCAGTTGAGTTTGAATGACACGTCACCACCACCAGAGTGTTCACCCATGTGCCCAGTATAAAGGAACTATTTACAATTATACATTATGTACACACCCATCGCCAAGGCGCCAGACGCTACCAAGGCTAAACTGGCCCTGCAAGACCCTAAAGCCAGCCATGAATGGGTAGATGGCCTAGCCCAAACGCGCACCGTCCTGCTGCATTGAGCCCAGCACTCGCTCCGAGAATGGGGTGCTGGCTGCCACATTCATGCAGTAGAACCGGATAAAAGTCGAAAGGGTCGACCAAGAGGCCACAGAAATCTCAGAGAGAGGGGCCCTCGCGCTGATAGGGCCCATGGAGACGTAGGAAATGCCCTGTGTGGAGTGTGCTCCGTGACCCTACTGGGTTCGCCTTGGTTGCCCTCTCATATGCCTGCTGGATAGCATCCACAACCCAGTGGGCAAGCTCTGGCCTTGGAGACTGGCTGTCCAAGACGGTTAGGCTTGTAAATAGACAAAGAGCTGGTCCGTTGTCCTATGTGGCCACGTGTCCGATGCAGATACTCTGTTAGGGCCCTGACTGGCACAGTAGTAACTGCCTACTCCACCCTGCTTCACCTTCCTGAGGAGAGTGGAAAGGGTGCAGCTCAATAGATCGACCGGCATGGGGACTTGAGGGTGAATGCAGGGTTCGGCGCAGCACCACCCCAGCACCACCTGGCAAGAAGCGGCAGCAGTCCTCATGCACTGAAAGAGCATGCAGCCTAGCTCTATTCAGGGGCTCGAATGGCACATTTTGCAAGGCCGACAGCACCACCTCCAAATCCCATGGGGGGACAGCTGGCCTTCTGCGATGTGGAGTAACCCTACAAGCACCTCTAAGAAACTGAGCAATAAGGTTGCAACAGCCTTCTGCCAGCTTCCGAGGTCCAACACGGGCTGCCTTTATGGCTGACACTGTTCCCCTCAATGTCAAGGGAGATTTTCCCACCTCCAACATTTCCTGGAGGAACTGGAGAATGTCATGGGCTGTGCAGGCGAGGGGATTCACCTGTCTCGAATTGCACCATGATTGAAACCCTCCCCAATGATAAGCGTATGTCGCCCCTTGATGGAGCCCGGGCCTTGTAGAGTGGGCACCACAGACTGGGGCAACCCCATAGCTAGAAACCCGGCCCTCTCAGGGGCCAGGCCCAAAGCCGGAGACCCTGGGGAAAAGGATGAAAGAGAGTCCCGTGGACCTGGGACAGGAGGTCCAGCTGACCCGGGAGCTCCCACGGGTGTCCCTGAAGGAGGGGTGCAATCGCTGAGAACCAGATCATCTGGGGCCAGCTGAAGGAACACTCCCAAGGGATCAATAAAGTGTCTATCTATCTATCTATCTATCTATCTATCTATCTATCTATCTATCTATCTATCTATCTATCTATCTATCTATCTATCTATCTATCTATCTATCTATCTATCTACCAGGATGAGGCTCACCTCTTCCACCTGAACTCTCTGTAGAAGTGTATTAAGGAGGGTGAAGGGAGGGAAGCAGATACAGGAGGCCTTGTGACCACTGGTGTGCAATGGCATCCGTGCCCTAGTTATCTGCCCCCTTTTCATGGAGAAAAAGAGGGACAGTGAGCTGTCTCCTCGAGGCGAAGAGATCGGCTGCTGTGGCTGTACCAGCACTCCCAGATATCGCTTCACGACCTCCCGGATGCAGTCTCCATTCCCCGGGAGCCGATCCGCCGCAAGGTTCACCTGACCCAGCACGTGCCTGAGGGACTTGGAATCGTGGATACGCCCACTCTCATATTATCTGAGCCAATCTGCAAAGGCGGGGAACCAGGCCCCCTGCCTGTTTATGTATGCCGCTGTTCTGTCTGTCCTTACTCAGCATGGCGGTTTTCCCAGCTCTGGCAGGAAGTGCAAAAGAGCTAAATGGATAGCCTGCAATTCCAACTGATTGATGTGCTGTGTCGTTCAGGGTCCATGCCATTGGCCACTAATGCCTTGACCCTTGTGTACGGCTGCCCAGCCTACCAGGGAGAAGTCGGCGGACACCACCTGGCGACGCAACACCGGCCCCCAGTGCATTGCCCCGTTAAATTGGCTGGTTCCTCCCACCAGCCGAGAGCTATGCGCAGTCTGCGTGAAACCAACACTCTGGCATGCAGATCTCTCTGTAAGCCAAAGACCCAGGCTCAGGAGGCAACGCTGCACTGGGCGCATGTTCAGAAGGGCAATGGACATGATGTGCACTGTGGCTGCCATTAACCCAAAGAGTCGAGGCTGAATCTCCAGGTCACTCTGGCCACCAAACGAAACTGGGAGACAAGCACGCCTGAGGGTGGCCTGTCTCGCCAACGTCAAAAAAAAGAATTCCTGATTTGGCATCCAAACAAATGCCCAGGAACTCTGTCGATTGTGAAGGCTGCAACCTGCTCTTTCTCATGTTAAGTCTAGGTGTAGTGGTTTTCAATCAGGACCAGTTCTAATGCGGTCTGACCCCAAAAAGCCTTGACATGTGCCTTTATTGTCCTGTGTTCAATAACATAACAAGAGAACTATATATTGCTATGGTGCTGTGGTCACAGCTAATCAGGGCCAATTGGTGACAGCTGTCGTTACCTCTCCACCTTTAGAGCACACCGAATGCCTCAACTTCTGCCTCTCACACGCCAACCCTTTGTCTGACAGAAAAAATGATCGTACCGTGAGAATGAGAAGATTCCAATTAATATTCACTGTGACATTTGGGTCTGTATTGTAAACAATTTGGTTAGGCCAGCAAGTTGAAAATGGAGTTCATTTGACATCCGATCATGGAGTGTAGCTCCATCCACTCACTGTTTGATTTTGAGTTTGCGTGCCTTCAAACAAGGCTGTCTCATGAGAAAACTATACATTTGTTGAAAAAACTGTTCAAGATTATGAAAGAGGGAAGTCAGCTGAATATTTATATGTTAGAATCATGTTTCTAGGATGACGTATGAATGAGCAGATAGGTTTGGCGTCATGTCCAAACTCTTCGAGTTTGGATCCTTCCCTATTCATTTGCATGGAGAGACTTTTATGTTTAATAAACCTTTAATATCTCTGAAGTTATACATTTTATGAAAAAATATTGAATTATGAAAGTGTGCAACTGTGCAAGACGAACAGGAAGAGCTTGAAATCGAGTTTCTACGATGAAGTATGAACGAGTAGGGACCATCATAATTTTGCATGAAATATTAAAATTCATAAAAGTTGAATTTATTTGAAATTTTGCAGTGTAGCAAAAAATTCTGAATCATACAGATTAATGTCCTGAAATAGCTGAACAATTGAAGGTGTATATGAAGTTTGTGGGAATAAGTATGAATGAGTGGCTGGGATCTGAATATTTTTCATAAAACGTTGAATAAATATGAAATTATGAATTTTTTTGAAAATGTTGAAATGGTCCTAGAAAGCCCTTGAAGAGCTGAAAATAATGATATGTGGAACATGTATGAAGGTTGAAGTATGTTGAAGTTATTGAACGCCAAAAAACGTACGGAATAATAATAATAAGAATAAATACGCAGAATATTAAAGCTGTGAATGCTTTCAGCATTCACACCAATAAATACGCAGAATATTAAAGCTGTGAATGCTTTCAGCATTCACACCAATAATAAGAATAAATACGCAGAATATTAAAGCTGTGAATGCTTTCAGCATTCACACCAATAAATACGCAGAATATTAAAGCTGTGAATGCTTTCAGCATTCACACCAAATACGCAGAATATTAAAGCTGTGAATGCTTTCAGCATTCACACCAATAAATACGCAGAATATTAAAGCTGTGAATGCTTCCAGCATTCACACCAATAATAATAAGAATAAATACGCAGAATATTAAAGCTGTGAATGCTTTCAGCATGCTGTGAATGCTTTCAGCATTCACACCAATAAATACGCAGAATATTAAAGCTGTGAATGCTTCCAGCATTCACACCAAATACGCAGAATATTAAAGCTGTGAATGCTTTCAGCATTCACACCAATAAATACGCAGAATATTAAAGCTGTGAATGCTTCCAGCATTCACACCAATAATAATAAGAATAAATACGCAGAATATTAAAGCTGTGAATGCTTCCAGCATTCACACCAATAAGAATAAATACGCAGAATATTAAAGCTGTGAATGCTTTCAGCATTCACACCAATAAATACGCAGAATATTAAAGCTGTGAATGCTTTCAGCATTCAAAGCAAATACGCAGGATATTAAAGCTGTGAATGCTTCCAGCATTCACACCAATAATAAGAATAATAAGAATAAATACGCAGAATATTAAAGCTGTGAATGCTTCCAGCATTCACACCAATAAATACGCAGAATATTAAAGCTGTGAATGCTTTCAGCATTCACACCAATAAATACGCAGAATATTAAAGCTGTGAATGCTTCCAGCATTCACACCAATAAATACGCAGAATATTAAAGCTGTGAATGCTTTCAGCATTCACACCAATAATAAAGATTTGAATAACAATAGTGTGAATGCTGGAAGCTCCAGCATTCACACTAATTAGTCCGAGACTATAGTTTCATAACAGGTATCAATAGGCTACTCCTGTCAGTGTTAGATAACCTACACAACAATAGTTCACTTACTGCTGAAACAATAGCAACCATTTACAACGTGATCACAGTGTAGGCGTGTGGTAGTCTGGCCGCGACGTGGACACAGCACCTTAGCTAACGCTCAGTAGTCAGTCACAGTCAGCCTGTAAACATGCCATCACTCCCGTCCATATTTCTGTTATTATTTTGTTTTATTTTCTGATCCTTGACTTGTCCTGTTCTCTTAAACATATACGGATCACAATTATAAGTGTGTGTCCCGTCATATCCACATGAATATATTTTTACAAGTGTCCAAAATATCACTAAAACGCATTCATTTCTATTGTTCGAATGGACCGCAGTCCCTCCCGTGACGTCACGGCCTTGTACCTTTTTTTAGATGCGGATGAACAATTCTCGCACAAAAATAGCTCCAGAAGATGTGTGATGTATATTTTTAAATATTTTTTTTTTAAATCAAGTAGTTGAATTTTTTTCCTATATGCTGTTTAACTGGGGTCTCTAACCTGCACATTGCTCTTTAAGGAAAAGACAGAAGCTAAACTAAGGGGAGAAGAAAAAAAAAATCCATTCCTTGTGGCATTAAAAGTCCATAACTTACTGTACGCTGTAAAACATTCAGCAGCAATACATAGTTAAAATGGAAAATAAGCTGTTGCTTACGCCAACTTCAGTATTAAACATGAATACACCTCAGTAAGTGTGCTTTTGTGCCTTCAAATAATTGTCATAACCTATACAGTAACATCCTTGGTTAACCATTTACACACTGTAACAGTTTAAAGTATAAACAAGCCTCAGTTATCCAATCAATAAAGATAGTTCCCATTTAAAAATGTCAGCAGAGATGAGATGGGTGACTGTGTTATTAAACCACATTCTCAATAACATTGAGATTATTGTATTTAGTGAGATAAAAGAAAGAATCCTTTCCAACAACACCTGCTTTACCATGTCTATGTTATATGCGGTTTAACTTCTCAAGAATAAGATCCTCTGCCTGAATCATATTTGTTTTCTTCTTTAGTACATTATCTAAATGTGAATCAAGATGTTTGTGAATAGAATTTCAAAAGGAGTTGTAGTAACCATTTCCAAACAGTTGGAGGAAGCATTGCACCAGAGAGTTTTGAACAGGGCAAAACCACAGTTAACAAATACAAACATAATATCCCGACAGTGTTTTCCTTAATAGAACGGATGGACATTGAATTGACAGGTGTGGTCAGGGATATCATAAAATAACAGACAGACAGACACAAACATCTGCTATTATTTAAAGGAGAATTGTATGAGCTGATGCAAAGGGTGATTATAGTGAAAGCCTAGTTTAGGAAATTGCAGTCTAAATTAGAGATGTTGTCAACCTTTCCTCCAATTCTGCTTCTCGAAAATGTGGGGTTTTGTTTGTAGTCTATTAACAGGGAGATAACAAAGGAGGCATTAAAACAATTTCCTTAGCATAAACAAAAGAAGAAAGGGAGAGTATCATTAGAGGCCTCAGCTGTTAACCATGACGTCATTTTCAATAATGAAATGCTTTCAGCAGTCTTAGGGTGTTTTGCACATTAACTTATAAGCTTCTGATGATGTTTGGAAAAGATAAATATACTGAAAAGCTGCACATAGGGATCTTCATCTATGTATTTTTTTGTAGTCTGTGCAATATATTTCACGTACTGTAGCACACACTGCATTTTTTCTTTTAGTATGTTAAGATAATCATGCCAATACAGGCTCCTCTTATACTTAACTATCATTTAAATAGAAGGGAAGTTTTGAAGCAGTTTGTAAAACCGCCACAAACTGACAAAGACCCCTGAAAGAACAGTGAACCGGCACTATTAATTAGCCTGAATATTAGGTAATCAGGATATAACTTTTGTTAGAGTACTTTAAGAAAAATGCAAACTTGAGAAGAGTCATGCACAATGTTCTGACCAGTGCACCTGTCCTCCATTTTTTTTGAAACGTCAAAATAAAAATACAAATGTCTTTGGCTGCAGCAGCCTCTCCTTTTGTGTGCGCCCACCATGAGAGCATTGCTGTAATAATCTTACACACTGTAATTTTACATGCTGCTTTTTATTTGAATAAAATTAAAAACAGTAGACATGACAGCAGCTGTTAATCACTCATTAGTATTCATACACATTTAAACTCACAGTAAGAAAATCGAAAATAAATAGTCAAACACTGCAACTGACTGGACAAAACAATCCCTTCAAGGAAAATGGCTGTATTTAAAAAAGCATAAACATGAAACAGCAGCGTGGCAATTCTTAAACATGGCTTTCCCACAAATTAGGATATTTTTATGATAAAAAAAATATCTAAAATAAAACAGTGTATATAAAGTAGGCATGTGTGAAAGGGGCTTAAGCCCTAAAATGTTTGACATTCAAACACAACTAATTGCATCTCTGGGGACAGATGAACTTGTCTAAAACTTAAAAAAACAGATAGCAGGCTTTTAGAGTCCCTGTACCTCCCACAGCAGGATCTCATTATAAGCTACAGTGACTAGAAGCGACCCAGAGGGTGAGAAGTGACACTTCTGCAGTGAGTCACTGTGCTGCAGGAAGTCCTGGAACCTTCCACTGGTCGACTTGATCAACTTCAACACTCGCTCTGGAAAGAAATGAGGAACATAGTGAGAAATAATTTCAAATATGTGCCAAACCTGCATTACTGAAATTGAATTGATATCCTTACTAGATCCTTATGGAGATAAATCATAAAAATCTACATCCAAGTTTACCTTTTGATCCTATAGCTAGGAGTTGACTCTTACAAGAGAGGCTGAAGCATGTGGCCCAGTGGGGCAGGGCCATCTTTTTTATTATCTGAATGTATGAAAATAGTATGAAATTACTCACATAGATAACATTTGCAGACATTCTGTCAGCAACACCTGCCCTGTGGAGGTATTGTACACGGAATATGGAGTACCTGTTTTTTAGTCAGGCTGTAGAAGGACAGCTCTTTCTCTACTCCATAACCAGTGTAGACCACCAGACCAGGGTCTGCAGGGCAGAAGGCAGCCAGGCTGGGAGGTTTGCCATCATCCTATAGCACAAATGAAAATATAAGATGTGTAAAAGTCAAACATGGACTGAGCCTAATTTGTCATAGAGATTTCCAAAACAAGCTCCAACAGTATGCTAAAAAATATGAAAATGAGAAATGAACACAAACACATACATTTAAAAGGAAAAATGGAGCTAGAGTATCCCAGGGCCTTATAATAAACACAGTCAACATTTGGGGTGACATTTCTAGTCATTAAATAAAATCCAGACAGTACCCCAAAATAAGTGGGAGCAGGAAATGTCAGCCAGTCTAGCAGAGAACACTTGTCCTTCAACCAATCTGCAGCCCACACGCTGACGCGTTGGTCGGCACTCGCAGCCAACCACATCTCGTCTCCTTCCAGTCCAAAACTCTTGCACTAAGGAGTAGAGGATGACACAGCTTCAGACACATACGGAAGAAAAAAATGTCATTAAATGTCACGAGAATCAAAGGAATAATTTCAGAGATCACATTTTCTCATTTAATAGCACATAGTACTTGCGGAGAGCTGATGAAGGGAATGTCAGACATTATTTGTATAAAGGGGGAAGGCAGAACACCTGTCAAGAGCACTTGTACTGGAAAGCTGAGAGAGCTACTTCAATTTCCAAATAAGATTATATGATGTGGGGGTGGCGCATATATTAAATGCATTTGAAAAGTGAAGTGGAAGACCAAATTTCAATAACTGTGTAACAGAAAGACAATCTGGCTTGGACTGTTATATCATTCTGCCAAATATAATAAAGTATTCAAGCACAGGGTGCTCCGGTGGCGTAGTGGATAGAGCGCGTACCATATTGGCTCCAGCCTTCATTGCAGTGGTTGCAGGTTCGAGTCCGACCCATGGACCTTTACTGCAGGTCATCCTCCCCCTATCTCTAGCGCACTTAGAGTAGGCAATTTGTGCTGTTCCCAAGCACACTTGACACCTAAAGTCTACTTTCTTTGACCAGTGCGAGTGCTTGGTACCATACAATCATGCTTTGGCACAGTACGAGGCCAGTGGTCCTAGTGTGAGTACACGGTTAGAGATTCACTCCTTGGACGGATTTAGAGAGCTGACCTGTTCATTCACACACTGGATGGAGGTAATCAGCGCTCCTTTGTGGTCCCTGATGACTCTGATAGTCGCTCCATTCACTGGGCTGCTGACAGCCACCAGGCCATTCTTCCCCGCTGAAAGGATCACATGACCTGCAGGGGGAGTCACAGAGCCACACTAAATGAAATGTAGGAGCTTTAACATAAACTGAAACCTCCTGCCAGCATTGTTCTAGTAGTGTTTGATTGAGATTCTGGAGAATGCTCATTGTCAAAATGACTGAATATCTCCTCACAATCCGCTACCTGTATGTATAATATGTGCGCTAAAAAAAATTCAGCGCTTATACACAGCCTAGGCTCTGTAAACAGGCATGTTGCTGGCTAAGGTGGTCCCCCTTTGTTTACAAACTGGTTTACAGAGCCAAGGCTATGTATTAACACCACTTTTATTTTCTAGTACAGAGAGGTAGCAGATATTAACTGGTTTCGACAAAAAGTGATTTTGACAACAAGCGTTGAATAGGTGAATCCAGCTTTAAACTAGTTCACAGAGACATGGACGGATGACACAATGTGGGGTGGCCCGAGAAAGGTTATTTACAACACATCATCATGACGTAACTCCTGCAAAGTAACAAGTAGAATGACTCTAAGTACTTTTGGAACTGCTGGCCTCTCTCACCATTAGCAGAGTACTGGATGGCAGTGACAGCCACGTGATGGGGATGCAGCTTCAACTCCATCTCCGAGGAGGCAAGCCGAAAGATCCTCAGGGTGCCGTCGCTGTATCCTGCAGCCACACATGCACTGTCCTTACTGGAAGAAGCAGAAGGGCTCCAGCAAACACAGCCACAGGCCTGGCCCAAGGAGAAGAACAGAAGGGGGGAGTAATTAACAGCGTGTGCGCAATTTTAGTGCACATTGGATGTGATTGTTCCCACTTCTACCATCTCGTTACCCACCACTTCCCTGCAAAAAAAATCGATTCCGGATATTTTTCTGACTAACCCATTATATTTTCTGGAGTCCAAGATATCCAATATGACCAAGATGACCTGCCCTACCTATTATATTTAGTATTTCCTTTACCTGGTTGAGGACCTGGAACTGCACCACCAGCTCGTTGGTGGGGGGCGACCACACCCGCACACTGCCGTCCTCGCTGCAGGTGGCAAAATGTTCCTCGTCAGAGCTAAACACCACGTCATTCACCTGGGAAGCAAAAAAGGAGAAAACGCAGACAATGAAGCCTCCTGTGTTTGAGTGATGACACAGGTACAGTTTCCTGAGCACATACCGCGATCACCATATCACTAGTGCTGTGTCCCAGCAGCACAACCCAACTTTCTTAAAAAACAGAGCTTCCTCAGAAAAAAAATTAGATGATTTAATTTGTTCTGTGGTTGCTTGTTTCTCCTTGCAGTTGAATAACATTTCCTTTCATTTTATTCTTTTTAGTTTTACCCTCTTCTGCCCTAATAAAAAAGAATCAATGCTATCTAATAGAAATTGGATTTTTTAATGTTGACACTAAACACTTAAGAGGCTTCTTCATCGAATTCAAAGGCAGCCCCGGATTAAACAAATGTTGAAAGGCAGACTTTTTATAGATTTTAATCATCTCCACATTCAAAGGTTTCCATTGTCAATTACTCAGTTATTTTTATCTTCCTGAATTAAAATGACTTACAATTTCAAACTTGGAATTAATAGGTGTTGGTTGCCTTAGCATATCAATAGCTGCTAATTGCTTCCCTGATGTTTTATAATCTTTTACATCACATTTTATTATATTAATTTCCTGCTTCAAACGTTCTGTCCTGAACAGCTGCAAACTGCACTGCATATGAAATATTCCTCTTCCCAGGGGTTTGCCTTTGTCGTGTGACTAACTGCAATTAATTCATTCAAACACATTTTGACTGTGACATTAGGAGAAAGACACATCGAAGTACTATAGGTCACATTAATGATGTCTCCATTAAATTTAAATGTGTCAGTGAGGAGTCTCAGTATAGTATCTCGCAGTGTACTACACTGAATGTCACTTAAAAATGCAGCTAATGCAGTCATTTGTAATGGTACTACTTAATCTGTGTCTAAATGTCCTCCACCAGTCCATCAGTGAGTTGAGAGGAATGTCAACTTGCCAACATCTGAGCAGTGGTAAAAAGGGCAATTAAAGAAAAAAACCTGTATTAAGAGAACAAGAATACAAGTTTACAGAAATACTAGCACCTATATGGAGGTTGTACTAAGGCAGAGTGGTGCTTTAAAGATCAACTAGATTTAGTGCAGGGTGAAGTAGCTTCTATAGAGCTTAGCAACAGATCAGGTTTTCTAAATCAACTGACGTGGCAGTGAAAGAGTAGGCTTTTTGCTTACAACACATATTTAACTATTATTTATTTTACTATTTCAATACTTTAATAAAGCAGCCATATACATTTACATTGGTAATTTTTTTTAAAGATATTTTTTAGCCATTTTTATGCTTTTATTGATAGTGTAGAGAGACAGAGGTGAAATGGGGCAAAGAGGGGAGTGACATGCAGAGAACGGCCGCGGGCTGGAATCGAACCCGGGTCCGCTGCTGGCCGAGGCCCATGGGGGGGACACCCTACCAACTGAGCTAAGGGCACCCCCTTAAATTGGTTATTTTTAAATCCTTGTGTTGATCTTCACAATTTTTTAACACATTAGTAGTTTTTAAAAACCTCATTTGAGCCTTGTTTGGAGCCACCTTCTGTTCGAAGAAAAAACTAAGTGCTGACACAGTCCTATGACAAGTAATGAACATGAAGAGCTCACACAGCACTAAACAACCAAGCAGAACAATAAGTTATACAAATTCATCTATCTTCAAATCAGATGTGCCATTCTCTGTTTTTCAGGTGTTAAGGAGCCAGCGGCAGGGACAAACTCGTTTACATTTTCTAATGATCCCCTGCGGTGACTAACCAACTAGCTGGAATATCGGAGTCCTTCCCCTGCTGAGCTGATTGAAGGATAGGCTTAGCCACAGATCGGTTTTTCCAAAATAAACTGACTTGGCCGCAGTGATACAGTATTTTCTCACTACACATATTGTACAATTATAGCTATAGCTTTTGGCAGACATACCTGTTGCATGTATAGACACCAGGTATGCAGACCATGACATCAAACTATGAAGACTGTGCTGATATACTGTAAGGATCTGTTTTCAAAAATATTGTCAAAATAGTTGCTTCAAATATTGGTAATACTGGTACCTTGCTCTTGTGTCCACTGACCAGCCGGATGCTGCTGTTGTCTGGCCAGTTGATATACCAAAGGGTCCCCGCTGTGGTGCCAACGATGCCCATGTCCATTGTGCTATCAAATGCTGCACTGACCATCGTGCCATCCAGCATTATCTCCTGCCCCATCACCACATTGGTACTATTGAGGGACAGACACACAATAACACATTTGTTTACACCGGCCTGAATATTATGACCGCCTCTATAATATGCACACTGTATTTTAAAGTAACTGCTTATGAACTGCTGTATGTTCATCATTTAAATTCTCATTATCATCAAGAGGCCTATCAACAATGACAATTTATTGAATAGGGTAATATTATAAAATTGTATTATTTTTTTATGTATCCCCTTTCACATACAATAGGCTATTGTACACATTTGATTGACATCAAATATCAAGGTACTATTATTAAAAACGGAACTGACATAACCCTTAGAGCAGGGCTATTCAATAGGCGGCCCACCGGCCGGAATATTTACTGGCCCCCGCCTTGACTACCAACCGACCCAATTGCTGCACAATTAATGTACTAGCACGCGCAATGTGTGCTTGTGCATGGTCATAACTGCGCGAAAGGCCACGATCTGCAGTAAATAAATGTGCACATGTGTCTCCAAGCGTTTCTCTATCAGCTGCTCTGTGTATGCGGCTTTGCTACGGCATGCACGCGGGAGAGTTAAACGAGCAGAAGCAAACCGACATTTAACTTGTGGGTTCTATGGGGATATTCAGCTGAACAGAAAGAAGTGCTCTGCAAAGCTAGAATAGTTTAAGACTCCACATCACCGTGGCAGCACAACCTATCTATCAGCTCAGACAGCGCAGAGAAAAGTCTGATGAATGCATGAGAGTGATGGCTCAGACAAGTTTCAGTAAGTTTACAGAAGTGCCACACTGTTACTGTCTTTGAAATGCATTTAGTCATTTTAAGGGGAAAACACATTGTATTTATTATTTCAACTATTGAGTTATTTGTAAACAGCATGCTAGTGTAGGCCAACAAGATTTATTTTATGAATTTTCAATGCTGCTTTATTTTTATGTTTTAAATTGGGAAATACATGTTCCAAAACTTCTGTATTTAAAAATAAATCAAGCAAGTAGGCTCAAAATAACCATTAATGAAGTATAGGCTATCACATCACAGTAGGCCTATTGTCCACAATAATCACACAACAGCCCCTCATCCAAAAAGGAACTTTAAAAAGTTGAATTTGCACTTTGATATGCATACACATGTTAAGTGTATGGTCCATTATTTGTATTTAGTGTGTCTGCATAATATTGCACCAGTAGAAGTTTTCTTTGCTTTGTACTGTCTGCATGTTTGCACACAATTTGTACCTTCACATAGCAAACAAAATTGCACAACTTTAAAGTCAGTGTCTGTTGTTTTTTTGTATTTAAATAAGCAGTTGTTTATTTCTGTACTGTGCATTGGCATCTTTGAGCAAAACACAGCCAACATTTTCTATTGTGTTTTCCTGAATTGATAAGATTGTTAAACACTTAAACAGGCAGCCTATGTTAATCAAATAGGTATTTTTTTTGATAAGCTGTTGAACTCTATTTGATAAAATAGAGACAATATATGCACTCCTATGTCATATGTAGCTATTGATGTGATGCTCATCAATTTTAGGCATTTTTTTCTGGCCCCTCATTTTGGATCATTTCCACCAACCGGCCCCCATTCAAAACTAATTGAATAGCCCTGCCTTAGAGTAACCTCACTCATGATGGCATGCCTGTTTGTGCACATCACATTGGATAAAGAAAAAAAGGCTTCTGATATGTTAGGACTTGTAGAAGAATGTGAGAATGAGCTACAGACCTGTCTCCCGCATTGCAGACCTTTTCCCGAGGCCTCACACCCTGTACAGCTTCTACCTCCCACAGTCGTAAGCAGCGGGTGTTGCTGCCAGTCAACAGACGGTTCCCTTGACACAACAGCACTCCTGCACCAAGAAACCATATCAATCCAAATACAATATGCAGCAGCATCCCAATATGACAAAAACATTTAAGCCACCAGATTCAAAATAACAGCTATATGGAAGGCAATAATTGTGCTGATTTTTTGAGCTACATTTTTTTTGATATACATCCAAACTACATCGTAAGTAAATACAGAGTCCATTTGTACCGATCTCTCCCTCATCGGCTTCCCAGGTCATGAAGCAGCGCTGTGTTTGAACGTCCCAGACGCAAACGTGTCCGCGATTGGTGGCAGTGAACAGAAAGGAGTCCATGTGGTAGCACAGAGCTGTCAGCTCCACATCACCCACCTCTGCTGGTGCTTTCACCCTCTGTACCTACAAGAGTGAGAGCCTGGTTTATCCTTATGTACCGATGCATTTACAATCAAAAATCTTCACCAAGTTACTTAAGACATCATACATCTCGTGTTTTAAGTTGTCAACAACATATACATTTGTTTCCAAATTATTCTATGTGTGTTTTTACCTTGAGGTCTACATCCATGCTGTGTCTGTGAATGAGACAGAAGTAAGCTCCTTGGCTGCCCACACAGGCTAACTGGCTGGCTGCTGATGGGCTGAAGGCCACGTCATGGATTGGCCCTGACAAGCTCACTCTGGACAAAAGCTGGAAGGTCTTACTGCTCCACAAAACTATCTCTGGGTCAGAGAAGTCTCCTACGGGAATTTGGGAAAATCAAGTCAGTAGTGTCAGAGTCACTTAATTTTGTTAATAGCCGAAACACTTTCTGTTTTTTAATAAAATTGACTGACCAGCAGAGAGAAAGTAGCGATCATCCCTGGAGAAAGCCATACTCTGCACCGTCCCCCTGTGGTATGACATGGTATTACGACAAGTTCCATTGTGGACGTCCCAAATGCAGATGAGGCTCCTGCTGCCATTACTGCCACCAGCTGCAGATGCTACTGTCTGAAAAGGGGGTAACATGCACAAAGAGATTCCATAAGACACAGGACTATCAGGACACATGACGCACATGAGAAAGGCCTTAGTTTGGCTTAACAAAATAATTCTCTACCTACAGCATTGCCACCAGCAGCACCCTCACTGTGTAAAAAGATACATAGAAAGCTTAACACCATGTTAGCTGGACCCAAAAGTGAGAGGACAGTCACATGAGCTTTTTGTCATTACAGTCTCCATCACTGCCTTGCATACTGTGCTTTGATTCACTGTAATAAAACCGAAATCTAGAGCTATGAAAAGTACCTGTGAATCATGTGTGACAGCGAGACAAGAGATCTCCTCACTGTGGCCCTGCAAGTGTCTCTGACTTCCTGTATGAAGGTACTCCACCACTACCACGCAGCCACATGAGTACGCAAACAAACCTGCAACACAAATCCATTTGTGTCTTACATTAAATTTTTATTTGACAGGATTTTTATTTACACACACACACACACACACACACACACACACACACACACACACACACACACACACACACACACACACACACACACACACTTCCAACTAACCCTTGTACTGGACAGCCAACATTTTATACTTTCATACCAACCTTGGTCAGGGCTCCACACCATGTTGCCACGCCCATTACCATTGTAGCCAATTACTGCTTTCAGTTTGATGCCCTCTTCGTCGGGTTGGGGAGCCACTGCAGCCTGGACCAGATAGAACATTTAGATTGGACAGCAAACTAACACTTTGTGAACACAGTCTATCATTATAAAAAGTGCTCTCTACCTGATCGAGAGTGGAGGTCTTGAAACGAGGGAGAAAGTGCCTGTAACAATCAGGGCGAACTGGCTTCTTCTTTTGCAACTCACCTGAATGACAAAATAGCTTCAGCACAAACATCTTAATCCTTCCATTAAGAAGAAAAATCAAAGAGATAGTCAGTTGACTTACCAGTGTCCATATGACTTGTATTCAGGGGAGACGTGCTGACCAGCTCTGTGACCTTGAGGAAGGAGCTTGCTGGTCTGGGGACAGAGGAAGGACCTGATCCAGTGCCTGGGACTGTATCGGTTGAGTTGGTTAGGGTGTTATCACAAATAGACAAGTCGCCAAAACCTGCAAGAGAGAGACAGGAAAAAAAGATGAAAAGATAAAACTGTGACTGACAGTTATCTGTGCTTTCATGCTGCCTACTATACTGACCTGACTAACCAGCTTAACTCCACTAGCATGTGGATCCTCAGTAAGCATGTTTAGTTTAATTAGGACAGGAGGATTTTTTTTTTTTTTTTTTAAATTATTAAAAAACTGAAAAAAAAGTTAATAAGCACATTTGATGACATTTGAAGGCCAGGCTACAAAAATAAATAACACCTAACTCACCGCAAATTCAAGATTATAAGTTTCTAACTGTAAGGAAAAATTTGTCATTGCAAAGTTATGAAGACCTGATCTAATTTTTCACATGCAACTTGCAGTTGGTCAGAATTGAGAAAGGCATCAGCCAAAAATATGTGTGTATTAAGTTTTTCAACAGCTTAACATGCAGTCAACAACATATAGGAAGTGCTTGTCAGATATTTATTATTGAAAAAGAGAACTAACCCCTCTTGTCAACATGATCAGGTGTGCTGACACCCAGTCGTGGTGGCGGTGAGGAGGGGACAGGCGCCGTCTGTCGTGGTATACCATTAGACAACTGAACTCCACTTAACTCAGCTTCTTGTTGAACTGTTACATGCCAACACAAGATCATTAGTGTTACTCGTAATCTGTAAGAACATTTAAAGTCAGGTAGATCTTTTACTATTGTGGCATGAATATGGACTCGAAATGAAGTTACCTGAATAAGGAGCTGAGATGTGGCTCACTCTGAGAGGTGAACTGTGAGTGAAGAAAGATTGTATCAGATATTCGCCAATGAAACCTACATAAGTGTAACACACACATTGATGACGACATTCCTCAATTCAACAGGGATTATTACCTGCTCTCAGACAAAGATGCAACAGGATGTGCTAAGAAGTCCCAAAGGAATATAGCATCACCCACCGAGACCACGCCCAGCTGGTCAGGGGTGAAGCTCACCTGGCTGATGGGCTGGCTGTGGCCTATGAACATCTGAAGTAGAGAAAGGTATAAACTACTGTATATAAAAGAGCTTTTGACACAACATATACTACAAAAAGTCCTACCTCTAAATTAAATCCAGAAAACGTTCTATGATAATAACAAATGCAACATCTTTCCACATAAAAGTATAATTTAAGGAGTGGGAAGTTACATGACCTGTGATGGCATAAACACAGAATACAAATGTATACATTTACACAAACGGTACAATTACTTGTTTGCAGGGCAGCAATGATTAGTCGATTAATTCAGTGGACGATTGACAGAAAATTAAATGGCAACAATTTTGATCATTGAGTCATCACTGAACATTTTTAAAAGGCAAAACTATCAAAAATCCACTCCATAGCCTTTTTATTTAAGAAAATGTAAATATTTGTTGTTTTCCATTATATGTAAGTGAATTGTTTTTTGGACTTTTATATGAAACAAAGCCATTTTAACGTGTCACCTTACACTTTTAAATTGTAAGGTGAAATTTTGATGAGAGTCTGTAGTGTTCATATCTGCATGTTAAATCTTTAATTATTGACTACCTGCGAGTTAATATGGAGCTCCATGTTATAATCCCACACTTTCACAGCGTTGTGTCCTGCTGTCAGCAGAAATCGACTGTCCTCACTCACAGCGAGGGACGAGCACTGGTGTTTGTGCACCTTAGACACCTGTGAAGACAGAAATTCACCAAAAAAGAATCAAATGATTGTGTAGAGCACAATTATTCTCCTGTTAGTATTTACAGACCTAATTTCACCGTTTTACTGCCCTGTGAACCTTGTTACCAATATCTGTAAATGCAGTACTATCTAGAACAAATACAATGTTTTACATTCTCTTACTAATTTAGGAAGAATCTTTATTCACAATCATGACCCCTACATGTTAAAATCTAAAAAAATTTCTTTTCTTAATAGTGATGACAGTTACAGAATAGGAAGGGTGTACAGACTCCGCATCAAGAGAGAAATTAAAGTCTCAGGCAAATGTTGGATCCTGGAACCTCTCAAAGAGTAATTTATTGATTTTTAGTAATTAACATGATGAGCTATGTGCTAAAGGACCAGATCAATATTGTAAATAAGAAACTGTTCTTAATGTTTTATCTGGAAAAATAAAGGTTTAAATAAAAAAAAAAAATAAAATAAAATAAAGGTCAGCAGTGTTACCTCCCGGAGCAGACGGCCTGTTTTGGTGCTAACCCAGATGATCTTGTTAGCAGATGTGGCGACCAATAAGTGTTCAGTGGAGGCCGGAGAAAAGCAGACCTTCAATGCTGAATCGAGACGGGGGCTCTCCACATCCAAAATACTCACATCTACACAAAGCAACTAGAAAGAGATGGAAAGGGTTCATTTTGACACAGAACACTAAGATATGAATAAAGAATATGAATGATGATCAGGGTTTTTCCTGGCTCAGAATGGGCGTTTGGGGGGTCAGCACGCGACCGACTTTTTTTGGAGTCGCGACTATGTGCAACAGTAAAGGCAAACGGTTTATGTATTTTAAGAGGGTGTGGGGTTGGGAGAGGGGAGTTTCTGTCCAGCTCAAGAGCATTTCAGTCAGCCTGTCAATCACTGCGTAACCATGGAGCTCAGTGAAGCTTATGAAATCACAATAAACAACCTGTAGATATGAAGTCAAAATACTAATAATGACTAGGCCTACCTATTTAATACTTTCATTGTTTTGAATTGATCTAAACCATGGAAATTGCAAGAAGAAAGAAACAATCATCATCATGATTATTTTGAGCAATCACATTGTGTTATCACGATTATTAAAGACAGTTAATCATTGATTTAAGAACATTATGCATTTATTTTACTTTTAACAAGGTTTTTTTCTAATAACACCATGACTTTGGATTTTAATCAAAGGCATAATTGAACTGAAAACAAGGAGAATAGAAATAGACTAAATAAGTGAAACATATTTTTAATAATTGAATAAAATAAATATGTCAAAATAAAAATAACCCATTGTAAATGGTGTTGATAGGGCACGTCTTTTGATAGCATTAAATGTAAGGGCATGATTTATTTATGTCAAGGAGCAGGGTGGATAGTAGGGATGTAACAATATACCGCAAAACGGTCGTTCGCGATATGAAAAGGCCACGAATGTCAACCGTACGTTTTTTCTTGTTATACCGCGTCACGGTATTGAGGCGAGCGTGCATGGTAAATGCGCTCCGTCATTGTGGAGAGTCTGGTAAGCAACGTTGTCATAAACGTAGCACTCAATCTAACACTGTATGGGTCACACCAACATTGGAAACCAAACAATAACACATTGACACAACATCTTATCACTGAAACATGACTTCTAACTTTAAACTGAACAGTCACGTCTCACGTGGGCTGTTGTTTACACTACGCAGAGCAACGCGTGCAGCTTCACCACATTCAGTCACGCAGCAGCAAAGAAGAAGAGAGAGGAAGAGAAAAGGGAGAGATACAGAGAAAAAGATCGGCATAGTAGCTTACCAGACTGAAGAGAAAGTTGCTCGCGGGTGAGTTATATCATTATGAATCCAGGTGAATGTGAGGAAATGAGATACAAAAAAAAAAAAAAAACATCCACCGCGACCGCGCGTTAAATCCCAGGTAAAGTCGGCGAACTTCGGTGAAAGGCAGATGAAGGAAATAAGTCCAAAGATCCTTTATATGTTCATCACAACTTCACGTGAACTAGCATAGGAACTCAGCTATACGAGCTATACCGGTGTTGCGCCGAAAGCTGTGACCTGCCAGAATATCACACATTCTGGCAGGTCACAGCTTTCGGCGTAACACCGTCATGTTGCGCAATACTATGGAATCCCTACTAGGTCAAACTTAGGTGACACTACTGCCAAGCATAGGTGACGTTGCGAAAGTGTGAGGTAGGGAGAGGAGTGCACTGCAAAAACATTGATTTTGAGACTGCAGTTTTAATTAATAACAAATAAAAATCATAATTTAATATTTTACTGAGTTCATTGTGCCTGTCATAATGTAGGCCTATTAAAGTAAAAGCATGGCTTGCAAAAATAGTGTTGAATAAAATAGAGTTGATAAGCAAATAAGACATGGGAAAATGATCACACTATTGTTAAATTATTTTATTTTATGCATACTTTTACAGTTACAGACAAGTGCCTAAAGTTTAGATTTAAAATTCCTATTTAATTTTAAAATTATAGGTGTAATGCTTCTTTAAAAAAAATAGTAGAGAAGCAGTGTCTTTGTTTTGGTGATAAGTTGTTTAAATCTCTCAGAAATCTCTTCATAATAAGATATAAAAATTAGAATTATTCGTTTGTGTTTTATTTAAATCAGCGGTACAACATTTCATTTGAGGGGGTAGAAATGAATTATGCGCTTAATATCGTATCGTGATATCGTGATATCAATCGCAATATCGTATCGTATCGTATCGTACTCAAAATTTCATATCGTTACATCCCTAGTGGATAGGCAGTTGCATTGTAGTGTTGACAGTTGTGGTGGCAGGAGTCAAGGAGCTTTAAACTTCCTGTGTTTTTTTATTCAGCGATTGCTTGGTCATAGACCACTATGATTCGACTTAAAGTGAATAAACAAATTGGTCGGGGTCTCTCTCTCTCTCTCTCTCTCTCTCTCTCTCTCCACGTTGCTCGCGTGTCCGCGCGTGACAAATCTTGCACATTATTTTAGTTTGTTGTGAGTCTGAAGTGTTTTCAGACAACACAATTAGTTTTACCTTTATTCTCGTCATCTAGAAGTTTTTCAAAACACCGTCTCTGGACCAGTCGATAGCTAAATTATCAGGTGAGGGAGGGGCCGAGCGAGCGCACCGCTCGGCTGAAAGGGTTCGCTGCATTTAACAGCCTGCATGCGTGCAGAACAATGATAGTTTAATAACGATTATTTTGTTTTCATGATTGAGGGAAGCCGTAATAGTAATCGAAAATGAAATTCAAGTTATTGCCCAGCCCCTTAAGAAGGATGACTTAAATTGGGCTAAATTTGGAGAGGTTTTAAATAGCTATATTCATTCTCAATCTTTATCATTTCGGCGCTCCTGATTTTCCTTTGGCGCTGGATAAATCCGCTTTGGCGGGCGCCAAAATTTTCTCAATGCAGGAAAAACCCTGGATGATGTATAAATACATTTGTCATATTGGTTAATTGTGTGATGCTGCCTCACCACATCTTCGTAAGTGTTAGGTGAATTTTTATCTTAATAACAGTAACAGTGTGCAGATACCTCATCCAGAGACTGTGAGTCAGCGATGGTTACAATGTACTCCGACGGGCCGACAAAGGCCAGACAGCGGCTGTCACTGCTCACTGTGAGAGCGTCTGGAGCGCGCTCCGTGCCTCGGGCCATCACGTTACCTAGCCAATCAGGTACAAAATGAATCAAACAACACTGATGTTGAATGTTGTTGCCTGACACACTTACTTGTGTCCACGTTTGAGTAATTCAGTATAGGAATTGCTAGTACATAATATTTAAGTAGCTGTTAGCATTATGTCATATTGTTGTTGATTTCATGGAATCTATGTAAAGAGTTAGTTACCTAATACAATGTGATACTCAATATTTTACTATTTAAATAAACTGATTTAAGTTCACATTTTTGATAATGTAACATGCGCTGCAATTAACTACTGGTGTGTTTATACGTATGTTAGTGAGTGTGAATACATACACACAACTCGAATGACATTGTGGTCTTCCTCGGAGGCGTTGTAAAGTGCCAGAGTGCCCTGGGAGTCAGCACTGTACATGAACTCTCCATCAGGAGAGAAGGCAAGACCCACCACTTCACCTCTATGCTCACTAAACAAATTAAACACGCATATACAAACAAACCAGTACAATGTTAAGTACCACAAACCAAATAAGAATTTGTGATTTTCATTTGAAAGTGCAGTCAAAGCTCTACGCGTTATTTACATTTAATTGGAGTTGCTAATTTCTGCCGAAGTAGGTTTACTATTCTAGTCACTTTATAGTGTACTTTATGTTGAGCAACATGTCACATAATAACTATCAATATTAGAAACTGGCAAAGCTGGAAACTAACCAACTAGCAAAAAAACTGAACACACCTACACTCACATATTACAAAGTCTGGAGTACATTCACACAAGCTTTTGATTTGCACACATCGCTTTTTTTTTTTATTAATTAAAGCTGGGGTGGATAACCTTTTCACTATAACATTTGGCAAAAATGTCATATTAGCCATTCAGCTATATGTAGGTGAAGTGGTCTGAGAATATTATATAATATCACTTCGCTCTCCCCTGCCTCTGTGTGCCGCCCCCAAAAATTGCCACCGCTCATGTACACTTTTACCAATCAGAGCGAGGCTCCGATTCTCTGTTCTTATTGGCTGTTGGGACTGTCCATTCACTTTGGCACCGACGTTGTTGCGTCAGTTGCGTGAGCGTTCACGACCCTAGCAGTCTGACAGTTTGACACTACGGCAGTGAACAAATAGCAATGTCTACAATCAACGGCCCCTAAATGTCCTATTTCCCGTTCAACAACAACTGCTTACACCGCTAAGACAGCAGGGATACGAGGAAAGACCGGGAAGGACACTAGTTGAAAAGGAATGAACGATCATTACTGTTGTTCGGACGGAGGAGCTACAGCAGGTAGAGGGTGTCAGGGAGGGACCAGAGAGAACAAAAGTGGAGCGGTTGAGGTATTTGGATTTGAATCTCTATCCCAACTGCTATTTTCTCCCAAATCATATACCCCAGCTTTAAGATTTTATTTTATTTTTTTCAGCCACTGTTGGAGCTGGCATCAATGTTAGTTTATACACACCTGTGTTCAGCCAGCAGCTTGGCACTGGAGATGTCAAAGACTCTGACGATGCCTGAGCTGAAGCCACAGGAGAAGATCTGTTCGCTGGGATGGAAAGCCACTGAGCAGGGGCTGTCCTCTGACACAAAATCATACAACTAAGCATAGGAGACAACAACATAAATTTAGTTAAACAGCAAATTAGCCAATGACAACAGAGACAGTGTCAGTGCAATTATCCAAATTAATTATCATTTGCTTTGTGGTTTAGTTCGCAGCTGAGGAGCTCGGGTTGTGGGGTAAAATGTGTTTCATTTAATAATTTCTGACTTAGTATATTAATAGTTAAAGAAATACCATAAATACCAAATACCATAATAAAATTTTATTTCTACACAGGTTTTAAATGAGGCTAAACATCTGCAAAATTGAGGCAATGGCTGTAATTTATTATAAAACATATACACCTTAAACCTTTCCTTAAAATCTGCCACACCAATATTTCCTGCAGTGCATAATCGTAAAGGCGGTTTCCTAGACAACGCGTGCCTCCCGCCTTAACTACCTGATGCAAGGTATCCATATTCCAAATGCGAACCGTGCCATCGGAAGAGGCTGTTGTGAGATGCCGACGGATGCCGTCCACACTGAAGCCGAGCACAGAGTCAGTATGTGACCTCATCAGTGTATTGTAACCTCGGCTGCTCACGTCAAGGTAACCCAGGTTCCCAGTTGAGGTGGCTGCCAGGACCTGGAGGCTGTCTGGTGAGACTGACACCAGGCTCACAGGCCCCTCATGCTCTGGAAAAAAAATGTGCCACAATATGAGTTTTTTCGCCTAATAGACTGTTCTGTTCTGTTTGACGGTGTGAGAGTGCACATATACTGTATATCTCGTACAAATGGATGCAAATGTCAATGCACAGATGTCATGATAGCTGTAAAAAAAATATATAATAATTTTGCATATGCCAGGTTTGTCTCAATATTTTTTTTTTCCCTTATTTTAAACAACAACAGCTGTCTCTGCTTACAAGAAAAATAACTGAAATGATGCTAACACTAAAAAGGCAGAGTTGTTGAAAAGTGCTTGGAAGCTGGCTGTTCCAGTGAGTCAGCTATTGCAAATCTGATACAGCTGGAAAAACTCTCTTAACTGTGATACTTTACACATGATGTGAAACTCCAAACTTCCAGCACTCTGGTGTTTAATATGGTTCAGTGGTACAGTCAACCAGGAAAGATGCAACCCCTGAAAACTTGGAAAATGTTAAAGGTGAAGTAAGCGGTTTATTTATGTTAAGTGTTAAATCGCTCTTTATTCATACAGTGATCACTTACATAATGTGCGTGTTTCATAAAGCCGATCTCTCAGTCAGCTGCTCTGCATGTAATCGGCAAATAAACTTATTGGAGGATCCCGTAATTTGTATCCAATCACAAGAGAGAACGTTAATAACCGACACCAGTCTCACTCATGGTCTCACTGCCGGTGCACGCCAGAGCAACAGATGGGTGAATGTTTATGCGCCTACAATGGCGGAGCAGGTAAAAATCCTTTCCAATGTCTGTTCTGATGGTTTTTATCATGTTTTATCACACTTATGGATCTGAGATGATGCTAGATAACTCGCTGCTTGAAGACCGCAGTGCATTAATGTGGTGACGTAGGGACGAGCGAGGGTACTGCTAACTGCAGTAACTGACAGGAAGTTAGCTAAAAGAACCATTCCGCTTACAGAACCTTTAAGATACATGAATTAAACAATATATTGCAGCCTGTGGAGCAAGACTTGTTATGCAACTCCCTACCCCCCGCTGTGCCTACCAGCCTCGAGGAAGACTGCAGAAAAGTCGAGGGGCCAGAGACGCAGGAAGCCGTCTTCAGAGCCCGTGGCACAGAATGAGGAAGACACACTGATGCTGTTGATGGCAATGCCTGGACCTGGGACACACATACACACATCTTGACGTCCTCACAGACACTTAAAAAGTTGTCTCTACCCAACCACTGCTTAAACTACTACAAACTCTCTTTGGCTTTACGATTGATTGCAAACAAACCTGTGTTAAAAGTCCATTTCTCCCTTCGGTTTGCGTGCTGCTGCTGTGCTGGCGACAGCCTCCTGACATTTTTTACTTCAACTGTGCTGTAATTGATCTCAAAGATATAGCCACTCCGACTGCTGGCATATCTATAGGAAGAAAAATCACATAGGGAGGGATAATGGTAATCCTTCAATAAAAGCATTTTCAGTGGATAATGCATTCTTATTCAAAAGCTAATGGGGTGACTTGGGGGCTCACTCACAGCGTTCGATCATCAAGACATTGGTTCAAAGAGTCTCCCTCCTCAAAGGCCACATCTGAAAAGTCCATGGATTGGTAATCGCCCAGGTTGACTGGACAGGAGCGCAGGGTCCCGTTCCGCAATCGCCACAGGCGGATATTGTCTCTACCACATGATACCATCCTGAAAGCAGAACACTCACATGTTATACAATGGTCTCAACATTCTAGTTCATTGCCAGGCCAGAGTGAACACCACCCTTCCTGCTTTAGCAACTAGAACCTTTTCACCTCCCCTCTCCCTTACCAGGGACTTCCTGTACTAAAAGTATATGTCCCAAAAAGTACAAATGGATCTAAATCTGTCGACGTACAACTGCAGGATTAACAGACCTCTTGTTGCAGGACTCTGTAATCCATTAGAAATGTCTGTGAAAATACATTTCTATCTTTCTATTTGCTACAAACCTAGTGACATGATACAGATACACTATATGTAGAATGTGTAACATGTGTATCAACTTTATTAGATAGAACAGAGCAGATGCACCAATGGCATCAAGATTTACTTATAACAAGTCAAAAGATGTTATAAATAACATAAGCATAAGCTTCCCAAATATGCAAACAAAAAAAGAAAGAAAATTATGAAATACTCAATCAAAAATACAAACACAGAGAATGGAGGGTACCTTGTATCATCAAAGAAGGCAACCTTCATGGTCTGGATGTCCACATCTGTGTGTGCTTTAGCTAAAATGGTGACCTCTCCACCTTTACTAACGCTTATAGTGTTCCACACCACCACCATCTAATAAAAAAGATTGAATTAGGAAGACAAACAGAGGTGATCAGCTCAGCTGCTAATAAGGGGAAAAATCAATGGCATCATATAAAATGATCTCAGTCCAGTAATGATGCTAATTAGAAAATAAGCATTCTGAATTTTCATGAGGTAAAATGTTCATTTGTTGCACTTACTGTTTTACTGTGGCTGTCTTTACCCACTCCACAGAGAATAGTTCCTCCATTTGAGAAGCTTCGAAATGAAAAGAGGACAAAAAAAGACCAAATTAGTGTGAGTGGGCCGTGTTAAACAAAAGCAAATGCAACCCTGCAAATGTAAGATAACCATGCGTACGTGAGTGCATTTGTAAATGTATTCAGTTACCTGAGCGAGGATAATGAATGAGCATGAATCCTAAATATAGCCAGACAGTTTCCTTTGTGGTAGTTCCATACTCGAACTACACTGTGGTTGCCAGTTTGTGCTGAAGCCAACAGTGTTGTGTTGCCGTTAAAAGCCAGTGCAGATATCTACAGAGAAAACACACAGATAGAAAAAACTATTTCTGCGATGAATACACTGGAAAATTTCAGAGTGCCAGAATCAGCTGTGCCATCCTACAGGTTGGAAAATATTCTGCTGCGGAGGTAGTAGCGCAATACATCGCAGCTTGTTTACCTTGTCCGTGTGGCCAATGAAAAATCTCTGCTTGTTAGAGGATATCTTCATAGAAACGATAATTGCGTGACACGGATACACCACCATATCACCTGATTTGGTCCACAAGGCCTACGATGTAATAAAGTACAACCGTTTATACCTCTGTTATTTTTTTGATATAATGCAATTACTTGATGACAGTTAAGATCAAAATGTTTGTGAGGCTAGCCTAAAAAGGGTGGAACTAAAAAAAAGGGCAGCATACGCATTTCGTAGTGGCTCCTCCGAAGCCGATGATTCGATTGAGCCCAAGAATCGGGTCTGGAAGCAGCTTCTAATAAGGAGTGCAGAAAAAAGTAAAAGGCAAAACTTTAAAATAGTAATGTCTCCACAGCTGGTTTCTTTCCTCTCTCTGTCTCCAATCTTATACCTGCTGTCTGGCTTCTTTGGACGATGACAGGTGGAGAGGATGTGGAACAGGAGTGCAGACAATCTGAGAAAATAAGATTGAAAGTGTTTCTTATGCTGGCACAAAACTGTAAAAAAGGGCATCATGAAACCATTTACTGAGCATGATGTACAGAAAGAGAGAGGAACCTGGAATATAAAATGTGTTATGCTTTTAAAGGTGGAGTCAGCGATTCTGTAGAACGCTAGTCAAAATCACTTTGTCAAAATCAGTGAATATCTCCTCACGAACCGCTACCAGTCCGAACTGTGTATAAGCTGAAAAATAAAACCAGTGTTAATACTCAGCCTAGGCTCTGTAAATGGGCATGTTGCTTTTTATGGTTGGCCCCTTTGTTTACAAACCAGATTACAGAGCCTGGGCTGTGTATCAACACCACTCATTCTTTCAGCGTGCCCACAGTACAGACAGGTAGCGGATTTTGAGAAGATATTCACTGATTATTACAGAAAGGGATTTTGACAACAAGTCTTCTCCAGAATCACTCAGTGCATTTACATGCAGACTCATAATCGGATAAATAAACAAATAAGACTTCAACAGGACTTGTATAATGCATCATGTAAACACCTTTATCCGATCTACTTCGCACACAAATCGGCACATTAACGGACAAGTGAAGTCGAATAAGAACACCTAGATAACTTGTTCATAGTCGGCATTCTACCTGCATGTATACAGGATCGCATATCTCATATCGGCACTTGCTCGAGAATCCCTGCTGTGGATTTCACAAGGAAGTGGAAAGAGACAACGTAATAAATAGTAGTGTTGTTGCCGGAAAGGAACCGGACGTGGCTCTATAACCACTTGTTGAAAGGGCCACAGCACCACCTAGCAGAGCGGAGTCTGCTATGCTTCGGACATTTATCCGATTCTCTGAAAGTCCATGTATACTCAGACAAGTGACGCGGTCCGTTCAAGTGGCAAGTTTGGTATATGTCTTAATCCAATCTAGTTGTCCCATGGAAACGCACTGAATGACTCCACCTTTAAGTTGGGTTGAATGAACTACACTCAACAAAAATATAAACGCAACACTTTTGTTTTTGCTCCCATTTTTCATGAGATGGACTTAAATATCTAAAATTCATTCAAGATACACAATATTACCATTTCTCTCAAACATTGTTCACAAATCTGTTTAAATGTGTGATAGTGAGCACTTCTGCTTTGCTGAGATAATCCATCCCACCTCACAGGTGTGCCACATTAAGATGCTGATCTGACATCATGATTAGTGCACAGGTGTGCCTTAGACTGTCCACCATAAAAGGTCACCCTGAAATGTGCAGTTTTGTCTCACACAGATGCCACAAGCATTGAGGGAGCGTGCAATTGGCATGCTGACAGCAGGAATGTCAACCAGATCTGTTGCTTGTGCATTGAATGTTCATTTCTCCACCATAAGCCGTCTCCAAAGGCGTTTCAGAGAATATGGCAGTACATCCAACCGGCCTCACAACCGCAGACCACGTGTAACCACACCAGCCCAGGACCTCCACATCCAGCAGGTTCACCTCCAAGATCGTCTGAGACCAGCCACTGAGACAGCTGCTGAAACAATTGGTTTGCATAACCAAACAATTTCTGCACAAACTGTCAGAAACCTTCTCAGGGAAGCTCAACTGCATGCTCGTCGTCCTCATCGGGGTCTTGACCTGACTCCAGCTCATCGTCGTAACAGACTTGAGTGGGCAAATGCTCACATTCGATGGCGTCTGGCACGTTGGAGAGGTGTTCTCTTCACGGATGAATCTCGGTTTACATTGTTCAGGGCAGATGGCAGACAGCGTGTGTGGCGTCGTGTGGGTGAGCGCTTTGCTGATGTCAATGTTGTGGATCGAGTGGCCCATGGTGGTGGTGGGGTTATGGTATGGGCAGGCATCTGTTATGGACGAGGAACACAAGTGCATTTTATTGATGGCATTTTGAATGCACAGAGATACCGTGATGAGATCCTGAGGCCCATTGTTGTGCCATACATCCATGAACATCACCTCACGTTTCAGCAAGATAATGCACGGCCCCATGTTGCAAGGATCTGTACACAATTCTTGGAAGCTGAAAATGTCCCAGTTCTTGCATGGCCAGCATACTCACCGGACATGTCACCCATTGAGCATGTTTGGGATGTGCTTGACCGGCGTATACGACAGCATGTACCACTTCCCACTAATATCCAGCAACTTCGCACAGCCATTGAAGAGGAGTGGGCCAACATTCCACAGGCCACAATTGACAATCTGATAAACTCTATGCGAAGAAGATGTGTTGCACTGCATGAAGCAAATGGTGGTCACACCAGATACTGACTGGTTCTGAGTCCCCAGACCCCCAATAAAGCAAAAAAATGCACATTTCAGAGTGGCCTTTTATTGTGGACAGTCTAAGGCACACCTGTGCACTAATCATGATGTCAGATCAGCATCTTGATGTAGCACACCTGTGAGGTGGGATGGATTATCTCAGCAAAGCAGAAGTGCTCACTATCACACATTTAGACAGATTTGTGAACAATGTTTGAGAGAAATGGTAATATTGTGTATCTGGAATGAATTTTAGATCTTTAAGTCCATCTCATGAAAAATGGGAGCAAAAACAAAAGTGTTGCGTTTATATTCTTGTTGAGTGTATATCTAGTCAACATGAAGCTTCACCTCTTCTTCGCTTTCCTCCCTGGATTTGTTAAAGTCGTCTTCAGGATGCACATACACATGAACTTCCCCGTCGTCATTATCACCACTTGGCCTGGATGGGATGCGGTGTGAACTGGAGAAAATGGACTCCTGCTGAGGCTTGCCATCATCACAGCAAAGCCAGTCACCCTTCTCGTGATTGGGAACAACACCCAGCTCGGGTATGTTGGTCACAAAAGGGGCTTGATAACTCGGGAGCTGAGGAGACGGAATGAGAGAAATGAAGAAAAATTAAAATAAGCCTCCTGGAAAACTAGATTTGTTAAACAATGTCTCAGAACCATTTGCTATATTAAGACGAATTTCAAGTTGATTGGAACCCAAGACTTGATGTAAAAAGGTAATACATTTAATCAGTCTTACTGGTCTTGAAGTGGTGATCTGCTGGATGAGGGACACACGGTCCTGAACTGGTTTGCTGAGGTCCACACAGAGAGCCTCCTCTCTAATAGGGCTTCTTTGGTTGGTGACACATCCTAAGAAATAAAGGGATATGAAAGTCAGTCATCTGCGATAAATTCCTATTAGGATTAACTAAAAGTGAGTAGAATACAAGAAAATGTGTTTATTCAGCCATAATCCTTCATATGTGTTTTTTTTAAGATCAAATGGCTTTTGATGAATAAAAACTGAAAATGATTTAAAAATACAGGTTGGTATCAAATAAATCAGACAAGAACAAGTTGTGTCTAATGCAGAGGAAAGTTAAAAATAAACAATGTTTTTGTTCAAGCATGTGATAGGAAAAAAATATATACATTTGGTGAAGAGTGTAGCTGGAAGGTCATTCAAGAGCTTGAAATACTGTATGATGAGAATGATGAGAGATCTTATGACTTACTAGTCTTACTAGGACTGGGATTCCCCTTTTGAATGGAGTCGAAGGGTAACTTTGTTCCTTCTGACGGAAATCTATTCGAATAGGACAAGATCATTTTACATCAAAGCTTACATTTACACACATATTAGGCTGTTTAATCCCTAATAAAGGTTCATGTATAAAATTAGCAAATTATGCTGTGGAATCAGGCAATTTGTGTTTCACTAGTTACCCAAACGGGTATAAAAACAACATAACACTAACAAACATTAGTATGGCCTCAGAGATGAGAAAGTGTAGAGTACATTTTTCTTTTAACACAGTGAATTCCACTAATGTGCATTTTGTTCCCATGTGACACTACCGCACCTGATGTAATCATAGCGGTCGTGCCAGGAGCTTCCCTTGGGCACAGGAAATGACATGTCTCTGGGCATATGACCTGTTCCCTGAGAAGAGGCTAGACCCATCCGCTTGGCTTCAACGAAGGAAACTCCTGTCGAAATAGAAATTAAGGATGATAAAAGTAAAGATGATTCATTCAAAAATCGGTCTGACTGGGGCGCTCCTGTGGCGTAGTGGATAGAGTATGTAACATATTGGCTCCGGCCTTCGTTGCAGTGGTCGTGGGTTCAAATCCGACCCATGGACCTTTATTGCACGTCCCCCCCCCTCTCTTTCCCCATTTCAACTCTGTAATGTCTAATAAAGCTTGAAAATGCCAAAAAATTATCTTAAAAATAATAATAATAATCGGTCTGATTCGACCCAAAATGCTCCCAAAAGGCCCAGTGTATTCAATACGTTTTACCACGGAAGATGTTTGGTCCTTTAATTGAGTGATTTGAAACACCAATGGTTTAAGATCTACATGAGCTCTTTATAGATCCAACCATGAAGCCATTTTTTTCAGATCCAAATAACTTTGAAGGCCATAATTAATCTGTAGAAGTGCCTTTTAAAGATGACCACAGGTACATTTTTGCATTTTCACTAATCCATAGTTTTAGGAGGAAAATAAACTTAAGTCAGCCTCACCTGGATTGAGCAGCAGGTCGCTGGTAAACATGTTTTTCACTGCCATGTTGGCACAAAGCTTGATGCTCTTCAGTTCACTATAGCTGCGGTTGAGGTAGTCATTAAGTGTGTACTGTAGATCTAGCATCAGACAGGTCCAACGCACCGAAGTGGGAGCTGGACCCACCAAACCTGGAACACATCAACATAGATATTGCCAGTACTCACTTAAATTATATACGTTATATACGTGTGTAATCACAGTCAAAAACAATAGCACACATTTAGGCAAGCATGGTTGAATGTAAGTATGTATTTTACCATGTCTTGCGGATTTTGCCGTGCTTTCATAGACTGAATCTTTTGCAGCTCCGCACAGGAAAGGAAACTGAAGCCAGGTAGCTGTGGACTTGAACTCTTTGAACATGTTGGAAAAGGAGATACGGACCACCCGGCCCTCCTACACATCACAGCACACAGAGAGAGAGAGAGAGGCAAAGTAAAATGTGAGCTCAATCAATTGGACTTAATTCCCAAATAAATGAGAAGATAGAAACCTAATAAGTGAAAATAGAGGAACTTAAATATTTCTTCACACAACTGGATGGTATTTAAGGGAGAAGAATGTGTATTGTACTTACCCCCACTTCAGAATTCTAATTAGATTGAAATGCCAATATGCTTAAAAGGCACACTTTCAAATATCTGAGACAAATATCTGGATTAGTCTCCTGATGTATTTCAAATATATACCCCAGACTAATAACGGTCAATATGAAAATACAAGGACTTCTTTATTAATGGGTTGTTTACAATGCATAGATAAATCAAAGCACTTGATCTCGTCACACACACCCCCACCCACACACACACAAAAATCAAGTCCATTACCTCCACGGAAACATCCAGATGGACCACAAAGTATTTGCCCGGAATGGGCCTAAAGAGAAGGTAGAAGTAGCGCCCTGTCAGCCCCAGAGACTGGTTGATGTTTTTGGGTACCAGGATATAGCTGTTGGCAGGAGCAGGACCTCTTATCTGGAACACTGAGCACTTCAGTGTCTTATTCTGGGGGTGCATTGAAAAAGGGGACATGAAGTCAACTAACTTTGGTCTGAATACAGTTTAAAAAGCAATTAGTAAAAGGAATCATCCATGCAGTCTTGAAAGTTCAGGAAGGACAGAATAAAAGTGTTTATTTAGTCCAAATATAACTGTATAACTAAGGCTACTGTTGGAGGTAAGGTAAGGGAACTATACAGCTTGATTGCTTTACACCTTTTTTAATGGAGGTTTGGATATTATTTTCCTTAAAACGGCTTACTGTCAGTTATACTAGCTACTATTATTATGGACACTTTCCAAGTCTATACAGAGGTGTCAGGTGTGTAACTATATCACAAACACAGGTGTACTAATATCACAATTCCATTAGGTAGCAAAAGTTACCGTGTATGTTGACACATCCCCCTCTTTCGCCGACCTCTTCCAGTCTTCCACTCTGACATGTTTGAATATGTTCACGTAAGGATGCTGCCAACCTACGAAGTCACATCACGGTGGCGAAACAGTTAAGGCTTAATTAGCCTATAAGAGCATTAACAATTGTTTCCTGTTATGGCTTCTTTCACATTAAAATAAAAATAGTATTAAACTACTGTGTACATAAAATTATGTTGTATACTTTTAGCGACATTAGTTAACCTTAAAGTTAATCTACCTTTGGAGGCCATTGATAGCGAATATCTGAAAGGGAGAATCCACCTGTTGACGTCTCAGTTTTGCTCTTGCTGCAACTTGTTAAAGCACTAGAAGTGTATTTTCGGAGATACTAGCTTGCAAACAGACCTTAACGGTGAAGCTCCTTCTACGTTTTCAAGCGACCTGAACGACAAAACATATTTGTTTCACATCTTAATTAGATGCGAGGGCTCTTTCTGTTAACCTGGGTACCAAGTAAACAATAGTTTTGATTCGACCCAGAGTGCTGGTACTGCTGGCTTTGGTAGTCTTTCCCGCTCCAGCCTCCGCCGTTGTCAACTAAAGCACGACACTGATGACGTGTTTACGTTGTTTTCCCCCGGCGCTTCTGGGTAATGAAGTTCCTAAAGAGAAACGCATTCTGAGGGAAAACTGTGGTATTTTGGAATATGAGAGCAAGAAGGACATAAACGACCACCCAACCCAATATATGTTTTAAAGAAGACCTTGCATATAGTTCAGCCTAGATTAACATAGTTATTCACAGTTTGAAACATTAAACCTTTTTTCTAGGGTTTGAGTTGTTGACTGTAGCTTATAAGCCACACCATGGACCACTTTCTGATTTTGCGCTAGTTCCCTTGCACATTAAACAAGTCAACATTAACAAATGTCTTTTTAATTGTAATATATCAATTGTATTTTTTAGATAAAGATGTCTCAAGCATTAAAATGACCGTGATTTCTTATTCAAAAATTCACAATTTTACTTATTCACAACATTGGCTACCACATATTATCCCGAAATGTACAACGTATGCAAGTATTGAATGAATTCAGTCCAAATCTAAATTAACAACATTTGGGAGTAACTCCACAGGGTCTGGAAGATGAATGATGAAGGACACCTGCATTGCCACAGAAGATTGTCCAGTGTCATCCAGATCCTTACGCTGCACGGGGTTGTCTCGGTTTATGGTCGGGGATGGACAGTGCAGCAAAAAAGCATCAGGCTGTAGGAAAGTTGGCTGAAGTTGACGTCTAAAAATCATGGAACTCTCAGGAGTGGGTGAACAATCAGGCATCGCCCTAGTTGTCGTGGCGGAGGATCTGTTGCGTTCTGGCACTGTGGCGATGGAGAGAGTTTCGACCCGAACGTCACGCACGGCTAGTCACTGTCCACAGCAAACAATCTCAGTCTCTATTCTCCAGCAGCGAACCTTCCTCTTAATCTCTGTCCTCACCTGCATCCAGAGTGGGGATGAGCCATTTCAGGATTAATTTGCAATTTTTCAGCAGTCTACTCATTTTGTTCAATTTTCCAGCCTGATGCTAGAACATTCAAAAAAAGAAAAAATTCAACTCACAAAATTCAATGACACCATCACCAGACCTTTCCAAGCAGAGATTGAATTTACAGAAAGAATGTGATTTATTGTCAACCGGTAAAGCAGAGAAGCAACTTCTCCGGGCACGTGGACTCAATTATGAAAGTGGTGAGAAGGCGGGAAGATTACTGGCACACCATTTTAAAGTTAAGGCCAATTCACAGCATATATCCCAAATTAAAAATATCTTTAATCAATTAACAATAATCCCATCTGAAATTAATAATGTTTTTAAAGAATTCTACTCTACTTTATATCAATCTGAAAGCCCACCTAATGATATAGACATGGAAATGTTCTTTGAGGGTATAATTTTTTCCTAAAATTGGAAACGATCAAGCCGGGAATCTAGAACAGCCATGGAACAAAAGTGAAATAACAAAATCAATCAAAGCCATGCAAAGTGGGAAGACACCTGGGCCAGATGGTTTTCCAATTGAATTTTTAAAGACATTTTCAGACAAACTATCACCACTTTTGCTTAACATGTTTAATGAGTCATTGGCCCAAGGAACCCTACCTCAAACCCTTACAATGGCATCAGTTACTCTGCTGTTAAAACCAGGGAAGGACGCAGATGCATGTGGATTTTATCGACCAATATCTCTTCTAAATGCAGATTATAAAATATTGGCGAAGGCCTTGGCTATGCGACTGGAAACAGTTATACACCAGATCATCTCCGATGATCAAACTGGTTTTATTAGCAATCACCACTCATTCAGTAATATCCACCGCCTGCTAAATGTTATTTATTCACCTGCATCTGAAGAGGTTCCAGAGATGGTTATCTCCTTAGATGCGGAGAAAGCATTCGATAGGGTGGAATTGCCATATTTGTTTAGGGTCTTGGAAAACTTTGGTTTTGGTCACCAATTTTTGTGTCATGGGTTAAATTTTTGTATTCTTTTCCCAAAGCTTCAGTCATTACAAATAGATTAAATTCAGAATATTTTAATTTACATAGAGGTACCCGCCAAGGCTGCCCTTTAAGCCCGTTACTTTTTGCTTTGACGATTGAACCGTTGTCAATTGCTCTTAAAACCTCACCAAACATTAGTGGTATTCTTAGATGGGGCACTGAGCCCTAAGCTTCTCTTTATGCTGATGATTTATTGGTTTATATTTCTGACCCAGCTAAGTCTGCCCCGGCATTAACAGAAATTCTTAGACAATTTGGGCCATTTTCAGGATATAAATTGAATTTAGCAAAAAGTGAATGTTTCCCTTCCAACAATTTGGCTACTGAAACCCCAGAAATGCAACTGCCATTTCATAAATGTAATTCTGAATTTAAATACCTGGGTATTTATATCACTCGGAAATATGAACATTTGTATGATAGAAACTTTTCTCCATTATTGATTAAGATTAAGGAAGACTTTGACAGATGGAAAACTATATATTTCTCACTAGCAGGCAGGGTTAACGCTATTAAGATGAACATTGTACCACGCTTTTTGTATTTGTTCCAATGTCTGCCACTCTTCTTGCCTAAACTCTTTTTACTACTTTAGATAAGCTCATTACAGGCTTTTTGTGGGGCAATAAACTACCAAGGATAAATAAAGTGATGTTGCAAAGACATCGCACTCAAGGAGATCTCTCTCTTCCCAATTTTAGATTTTACTAATGGGCTGCAAATATACAGAAAATAATGTACTGGATTAAATTCCCTCAAATTAACTGGTGTCTAATTGAAGCTAATTCGTGCCCTTCTTGCTCCCTTGTATCGTTGGTGACCTCTAGTCTCCCCCTTTCCCCAAGACAATACTCATCCAGCCCAATAGTAATTACAACACTGAAAATCTTATCCCAGTTCCGCAAAAGATTTAACCTCTCAGCTGCGTCTAGTCTAACTCCTGTTCATAATAGTCACCTCTTTCTTCCCTCTAGACTGGATCATGCATTCAATTTATGGCTTAAAAACTTCATTATTAACATTGGTCAATTATATATAGGTGGGGTTTTTGGAAGCTCCGGAGATGTATTTGTGAAATATAATATCCCTCGAAACCACCTGTTCCGTTATTTCCAGGTACGGCAATTAGCCAAATCTCTAAACCCTAGTTTTCCTAACTTACCCCAGGAATCATTATATGAAACAATCTTGGATTCACCACCAAAGCTTAAAGGTTGTATATCCAGAATATATCAAATTATTAACTCAGCTGCTGAGACTAATATTGTCAAGATTAAGGGAGATTGGGAAAAAGAGTTGGGAGTGAGTTTATCAGAATCATTTTGGAATCAAGCTTTAATCAGAGTGAATAAGAGTTCATCGTGCTCACGCTTAAGCATAATACAGTTTAAGGTACTGCATCGCTTACACTACTGTAATTCCAAACTCTCAAAGATTTACCCAAATGTACAAGATAGCTGCAATCGATGTCATAATTCACCTGCAGGGGCCTGTTTCAGTTAGCTGGTTTTGAGGCAACCCAGAGTTTGTTCGCTCTGAGTTAGTGGAAACTCTGGGTTTTCCGTTTCAGGTAGCAGGTTCAGCGCAACCGAGAGTCAGTTACTGCGGCAACATACGCCGTGGGTCTAACCTGCTCGGGAGGTGGTTAGACCTACCCTGAGTTTGTTTTCACTTTACGCTGCAGCTCCGACTGAAGAAAGAGTGTCACCGTCACACGCGTCCCTGTACAGTTTGAAGCAAAATCACTCTATAGAAATCTCCATCGGGATGTTTTTATCATTTCCTGATGATTTTACGTTTGACCGATCATTTATCTGATCAGTAGCCTTGTTCTCAGCCCTCGGTCCGTTCATATAGGCGGCCACCTTACACATCGTGACATGCTCTACATTCAGATTAATAAACCTATTTGTATTGTATGTTTTTTAACGTCTGTGCCACTGAACAGATTTATGTCAGGTGGATTCATGTAACGCTGCGGCTGCACGCGATCGTTGTAGTTCACTTGTGCGATCCTAAAGTCACAGAGAGACACGCCTCGTTAAATAGCCTAATATGAATATAAAAATAATATAATAATTTAAACTGTGATCACTTGAGGAAAATGGATCTGGTAATACATCAATCAGGCTCTTCAATGGAAACTGTCACCTAATGTGTCTTGACGTTAATGTATTTCACTCAGAAGCGACAGTCTGTTCTGTTTACTGCACAGTAGGCTTTAGGCACTGTCAGCAATGCTGTGCCGCCTTTCTTTATATGTCCATGTGTGCCGCGCCAGCTTTATTACTTTACAGCTGATATGCGTAACTTTTTAAAATAGACTATGGCTTCTCATACGGAAGCGAAATGATTATCTTGACAAAAAATGTTTCCTCTGTTTTTTTTCTGAATTGCCGAGGAGATTAGATCAGAGTTATGAGACAATATCCCGTTAATTCTTCTCCATAGGCTACCATAAGATCATTCGTTAATATTTCTAACTCTAGTGGGAGGAGCGGAGATTTCTTTTTTCTTTTTTGAGAAGTGGAGAAGTGGGAGGATCAATCATTTGTTTCTTCTGTTTCCATGGTGAATCATGTTATCAGCGATCCATTGACGATGGCTTTTATGCACACGCTCCACCCAGAGTGAACACGCTCAGAGTTGATAAACCCAACGCCGATCCACTGTTCTGAAACCGAAAACCCAGAGTTGCTTATCAACCCTGCGCTCTGAGTTTACCAACTCAGAGCGCAGGGTTAAATCCAGAGTATGTAAAACCAGCTACCTGAAACAGGCCCCAGATCTTACGCACATGTTTTGGTCCTGTCCACAATTGGTAGACTGGAATGGCATATTTAAATTCCTTTCCAAATCCTTGAACCTAAACCTTCAACCAAATGCCTCTATGTGTATATTTAGTACAGACTCTGATAAAGATCCAGACTTAAACAATAATAACAATTGGGGGTTGGGGTGTAAAAAACAAAAATGTCATTAATTTGTACTCTGCAAGTGTTACATACACATTGTATTGTTAAACTTTTTCATTCAGAATAAAAAGCACTATGCTAAAAAAAAATAAAAAAATCAAAAGTGGTATTGATCAGATCAATTGGCCACTCTAAATAAAAACAAATTTTAATGCATCATTTGATAATCTGTCCAGGTTCAAGTTCCCACCTGACAACCTAAAATATAAAAATGTATTCAACATTTTTTAAATAATTAATTCAAAATTAAATGATCGAGTCACAGAAAAGTAATCCAACTCAATGCTCACTTATGCTTCACTAGAATGTGTGGTCGTGTGTGTTAACTTGCATTTGTTTTTGTGGCACTCTATTTATTCAGTAAAATGTTACATAGTCTGCCTTTGAAAATTAATTGTGAATATGAGGTAAAACAACAAACCTCTTTATTGGCATAGCAGTAGAGTACAGCCACCAGAAAGCCCTATGAAAAGGCCACATAAAATCATGTAATATGTATGTATTTGCAATACATAAATACATAAGATTATGACAGTTACATCTTTAGACATTGTCAGATATAACACCTTGATCCAATTGAACTTACCTGAAATGAATTTAGAAAAAGGGTGAAGAAGACTTTAATGTAGCGCAGAACACCTGTTGTCTGCTCATCTGTAGCAAAGATGAATATGATCTCATGAACCCCAAACAGAGGGATGAGGGTAAGGGTTGCCTTGGCAAGCCTAGGAAGATAGATCAAACAGCAGAACAGCTGCTTGTCACAAAACAACAAACATTGTTTTTTTGTTGATATTATTTGTTTCCTTGTTTTCTTCACTTTCCAGAAATCCATTACTGCTTCTCTCTGACTCATGGCCTTGGCTTAATAAAATGTATGGAAGAGTCGAAGAAATCAAATTTACCATCCCTGGAAATCAGGCTGTGAATACTTGCCGAAGTTTGTAATCAGGGTACTTGCTCTGGTTGCTGGCTCGCAATTTGGAAAGAATGACCTTCAGGATCTTCATGAAAATCATAAAGTTGATCTGTTGACCAGACAATAAAAGTATCAGTTGTACACTGTGTAAAAAAATGGAAATTGTGGCATTTATTATACAGGGGAGTCTAAAATGTCAGATGGTGACACATACAGGCTATGCATCTAAACCCACACTATTAACATGAGTCATTCTTACTAGTGAAGCAAAAAGAATTGGGAAACGAATGATCCACCAGTAGTACATGTTCTCATTGACAGCCCAACACCTGAGTGGACAAGGCAGATGTTACACAGGAAATTATCCGACACATGGGAATACCATGTACACAGTACTACACACACTTACTCTTTGTTTTCTTTCAGTAGTTTCATCACTATCCAGGGAACGACAAATAGAAATGGAGTTCCTAAGACAAAGACGGAGATTGCAAGACTCAGCGTTGCATGTGATTCAAAAATGGGCTCAAAAGCTAAAAAAAACACTGATGAAGGGCTTTGCAAATGTTTCCATGGCATCCATCTGTAACACAAGACAGCTTTTGAAAGAGTATGTTAAATGGTGCGTTATTGAGGGGCTGAGGTGTGACAATTGCCTTTTCAAATGTGAGCTGAGCTGTGTCCCTGCTGTGAGGTGTTCTTTACTCTAGAGTGGCTTTAGATTTTCATAGGATGTCAAACAGGGATCGTCTCCCAAAAAATCTGGGTAATGTGTCCCGCAAAAGTTCCCTAGCTGTCACAACTTCAGCCAGTATTTAGTTTGTTTTCATATGTCTGTTTTCCTGGTTTCCTTTCTAACTCTCATGTCATTTCAGACCCGGCCACTCCCTCCTGCTCTGCGCTCCCTGTTAATTACATTCATCTGGTCTGCCCCACACTCACCTGCTCCTCATCAGTTAATCAGCCCCAGTATATATCTTTGTTCAGTTCCCTCAGTCGGTTGCCAGATTGTCTGATGTCCTAGTGTGTTCACCCAGCTTTCCAGCATTCGGATTTCATCCTGTGTTCCGATCCTGCTTGCCTGTTCGTGTTTCGACCTGTCTTTGGACTTTCCCTTTTGCCTGCCCCAACTGGACTTGTTTGCCATGCTGTCTTACAACCTGGTTTGTCATCCACTTCATTAAAATCTATTTTTGAATCTGAACTGTTTCCTGTGTCCTGCAATTGGGTTCTTGTCTGTCTTTCCCTGAAACCTTGACACTAGCTGCATGTTCACTTAGACCAACAGAGATGGAACTTACCCCAACCAAGACAGATGTAAGGTAAGTATTTGTTGTTGTTGATGAACACTGAGGCAATAAGCACAGAGTGCAAATATATCGCCTCTCCAAAGAACCAAAAGTGATTGGCCAGGACACAGTACTGCATTATGGCCTGCGCTACCCTGCAGCCAATAGCAGCCTAGAGGAAATGGTCATAAAAAGAATACATAATAAGGCAAATGAGATATAGCCTCATGTTATATGTATGCTGCTAATTGTAAGTGGTGATTGACGGATACAGTAAGCCATGTCGTCAGTAAATCTTTTCATGACGTACCTGGTGACTGAGCATCTCTCTCACGTCGGTCGGCTTCATGATTTCCCGTCCCCAGTGGCGTTCCAGCATTGTGTCCTTAACAATGACAGATACAGCTCGTAGTACGAGGGATAGGAAGAGGTTAGCATGAATGTAGTTCCTGGTGCAATGCAGTTTTCTGTAACATAAAAGTAGCAAGAAAGTAGACGTTTGAGTATCAGGGCTTTCAAGGTGTTCTTTAATTTCTTCCTGCATCTTTGTCATTGATTTTGATTGCTTTTCTTATTATCTTAAAATAGGTCGTTTTTAATCAAGCCTTGAGAGCACATCATTTTCCACCCATTATGTCTGCATCACCATTGTTTGATGCCCTTTCATCCCTCTACTTTTCTGATTCCTAAGTGTCAACCATAAGAGTAGAGGAAAATTAGTCCCATACAACTAGAAAAATGACTTCTGTTTTCAATCTAGTTTACCTCACCTAATGGAACCCCCGCTATCTGCATTTGTACTTAATTTTTATGAATACTGAAGATCTCGACAATTGCGGCATATCCAAGATCAATGCCCTTTTCCCACTGCTTCAGGACATCATTATTTGCTCATCTGAAATCCAACTAATGTTCATACTTTCTTACTATTATCATCAAGATAATTCTATTAATTTATTCTACTTATCTCTATATTTATTTATTTTTATTTCAAGACCACACATCTGTTAGACCAGGGGTTTTCAAAGTGTGACTGAGTGAGCCCCCCCTCAAAGAACAAATTTCTGCTGACCCCCCCCCCCCAAAAAAAAGTTCTAAGTCCCTGTCTGTTTTGAAAGATCTTTTAATTATTTTAAACATATTTTGAAACATTCTAAACATGTGTTTTTAAAAACATTTTAACATCTTTATCTAAGTATGTTTTTGTTTTGCTTTTTTAAAATACATTTGAACATCTTAATCCAGTAGTGTAATCCTGCTTCCTTTAAGCATGGATAGTAGTGACTGAGTGTGCAGCGGAGTGAGAAAGATAGGCAGACAGACTTGCCCAAATTATTGACTATTGTTAAATGTCCTTCACACACCAAGTGTTTTTTCGCTAGTGCCTCCAATGTCCTGCTGGGTGAAAATATTAGCCAGCAGAGCACCAGACCCTCATTAAGGGGTCCGCGGCACCCCCGGGAGATTTTTTTTCACCTTTTTAAAGTGAAATGCATGAATCTGGTGCACTTTGAGAGGAAAATTAAGAGGTTAAATATGAGGAATTTTGTGTGAACAAATAATTTGGAGACACTGGGTTGGATGAATTAGAAGCTATTGAAGAAAGACACTTGAATTTTCCACAAAAATATGAATTTTAAATAAAATATTATGCAGGGCCCTTTGGGATGGGCTTGGAGCTCTTTTTCCTTAACGAGACATATTTCTCTGTAATATAGTGAATGCATCTAAATGCAGTGAGAGGTATGTGGTAGCCGAATCCCCCATGGCGACCAAGACAAAGGACTTTAGACTGGACTCTTTAAATCAGTGTTCCAAGTTTATTGCAGGAGTCTCCATCAGACAATACAGAGGGTTTCAGAGTGAGCATGATAGCAGCGGGCTGGAGGCCGCAATGGCACTACTCGTTAGTTACAGAACAGTGTCTTATATTCTCATGTGTGGGGGGTATCAAGTGTATCATATCTACAAATAGACAGATCGTTTCAAACAAGGTCAAACACACGTCCATCTAGGGAGGTTCTACTTCTTCCTCGTAACCTTAACCTTTAAGACTATCTGCTCAGTAACTCTGGTGAATAGAGGCTATTCAAATCTACAACAGGTACAAAGCAGAAGAACCCTTGTCCAGCTATCTTTATTTCCACAGACAAGGCTGAAATAGGCTATAGACTATACACAGTGCATGGGAAACTGAAGGCAGCCCCATTTCCAAATGTTTTTAAATAAACTCAATACACACTGTGCTAGTACGTGAATGTGACGTGAAGTTACGTGATCAGTTAACCTCGGATTATCTCCCAGATGATCTGATTCAATTATTAGGCTATTAACGATCTAGATCAAAACATTGTATTCCTTTTTTTTGTATGATAATTTACAATTGCTTAATATGATAATGTAATATCAAAACACAAACTAAAAAAAAAAAAAAAGTTTTTAGTTTTTTCACATATCCATCCGCGCCCCCCACTCCCCCTGCCATAACTCCGCGCCCCCCCACTACCCCTGCCATAACTCCGCGCCCCCTCAGGGCGCGCCCCACAGTTTGAAAACCACTGTGTTAGACAGTTTACCTAAAGCCCAGAAGGATGATGAGAGCCGTTATGAGCGTGAAGAGGGACAAGGAATAGCCGACAGTGTACAACATCCTGAAGCTCACCATCAGTTGTTTGAACCACAGCTGTGAAGACAAACACACACTAGTAACTAATTAGTTAATTAACATGCATATACTTCAATTAAAGGCCTTGGTACTACAACATTTCCACCATTGCTGCAACATCTGCTAATAGGAGGCGGCTCATGGCGGCTGCTATCGGACCAAACAGTTGCCAATTTACACAACCAATAGGTACGGAGTTACATTTTCATTCATCTGGACTCCTGTTTCTGGCCACCTTGTCAATGTAAGCCCACAACATTCACTATCCTTTAGCTCTATTTGTTTGGTATCTACCAACTCTTGAGAGAAAAGTATCTGGACTTTTAGCTGCAAGAAGCTTAAATGTCTTCAAGCTTCTGGCTATTGTGTCTGCTTTTTTGGTATGAATGTCAACTGTCTTTGCTTGACACCTGCAGTTAAAGCTGGGGTATGTGATTTCTGATAGGTCAAAATTAACATGAGCTGTACACTTTGACCTATCAGAGCGAGGCTCCGATTCTCTGTTCTTATTGGCTGTTGGGACTGTCAATTCACTTTGGCACGACTTTATCGGTGTAGAGCGTGTCAGGGAGGGACCAAAGAGAACAAGTGGAGCGGTTGAGGTATTTGAATTCGAATCTCTATCCCAACTGCCATTTTCTCTCCAAATCCTCCACCCCAGCTTTAAGTCAAATAAAATGAATTATATAAAGGGGTTTTCCTCTTCAGAATGCTAATAGTTGTATCTTTCAAAACTTCTAAAAGTATTGGATTTAGAGTGTTTTATGTTGGACAAATGCTGCAAATTGGTATTGTAACTCCCATAAAGTGAGGTACCTCTTTTTTCATTTTCTTTCACTAGATGTACATACTAGTATACGTAATGGCCCAGGTTTGACCAGAACCATCACCATTTTCAGCAAGAAGCATCTTCGTCAGTAGTGAATAACTGTAAACCAAAAGTTTGCTGCCATGTTCACAGCTGCGAGAACATTGACAATCAAGCTGTACCTCCTGAGATGTGACCTCTTTTTCCTCCTCGCATTCGGTCTTGTCTCTCCACACTTGCCCGCTTTCCTCCCTCTCCCACAGGCCATCAGAGCCACATCGCCTACGTACAACACCCTGGGAGACTGCAGGTGAAACAGTCAGTGCTTCATTATTCCTGATTAGTGTAAAAGGGTGTTGAAGCATGAACTTGGCAGAATACATAAATAGCCAGGGCAGGTTATCAGTATCATATGAACTGTGAACACACACACATGCTATCATTGCAAATTACATAAATGCTTGTAATATTGAAAAGATAAAGTGAAAATGCTTTTTTTTCTCAAAAAACCTTTACTCTCATTCTGGAAGAAGATAAAGTTTTTGCAAAGTTTTGGGGGCTTTAAATATCTACACCAAATTAAAAAAAAAAATGTATTTACTTAGCCTGGAAATCCAGACCCACATCTGGGTCTGTATTTCTCTGGTGGATAATACATGCACTGCAGGAAATATTGGTCCCTTGAATGCACATGCACAATGGCTTCCTTCATGTAGTGCATCGCGCAAGCTTTGAAAAAGTTACAGTAAAAACCTTTATATTGTTACTTGTGAAAAATTTATATTTTCTGTATTAAAGAAACCTAAAATTACCAAATATTTCTTGCCAATTAAAGTTGTGTTGAAAACGTGTATCAAATATGACAGCAGGTACATTGCCTGATTTGGTGTGTCAGGTTCAAAGGGTAACCGTCTAACTGACAATTCCACACATTAAAAACATACTGAAACCAAAACGGGAATTTTTCAGTTCCATAAAAAGAAATACAGTACTAAAAGTGAAATTTACCTTTATCATACCAGGGTAGGTAGAAAGGGCATGAGATGTTGACAAAGGAGCCTGCAGGAGTATCTGGCCAGCAGGCATATCTGTCAAATGTCCTGTTACAGAACAAGACCACTAGAAGGGCAAACAATAAAACCAGAAAATACATCTCTGTTTCTCAACAAAATTGAAAGCCATAGATCATTTTTGGGGCAAATCTAAATGGCATAATGCATGTTCGTTATTCTTTTTTTCACTTTTTTTCCATATTCTCTTTTGGGGGATGATTCTATAATGAATAAATAAAATTCCTCCATACCTTTAATGAGTTGCTCATTGTCTATCATTTTGACACAGTCTTCTTTATACTGGACCCACTTGTGATACGTCTCCTCTAAGACTTTCCCACTGGCCACCTCAAACTGTAGGATATTTCCCAAATAAATACTTTTCTTGACTTTCACATCCAACATTCTAGTAGTCTAATTTAGAAGAAGTATCTGAAGATTCAAAGTTCCGCAGTAGGATTACAAGTCAATCTTGGTTGTCAAATGTATAGTAAACGTATTTTTGCAAAACACTAACCTTTGGCAATTTAAGAACCAGCAGGCAGATCAAAGCCATTATATCTTGTTTCCTGTGCATCACTGCAGACCTCCTTTTTTTGGATAGACTGAGAGGAGAAAGAACAGAACAATTTCAGCTGATGCAAGAGTTGTCCATCGTGTTGAGTTCAGTAAGTGCAGGCCCAGCAACATTGAAGGTTTTTTTTTTTGATATGCATTGTCGACTGCAAAATTATGGGTTGTTAAAAAAATTTCAAAATGGAAGTTAGCCTTTGGATAAAAGCTTAAATAGTTGTAGGCTGGGAAAACTACTTCCAGCACGTGGAAATACTTTTAGAGAGAAACCTGGTAGGCCTACCTGATGCCTTGCAATTATCATGGCAATCAAAAGACACTAATTACCGGCCATTTTCAACAACCTCTCAATAAGGTTTTCCGTCTCAAGCACTGATTATTTTAAACTATAGCTTCATAGCTTGTTGATGTGTCAGAATTTTTTTAAGTGAGCCACTCAAACCACACGACTGGCTTTTGTGTTCTCAAGTCTTTCCAATAATGTTCAACTTGAAAATCCTACAGAGTCCAAATTCAATTCCACTTTCCTTAAGATGCGGTTACCACTGGTGTGAACACAGGCAATTTAACAGCAAGACTCCAAGGCAACTGTCTCGAATAAGAAAAAACTTTACTTGTATCAGTGTTTAGTACACAGGCAATCAGAGAAGGCAAACCAATCAGATACGGATGAGGCAAAAGGCTAGGTTTAATCAAAATAACATGAAAAACTAAACGCTTAGAAATAACAGCTGGAATGCTCCACACGTAGACAAACAGGCAACTGGAGGATAAGGAGCACACAGATGAAATAGACAAGGAATGGGAGAATAATCCTGTGACCTAATCCACCCCAGCTGCCTGGTAGGGAGAGCAGATAAGGGGCACATGACTCTGTGGGAGTGCAACTGAGGTAAAAACTCAAAACAGTTTAAGATTGGAAAATGTTAATGAAATATATAAAAGTTAATTTTTCAAATTCTGGTGGAAGAGATTATCATCATCTCAAAGAGGAAATTTTCTGTCAATCCAATTAGCCTCCGCGGCAGTGTGAATGACCCATAGGACTTGGATGAAAATGCTTTTTCAGTTGGTCCCATTTGTCAAAAAATATGATATTTTGTGTTGACAAATATCTGTGGCTTATAGCGTTGCTATGTCACCCCACAGGTGTTTCTGAGCCCCGGCTGCTACCGAGGACCTGCATTAGCGAAGCAAACTCAGGGGGCCCCATGTCCCAACCATCTGTGGGGTTCCCACCCAAGGCTCAGTGAACCCTGCTGTATATCAACAAACTGCCAAAACACAAGATTAGATTTCTGTCACTTGGGAAGTGGCATTTGACAAGCATTGCCTGTGGCAGCACAAGGAACGAGACCACATTGGGTTCAGTTGCTTAAACAGTAGGTCCAGGACAAGTCAAACAAATGTTTCAGTGGCTATAGGAATTTCTCAACTCGACTTCAATTCAGGTTTATCTGCAACTGTTCGGGGTAAACCAAAAATCCCACTTGTGACAAGCTCATGTGTGAACCATAGATAGGATGTGAACAGGTGTACAGGCAAAATCAATTTAATCCTTGTTTTCTAATCAGCACTTTACAAGCTGTGAATGGTTAAACCCGCAGGACTCTGATTTTTAAGTGTGTTTTGAGAGTGTACATTGATTTGCCTCTCAACTTGTCACATCAGTGCAATACAGAAACACATATTTTGTATCAGGCCCGGTTCTAGAAAGTCAGACTTGGGTGGGCCTGTAGAAATTTTAGGTGGGCACACTTTTCAGGGAGAACGAAGATGCGAGCGCGCGCAGGGCGCGCGAGCCGAAACTTTTTGCCCTTGTAAGATCTCTGCGTCTGCTTTTTGGCACATTTACTGTGAATTGTGTAGAACACAATATGCAAATAAACGTTGAGTGTTGCTGTGTGGGAGATTTGATTCTTGCACGTTTTTTCCCCAAAATGTTTATGAATAACATATAATATACATTATATACAACAACAGGCGGCACGGTGGTGCAGTGGTTAGCACAGTCGCCTCACAGCAAGAAGGTTCTGGGTTCAAATCCCGGGTTGCCCGGGGCCTTTCTGTGTGGAGTTTGCATGTTCTCCCCGTGTACGCGTGGGTTCTCTCCGGGTACTCCGGCTTCCTCCCACCTCCAAAAACATGCAATGGGGATAGGTTGATTGGATTCTATAAATTGACCATAGGTGTGAATGTGAGTGTGAATGGTTGTCTGTCCCTATATGTGGCCCTGCGATGGACTGGCGAAGTGTCCAGGGTGTACCCTGCCCTCGCCCAATGCAGCTGGGATTGGCTCCAGCCCCCCCGCGACCCCTAACGGGACAAGCGGTAGAAGATGGATGGATATATACAACATAATGTATCTATTTTTCTTAATCGCAGTATTAACTGTAGGCAGCCTGAGCTGATTGAAGAGAAAGCTTTGGGACTGGGCAACTTGGATGGTGGTAGTCCAGAGCTATATACTATACACACTACTTTCCACTATTGCCTCTGATGTCCAGCTGGGTGAAAATAGTAGCCAGCCGAGTCCACAAGATTTTTTTTTACCTTTTTAAAGTGAAATGCATGAATCTGGTGCCCTTTGAGAGGAATATTAAGAGGCTAAATCTGAGGAATTTTGTGTGAACAAATAATTTGGAGACACTGGGTCGGATGAATTAGAAGCTATTGAAGAAAGACACATGGATTTTCCATAGAAATATACATTTGAAATAAAATAGTATGCAGGGTCCTCTGTGATGGGCTTGGTGCTCTTTTTCTTTTACGGGACATATTTTTCTGTAATATAATGAATTAATTTAAATGCAGTGAGAGGAACGAAGCAGAATAACTCTATTGTCCAGTTATCTTTTTTTCCACAGACGAGGCTGAAATAGGCTATAGACTACAGTATACACAGTGCATGGGCAACTGAGGGCAGCCCCATTTTCAAATATTTTTAAATAAACTCAATACACACTGTGCATGCCATGGACTTGAACGTGATGTGATCATTTAACCTCGGATTACCTCCCAGATGAACTGATTCAATTATTAAGCTAATAACTATCTACCAAAACATTGTATTCCTTTTATTGTATGATAATTTAAATTTACATAATATGATGTTGATATCAAACACACAAACTAAAAAAAAATAAAAAAAATTGGGGGGGCCCCCTGGCAGTCGGGACCCTAAACAACCGCTCATTCCTCGGGCTTGCTCTGCTGACCAGTGACCACTATAAACGGGTGGGTAACTTGGAGGCAGGCTGTCCTGCCCACCCAATAATACAATTAGAAGCAATGCATGGTAATGGTATATTCTTTAGTTTTAATTAATTGTCTGAATTTTATTGGACAGCGAATGAACAGGTCCGTCCGATAGTGGATCTGGACTTCCACCTAAGAAAAAAAAAATATATATATATTTTTTTTTTTTTGGTTGGGTGGGCACAGCCCACATTTGGGTGGGCATGGCCCACCCTGGCCCCTGGCTACCGCCGGCCCTGTTTTGTATGTGTCAAGGCTATGTCAAATAGTAGGCCTACAGGAACACATACAGTATCAGCCGATTTACTTTTTGGCTTTACTGTTCACCTACTGCAGTGGTTCTCAATTATTTTCTGTCATGCCCCCCCTAGGGAACAGAATTTTTTTCGCGTCCCCCCTAAATTGAAATACTATTGAGAACCTGCTAATATTTATTTATCTGTACAAAACCACTGTATGAGTTTCTGGCACGAGCATTCTGCATACAATCACCTTATTATCAAATTAGATAACACAAATTAACGGAGATAACTTCTGCAGCAAAAAAAATTAAAGTTCAGTTTATTAGCTCAATTTGTAACATTTAAACAAGACTGCTCAGTCTGTGTGAATCTCAGGACAGAGAAACAAGAGAGCAAATGATTCACTGAAGTTAGCATTTCATTCAAAACATTTTTAAACTGTAAACATAGTTAAGGTGTTGTTTTTTTATATTATTATAGGCCAATAGGCCTTCTGTGATGCGATAACCAATAATTAATTAATGTTATTATTAGTTTACTTGCTTGATTTCTTTTTAAATAGCCTAGAGAGACACTTGGAGACACGTGGACATTTATTTACTGCAAATCGCGACCTTTCGCGTGGATAGCTTGCTAGCATTTCAAAAAAATATATATATAAAAAGGTAGCCTACTATCATAAAGACGACAAAGATAATCTTTCAATAGCCAAGAGGGAAAAAGACACTTAGACTAATATTTTTCCAACTTCGGAATGCTAATGTGACATTTCCCTTATATTGGTAAAATGCGTCAAATATCTGTATCTCTTTTGCATAAAACGAAAAAAACGAACAATGCAAAACTTCAGCATATTACTTACGGAGAGATGGTCCTTGAGAAAAGAGAAAAAAGCTGCTCTCAGAGATGCGGTGTGTAGACTGACTCAGTCCTGAACGTATCTGCACAGAGCCGTTTGTCCATCCGTGATGATGCTCTGACTCCGCTCTGCATTTGAATTCGCTGATCTCTCCCATGGGTGTTCATCATTATTAGCCTACCCGATGACGTTGAGCACATTTATAAACAATAATATAACTCTTAATTATAAGCAGCCGGAGCTTCTAGTCAAATGCTAAAAAGCAATTTCTGAAGTTATTCATCAACTTGAAATGGGCTAATAATAGACCGAATAAGCAGTTGTCAGATGTCATTTTGCAAGCATTGGCGGGAGAAAAAGTAGGCTAATTCTAGTGACGCATTGACAGCCTACAATTTGTGAAATGGCCTTTTTTTTCGGTGGGTTACTGTTACAAAATCAAAGGCACTTCATAACTCGGGCACCTGTATTATAGCATAAAAGATTCCATAAGCTTGAGGAATGAACAGGGAAAGTCCTTTTATTTTCAACTTCCAAACCATTTAGTTCACTCAAGCATATTAACATCTGTATTAAAATATTCAAGCCTTCAGGAGCTGAAAGGAGATAAAGACCATAATGTAACCTTGTAAGCACACAGTTATTCACACATTAGATATCACAGATTAACTGAGAGTCACACACTGCAAGTAAGCATTGGATCGTCAAGGAGACAAGATCAACATATAGCCTACAGTACAACTTCATGACCTCAAAAAAAAAATTCTTCTTTTTTTTCAAACTGCCTATAAAAAAGAAATTAATCAAATGAATGAATAAAATTATTAAAGATAGGGTAGCTGAACTTAATTATAGGATCGGGACAATAATTTTTTTAGTTTTTCTTTGGTTCTCTTTTAACCCTCCTGTTATGTTCCGGGTCAAATTTACCCGTTTCAAAGTTTGAAGATCTAGGAAAAATAGTTAAAATTATTTTTTCAGTATGAAACCTCTTCTGCTTGCCTTAAAGGTGCAGTGTGTAATATGACATCATCAAGAAAGTTCTACAAAGTTCTAGAATGCAACGCTCCCTGGGTAACCCCAACCCTTTCGAATAATAACAGAAGCTACAGTGGCCTTCAAGGACAAGAACAATTCAAAATTTTAAACAATGCATCTGATGACATTCCAACTATGACACTTTCAAGATGGCGGCACTAGGCCTTGGTCCAAAATATGCAGAAATATGGACATATATGAGACCCTTTCTAAGGGGAAAAAAATAATAAAAAAAAAATGTTTCAGCTATTATGCACTAAATTAAATGTACTTATGGATATTATAATTACTTTCTACAAAATCTGCTAGGAAATAAAACCCAAAATTCTACACACTGCAGGTTTAATTAGGGTAATCAACATATAATATGAAAATATTTCATCTCACACATTTGCAACCACCCCCTGCATGTTTATATCACATAGATGCTGTTCGGGTCAATTTGACCCGGCAGTAAAACTGGAGGTAAAATGGTGTCAGAACTGTAAGACACTGGCCGTGTCCGAACTGCCATACTAACGTCCTACTCATATTTTCGAGCAAGTTGCTAGGCAACAACATTGTTTGGGGTTCCGCGATCTGACAGACGTACGTGCAGTCATTCATAAACTCTTACAATAGATAAGAGATGAAGATAAATACCTAACAACATTAGAGTCACTAAGTGAAATGAGTGAAGTGAGTCTGATAGTGGAGAGAGATTAGAACAGATCGCTGTTCCACACACCGCGGCTCGTCCAGCTCAACTCACAGACAGCTGAGTGCTGATGAGCCGGACAGAGAGCGTCGGAGGGATCCTCCGCCTCAAAATATAATTATTATAAATCAAGAGGTCTAAAACACAGATGATGAACACAGGACTGTAAAAATCTAGTTCAATATCTAACCTGTAGAGGGCGGTTATAAGCTTAACAGTGTCTAAACTGCCTGAATCTTATAAGAAGAAGAAGAAATTCTTCATTGCTTGAGTATACTTCAACTGAGAACGTTTCGACGCAGCTCGCATACACAATCGATCTTTGAGTAGAGAGTATGCAGTATATAGATGGTGAGTATGTAGGATGTAGGACGCTAGTATGGCAGTTCGTACACGGCCTATGGTTGCATTCAGAATCACATACTTTCTACTATATAGTATGTAGAAAAAAGATTTAGGATGTCCCGATTCTTGTGGCCAGATTTAGGATGGTTAGAAGTACGCGGATGTCCTACTTCATGCGGCCAAGATTGTTAGTGTTGAAAAGTGCATCCTATTTGGGCGATTCTGACCCACAATCCAGTGCGCACGTGAAGTGACGTCACATCGACGAAGCTTCCATATGAAAACAAACGGGGATGCGACGGATATAAAAGCAAGAGGCAAGATCAAGGCGCAATGTTATGATGAAATAAGAGAGTAAAGTATGTCCCAATAGTATGCCTACTGCATCCTAACTAGATTCTTTTTATCGTCGGATGTAGTATGTAGAATAGAAAAAAGAAAGAGTATGCGATTCGGAACGCAACCTATTTCTTTGGCTGTGTTCTGAACGCCATACTAGCGTCCTACATCCGACATACTCACCATCTATATACTGCATACTCTCTATTCAAAGATTGATTGTGTATGCAAGCTGCGTCGAAACGTTTTCAGTTGAAGTAGCCTACTCAAGCCATGAAGAATTTATTCTTCTTCTTATAAGATTCAGGCAGTTTAGACGCTGTTTAGCGTATAACCGCGCTCTACAGGTTAGATATTGAACTCGATTTTTACAGTCCTGTGTTCATCATCTGTGTTTTAGACCTCTTGTTTTATAATTGTGTTTTTTTGAGGCGGAGGATCCCTCCGACGCTCTCTGTCCGGCTCAGCACTCAGCTGTCTGGGAGTTGAGCTGGACGAGCCGCGGTGTATGGAACAGCGATCTGTTCTGATCTCTCTCCACCGCCGGAGTTTACCGACTCTACACGAATACGAACGAGAGGTTAAACAGAAGAGAGGAGACGAGAAGAGAGGAAGATTTAACTCGGCTAAAACAAAATACCCCCCCCCCAAACACACACACACACACACATAGGCTAAAGATAATAAAGAACTCATAAAAAACCAACATCATAATAGTTATTTTCGTAGCACATAATTTACACCATAAGAAAATAAAATACCAACTTCACATTTGATGAAGTTACTGGGGGCAGTTCATTTCAACATCAACACAAGTGTAGCCTCTTTTTATTCCACATGTGAATTGGGATATATGGGAGTGATTCTCACTCTGTTGGCGACAACCTGATTAAAATCAATATGAAAAGAACGCATGGATCAAACGAGCGCTATTTGTAGTCAATTTTCGGAGAATAGGCTATAGTGTAGTTTCACGCTAGTGACTCACGTCAGCAATACTCGCTGTCGCGCAATGACGTCGGTTAGGAAAAGTGGAGTCGAATTCATTTGAAACAGCGCTGTCCTTTCCTATGTTCGATAGGAAGCACCATAGACATTATAAAGGGTAGACGCCCCATTGGCCGTCCTTTATAATGTCTATGGGAAGCACCTTTCATCTCTCCTTAACCCCGATGACGTTTAGGGGAAAGGAGGTTTATAGGTTAGGAGATTAGACTTTTCGGATAGGCCTCCGGATTCGATTCATACCAAAAATCTTCCCGGAAGTTAGTACTCATCCGGGAATTTCTCGCATACCCAAACTCGCATACCCAACCGTCACATACTCAAATTGAAGTCAAAATGAGTATGAGTAGGACGTTAGTATGGCAGTCCGGACACGGCCTTTCTTTACAACTGTGAGACATATTTCACCCAAATCTCACACACGCACACAGATACGCACGCACACGCGATACACACACACACACACACACACACACACACACACACACACACACACACAGTTGCAAGCATAGACATAATAAAGGGGGAAAACGGAGACATTTCCAGTTTGACTAGCAATCTGATTGAAAAACCTAATGAGGTGTCAACAAAACGGGAACAGGTAGGCTAGTTGTTTCTGTTTAGCCAGGGACAGGCAACCAACAATGGGGACGTCTGGTCACCTTTATGATATGTGATGTAGGCAATCATAGGTATTTTGCAAATCACACACTATAGACTAAATATGATAGAGAAGCAGAAACAGATAGGGGCAGTAAAGTCAGCTATTTTAATAAGTTAACAATATAGCCTTAGCCTGGCTCCGCCCGCCCGCCTACTTCCGGCCAAATTTTATTTTCCCTTCAGTAGTCAGTCTGGGTGTGCAACCCATTTCCCAGTTTTGCTGGAGATTCGACAGCCGGTCCAATCAGCGAACAGAGCGAGTGGCTGAGAACAATGACGTCAAAGTCGAGTCCAGTTTCAGTTGCCAGAAGCCGGCTCATGACACACGTGACGACCAAACGTTATGCGATTGGTTGGCTAATCCAGAGTGGCACTGGGCAGATCCAATAGTTTTAAACTTTAACAGACACCCGCCTCCATGAGTGAACGTTTGCCAATTAAAGCACTGCCAGACCTTCTGTACAAATGAAATAAAGTACGATGGTCTGGTAGCACCAGGCTAATATAGCCTATGATTAGGCTATAAATATATATAAATACAAAAATAAAATACTAAATGAACAATGAATTCAGCTAAAACAGTTACATTCAGATGTGTAAAATTCAGAAATCATAGATTCAAATAAACCAAGAGTAGGAAGAACAGTCATTTTTAAATTGCTCTGCAGAGCATTCCATGAATTAGGGGCACTACATGAAAAGGCAGTTATTCCTAAACTGGAGTTAGCTCGGGGCAATTTAGGAGGAGTAGTCGAGCATGGTACATATGAGGGGTGGATGTTTCCCATGGCATTAAATATAAATAAAAACCAGTGTATATAATATCTCATTAAAAGAGAAGGACAACATGAGTGTTCATGTAAAAATATGTTTTATTTCTCTAATTTAAAACACAAGCTTGTTAGGCAATTGCCTCTTAAAAGAGGACGGGATTATTTAAAAGCAAATCTTGTTGGTTGTCCAATGTTCTATACTGGGGGGGGGGGGTGTAGGGGGATACCAAGTTCAGTCTAGTCTCGAGTTGGTTCCTCAGACACAGACAGGAAATCAATGCGTGCCTTGCAGCGCGGTACATTTTAAAACACATTCAATACAAAACCACAGCAATCAAAAGTATTAAATTAAGGGGAAATCAAACAACAACAGCAAACAATAATACTCAAATGCATAAAATCAAGTTAACCATCCTTACAATCGCATTTTACTCCGATGAGAAATTTAAGACGAGGCTGAAGTTGGCAGCTGATTCACAGCAGCCGATTCGGCAGTTAAGGAAAAGTTAAGGGATTCTTAAGGAGCGGCGGAGCGACTGATTCTCCGTTGTTTAACCTCCTAAATCGACGCGGTAAAGCCACATTAATAGTCTAGATTATCTAAAAGAGTCTAACCATTCTTTAAAAACAGTTTAAAATTGATGTAACCTTTATTAAGTTTGTTTAAAAGAAAGAGAGGGGAGATCTTACTGCTTTTTTTGCATCTGGACCACATTAGAACTAGTCCTGATTGAAAACCACTGCACCTAGACTCTTTAAATCTGGACTAGAATATCACAGAGAGGCTATACATTATAGAAAACATAGTTTTTGATTTGTGAAACTTTTTTTATATTTGTGAAAATGAAATGAAGGCACATGTCAACGCTTTCTTGGGGTCTAGACCGCATTAGAACTGGTCCTGATTGAAAACCACTGCACCTAGACTCTTCAAATCTCAACTAGAATATCACAGTGAGGCTATAAATGATAGAAAACATAGTTTTTGATTTGTGAAACTTTTTTTATATTTGTGAAAATGAAATGAAGGCACATGTCAACGCTTTCTTGGGGTCTAGACCACATTAGAACTGGTCCTGATTGAAAACCACTGCACCTAGACTCTTTAAATCTCGACTAGAATATCACAGTGAGGCTATAGATTATAGAAAACATAGTTTCTGATTTGTGAAACTTTTTTTCAACTTGTGAAAATTAAATAAAGGCACATGTCAACGTTTTTTTGGGGTCCAGACCGCATTAGAACTGGTCCTGATTGAAAACCACTGCACCTAGACTCTTCAAATATGGACTACAATATCACAGTGAGGCTATAGATTATAGAAAACATAGTTTCTGATTTGTGAAACTTTTACCCTATCTGTGAAAATGCAATAAAGGCACATGTCAAGGTTTTTTTGGGGTCTAGACCGCATTAGAACTGGTCCTGATTGAAAACCACTGCACCTAGACTCTTCAAATATGACTACAATATCACAGTGAGGCTATAGATTATAGAAAACATAGTTTCTGATTTGAAACTTTTCCCTATCTTATAGGCCTGTCAAGGTTTTTTTGGGGTCTAGACCGCATTAGAACTGGTCCTGATTGAAAACCACTGCACCTAGACTCTTTAAATCTCGACTAGAATATCACAGTGAGGCTATAGATTATAGAAAACATAGTTTCTGATTTGTGAAACTTTTTTTCTATTTGTGAAAATTAAATAAAAGGCACATGTCAACGCTTTTTTGGGGTCGAGACCGCATTAGAACTGGTCCTGATTGAAAACCACTGCACTTAGACTCTTCAAATATGGACTACAATATCACAGTGAGGCTATAGATTATAGAAAACATAGTTTCTGATTTGTGAAACCTTTATTCTATTTGGGAAAATGCAAAGAATGCACATTTTAATGGTTTTTAGGGGTCTAGGCCGCATTAGAACTGGTCCTGATTGAAAACCACTGCACCTACACTCTTCAAATCGGGACTAGAATATCACAGTGAGGCTATAGATTATAGAAAAGATAGTTTCTGATTTGTGAAACCTTTACCCTATCTGTGAAAATGCAATAAAGGCACATGTCAACGCTTTTTTGGGGTCCAGACCGCATTAGAACTGGTCCTGGTTGAAAACCACTGCACCTAGACTCTTCAAATCGGGACTAGAATATCACAGTGAGGCTATAGATTATAGAAAACATAGTTTCTGATTTGTGAAACCTTTATTCTATTTGTGAAAATGCAAAGAATGCACATTTTAATGGTTTTTACGGGTCTAAGCCGCATTAGAACTGGTCCTGGTTGAAAACCACTGCACCTAGACTCTTCAAATCTCGACTAGATTATCATAGTGAGGCTATAAATTATAGAGAACATAGTTTCTGATTTGTGAAACCTTTATTCTATTTGTGAAAATGCAAAGAATGCACATTTTAATGGTTTTTAGGAGTCTAAGCCGCATTAGAACTGGTCCTGGTTGAAAACCACTGCACCTAGACTCTTCAAATCTCGACTAGATTATCATAGTGAGGCTATAGATTATGGAAAACATAGTTTCTGATTTGTGAAACTTTTGTTCTATTTGTGAAGATGCAATAAAGATACATTTCAAGGTTTTTTTGGGGTCCAGACTGCATTAGAACTGGTCCTGATTGAAAACCACTGCACCTAGATTCTTCAAATCTGGACTAGAATATCACAGTGAGGCTATAGATGATAGAAAACATCATTTCAGATTTATGAAACTTTTTTTCAATTGGTGAAAATGCAAAGAATGCACATTTTAATGGTTTTTAGGGGTCTAGGCTGCATTAGAACTGGTCCTGATTGAAAATCACTGCACCTACACTCTTCAAATCGGGACTAGAATATCACAGTGAGGCTATAGATTATAGAAAACATAGTTTCTGATTTGTGAAACTTTTACCCTATCTGTGAAAACACAATAAAGGCACATGTCAACGCTTTTTTGGGGTCCAGACCGCATTAGAACTGGGCCTGATTGAAAACCACTGCACCTAGACTCTTCAAATATGGACTACAATATCACAGTGAGGCTATAGATTATAGAAAACATAGTTTCTGATTTGTGAAACTTTTACCCTATCTGTGAAAATGCTATAAAGGCACATGTCAAGGTTTTTTTGGGGTCTAGACCGCATTAGAACTGGTCCTGATTGAAAACCACTGCACCTAGACTCTTCAAATCTGGACTAGAATATCACAGTGAGGCTATAGATGATAGAAAACATCATTTCAGATTTATGAAACTTTTTTTTCAATTGGTGAAAATGCAAAGAATGCACATTTTAATGGTTTTTAGGGGTCTAGGCTGCATTAGAACTGGTCCTGATTGAAAATCACTGCACCTACACTCTTCAAATCGGGACGAGAATATCACAGTGAGGCTATAGATTATAGAAAACATAGTTTCTGATTTGTGAAACTTTTACCCTATCTGTGAAAATGCAATAAAGGCACATGTCAACGCTTTTTTGGGGTCCAGACCGCATTAGAACTGGTCCTGGTTGAAAACCACTGCACCTAGACTCTTCAAATCGGGACTAGAATATCACAGTGAGGCTATAGATTATAGAAAACATAGTTTCTGATTTGTGAAACCTTTATTCTATTTGTGAAAATGCAAAGAATGCACATTTTAATGGTTTTTAGGAGTCTAAGCCGCATTAGAACTGGTCCTGGTTGAAAACCACTGCACCTAGACTCTTCAAATCTCGACTAGATTATCATAGTGAGGCTATAGATTATGGAAAACATAGTTTCTGATTTGTGAAACTTTTGTTCTATTTGTGAAGATGTAATAAAGATACATTTCAAGGTTTTTTTGGGGTCCAGACTGCATTAGAACTGGTCCTGATTGAAAACCACTGCACCTAGACTCTTCAAATCTGGACTAGAATATCACAGTGAGGCTATAGATGATAGAAAACATCATTTCAGATGTATGAAACTTTTTTTCAATTGGTGAAAATGCAAAGAATGCACATTTTAATGGTTTTTAGGGGTCTAGGCTGCATTAGAACTGGTCCTGATTGAAAATCACTGCACCTACACTCTTCAAATCGGGACTAGAATATCACAGTGAGGCTATAGATTATAGAAAACATAGTTTCTGATTTGTGAAACTTTTACCCTATCTGTGAAAACACAATAAAGGCACATGTCAACGCTTTTTTGGGGTACAGACCGCATTAGAACTGGTCCTGGTTGAAAACCACTGCACCTAGACTCTTCAAATCGGGACTAGAATATCACAGTGAGGCTATAGATTATAGAAAACATAGTTTCTGATTTGTGAAACCTTTATTCTATTTGTGAAAATGCAAAGAATGCACATTTTAATGGTTTTTACGGGTCTAAGCCGCATTAGAACTGGTCCTGGTTGAAAACCACTGCACCTAGACTCTTCAAATCTCGACTAGATTATCATAGTGAGGCTATAAATTATAGAAAACATAGTTTCTGATTTGTGAAACCTTTATTCTATTTGTGAAAATGCAAAGAATGCACATTTTAATGGTTTTTAGGAGTCTAAGCCGCATTAGAACTGGTCCTGGTTGAAAACCACTGCACCTAGACTCTTCAAATCTCGACTAGATTATCATAGTGAGGCTATAGATTATGGAAAACATAGTTTCTGATTTGTGAAACTTTTGTTCTATTTGTGAAGATGCAATAAAGATACATTTCAAGGTTTTTTTGGGGTCCAGACTGCATTAGAACTGGTCCTGATTGAAAACCACTGCACCTAGACTCTTCAAATCTGGACTAGAATATCACAGTGAGGCTATAGATGATAGAAAACATCATTTCAGATTTATGAAACTTTTTTTCAACTGGTGAAAATGCAAAGAATGCACATTTTAATGGTTTTTAGGGGTCTAGGCTGCATTAGAACTGGTCCTAATTGAAAATCACTGCACCTACACTCTTCAAATCGGGACTAGAATATCACAGTGAGGCTATAGATTATAGAAAACATAGTTTCTGATTTGTGAAACTTTTACCCTATCTGTGAAAACACAATAAAGGCACATGTCAACGCTTTTTTGCGGTCCAGACCGCATTAGAACTGGGCCTGATTGAAAACCACTGCACCTAGACTCTTCAAATATGGACTACAATATCACAGTGAGGCTATAGATTATAGAAAACATAGTTTCTGATTTGTGAAACGTTTACCCTATCTGTGAAAATGCAATAAAGGCACATGTCAAGGTTTTTTTGGGGTCTAGACCGCATTAGAACTGGTCCTGATTGAAAACCACTGCACCTAGACTCTTTAAATCTCGACTAGAATATCACAGTGAGGCTATAGATTATAGAAAACATAGTTTCTGATTTGTGAAACCTTTATTCTATTTGTGAAAATGCAAAGAATGCACATTTTAATGGTTTTTAGGGGTCTAGGCCGCATTAGAACTGGTCCTGAATGAAAACCACTGCACCTAGACTCTTCAAATCGGGACTAGAATATCACAGTGAGGCTATAGATTATAGAAAACATAGTTTCTGATTTGTGAAACTTTTACCCTATCTGTGAAAATGCAATAAAGGCACATGTCAACGCTTTTTTGGGGTCCAGACCGCATTAGAACTGGTCCTGGTTGAAAACCACTGCACCTAGACTCTTCAAATCGTTACTAGAATATCACAGTGAGGCTATAGATTATAGAAAATATAGTTTCTGATTTGTGAAACCTTTATTCTCTTCAAATCTCGACTAGATTATCATAGTGAGGCTATAAATCATAGAGAACATAGTTTCTGATTTGTGAAACCTTTTTTCTATTTGTGAAAATGCAATAAAGATACATTTCAAGGTTTTTTTGGGATCCAGACTGCATTAGAACTGGTCCTGATTGAAAACCACTGCACCTAGACTCTTCAAATCTGGACTAGAATATCACAGTGAGGCTATGGATGATAGAAAACATCATTTCAGATTTATGAAACTTTTTTTCAATTGGTGAAAATGCAATAAAGGCACATGTCAACGCTTTTTTTGGGATTCAGACCGCATTAGAACTGGTCCTGATTGAAAACCACTGCACCTAAACTCTTCAAAACTAGACTAGAATATCACAGAGAGGCTATAGATTATAGAAAACATAGTTTCTGATTTGTGAAACTTTTACCCTATCTGTGAAAATGCAATAAAGGCACATGTCAACGCTTTTTTGGGGTCCAGACCGCATTAGAACTGGTCCTGATTGAAAACCACTACACCTAGACTCAACAAGAGAAAGAGCAGGCTGCAGCCTTCACAATCGACAGAGTTCCTGGGCATTTGTTTGGATGCCAAATCAGGAACTCTTTTTTTTGACGTCGGCGAGACAGGCCGCCCTCAGGGCGTGCTTGTCCCAGTTTCGTTTGATGGCAAGAGTGATCTGGAGATTCGGCCTCAACTCTTTGGGTTAATGGCAGCCACAGTGCACACCGTGTCCATGGCCCGTCTGAACATGCGCCCAGTGCAGCGTTGCCTCCTGAGCCTGGGTCTTTGTCCACAGAGAGATCTGCATGCCAGAGCGTTGGTTTCATGCAGACTGCGCATAGCTCTCCGCTGGTGGGAGGAACCAGCCAATTTAGCACGGGGCAATGCACTGGGGCCAGTGTTGCGTCGCCAGGTGGTGTCCTCCGACTTCTCCCTGGTAGGCTGGGGAGCCGTACACAAGGGTCAAGGCATCAGTGGCCAATGGCACGGACCCTGGTTGACACAGCACATCAATCAGTTGGAATTTCAGGCAATCCATTTAGCTCTTTTGCACTTCCTGCCAGAGCTGGAAAACCGCCATGTACTGGTAAGGACAGACAGAACAGCGGCATACATAAACAGGTAGGGGGGCCTGGGTTCCCCACGCCTTTGCAGATTGGCTCAGACAATATGAGAGTGGGCGTATCCACGATTCAAGTCCCTCAGGGCGATGCAAGTGCCGGGTCAGGTGAACCTTGCGGCGGATCGGCTCTCCAGAGGGGGACCCCTCCCCGGGGAATGGAGACTGCATCCGGAGGTCGTGAGCAAAATCTGGGAGTGCTTTGGTACAGCCACAGCCGATCTCTTCGCCTCGAGGGAGACAGCTCACTGTCCCCTCTTTTTCTCCATCAAAAGGGGCGATCCTCCCTTGGGCACGGATGCCATTGCACACCAGTGGTCACAAGGCCTCCTGTATGCCTTCCCTCCCTTCACCCTCCTTCATACACTTCTACAGAGAGTTCAGGTGGAAGAGGTGAGCCTCATCCTGGTAGATAGATAGATAGATAGATAGATAGATAGATAGATAGATAGATAGATAGATAGATAGATAGATAGATAGATAGATAGATAGATAGACACTTTATTGATCCCTTGGGAGTGTTCCTTCAGCTGGCCCCAGATGATCTGGTTCTCAGCGATTGCACCCCTCCTTCAGGGACACCCGTGGGAGCTCCCGGGTCGGCTGGACCTCCTGTCCCAAGTCCACGGGACTCTCTTTCATCCTTTTCCCCAGGGTCTCCGGCTTTGGGCCTGGCCCCTGTGAGGGCCGGGTTTCTAGCTATGGGGTTGCCCCAGTCTGTGGTTAGCACTCTACAAGGAGCCCGGGCTCCATCAACGAGGGCGGCATACGCTTATCGTTGGGGAGGGTTTCAATCATGGTGCAATTCGAGACAGGTGGATCCCCGCGCCTGCACGGCCCATGACATTCTCCAGTTCCTCCAGGAAATGTTGGAGGTGGGCAAATCTCCCTTGACATTGAGGGGAATAGTGGCAGCCATAAAGGCAGCCCGTGTTGGACCTCGGAAGCTGGCAGAAGGCTGTTGCAACCTTATTGCTCAGTTTCTTAGAGGTGCTCGTAGGGTTACTCCACATCGCAGAAGGCCAGCTGTCCCCCCATGGGATTTGGAGGTGGTGCTGTCGGCCTTGCAGAATGTGCCATTCGAGCCCCTGGATAGAGCTAGGCTACAATGGTTTTCTCTCAAGACAGCGTTTTTGCTCGCAATTGTGTCTGCTAAGAGAATGGAAGAGCTGCATGCTCTTTCAGTGCATGAGGACTGCTGCCGCTTCTTGCCAGGTGGTGCTGGGGTGGTGCTGCGCCTGAACCCTGCATTCCACCCTCAAGTCTGGTCTGAGTCCCATGCCGGTCGATCTATTGAGCTGCACCCTTTCCACTCTCCTCAGGAAGGTGAAGCAGGGTGGAGTAGGTGGTTACTACTGTGCCCAGTCAGGGCCCTAACAGTGCATCTGCATAGGACACGTGGCCATTGGACAACGGACCAGCTCTTTGTCTGTTACAAGCCTAACCGTCTTGGACAGCCAGTCTCCAAGGCCAGGCTTGCCCACTGGGTTGTGGATGCTATCCAGCAGGCATATGAGAAGGCAACCAAGCCGACCCCAGTAGGGGTGCGGGCGCACTCCACACGGGGCATTTCTACGTCATGTCATATCTGAGATTTGTATGGCGGCCTCTTGGTCGACCCTTTCGACTTTTATCCGGTTCTACTGCATGAATGTGACAGCCAGCACCCCATTCTCGGAGCGAGTGCCGGGCTCAATGCAGCAGGACGGTGCGCGTTTGGGCTAGGCCATCTACCCATTCATGGCTGGCTTTAGGGTCTTGCAGGGCCAGCTTAGCCTTGGTAGCGTCTGGCGCCTTGGCGATGGGTGTGTACATAATGTATAATTGTAAATAGTTTGTTTATACTGGGCACATGGGTGAACACTCTGGTGGTGGTGACGTGTCATTCGAAATCAACTGCCTTTTTTTATTTAGGCTCCCGCAGGAGCAGCTGGGTCTGCTTGGTTTCCTCGCGGTGTGCCTTACAGAAGTCCCCGTACATATGGAATAGGGTGGAGAGATAGTCTTGACACGATAGAGAACGGTTGGTTACGTTGTAACCCAGGTTCTCTGAGTGGAGAGACTATCTCTCCAGCCAAGATGCCGCTCAGAAACGCGTTCCAATCAACGTTCAAACCTAAGAGGCCACAAATGCGTGTAGCTTATATAGCCACGGCTGGCCAATCATGCGTGGCCGCCACAAGTGATGTGTCTTAAAGAGTATCCACATCAACTATGTAAGGTGGAGAGATAGTCTCTCCACTCAGAGAACCTGGGTTACAACGTAACCAACCGTTCTCTGCATGTCACTCCCCTCTCTGCCCCATTTCAACTCTGTCTCTACACTGTCAATAAAGCATAAAAATGCCCAAAAAATATCTTTAAAAAACAAAATAGAAAAAAACAAATATAAAGACATCAGCTTCAATCCCAACAAAGCGGACCCCAACAAAGCGTTGACATGTGCCTTTATTTAATTTTCACAAATAGAAAAAAAGTTTCACAAATTAGAAACTACGTTTTCTATAATCTATAGCCTCACTGTGATATTCTAGTCGAGATTTGAAGAGTCTAGGTGCAGTGGTTTTCAATCAGGACCAGTTCTAATGCGGTCTGGACCCCTAAACACCATTAAAATGTGCATTCTTTACATTTTCTCAGATAGGGTAAAGGTTTCACAAATCAGAAACTATGTTTTCTATAATCCATAGCCTCTCTGTGATATTCTAGTCCAGATTTGAAGAGTCTATGTGCAGTGGTTTTCAATCAGGACCAGTTCTAATGCGGTCTGGACCCCAAAAAAGCGTTGACATGTGCCTTTATTGCATTTTCACAGATAGGATAAAAGTTTCACAAATCAGAAACTATGTTTTCTATAATCTATAGCCTCACTGTGATAATCTAGTCCAGGTTTGAAGAGTCTAGGTGCAGTGGTTTTCAATCAGGACCAGTTCTAATGCGGCCTAGACCCCAAAAAACTTTCCTATTTTCCATAGAAAAACTTTCATTCAAATGTTTCCCAGCATTACTTTGTACCTTTATTTCATTTTCACAAATAGAAAAATTTCATTTTTTATAATTATACCTAAATATCCAGGTTGGCGCGTGTTTTCCGCCATTCTTCGGCCTCAAACAAATGTCTTCTTTTTTCAGAAAAGTTTCACACATCAGAAACTATGTTTTCTATAATCTATAGCCTCACTGTGATATTCTAGTCCAGATTTGAAGAGTGTAGGTGGAGTGGTTTTCAATCAGGACTAGTTCTAATGCGGTCTGTACTAAAAAAAAACATTAAAATGTGCATTCTTTGCATTTTCACAAATAGAAAAAAAGTTTCACAAATCAGAAACTAAGTTTTCTATAATCTATAGCCTCACTGTGATATTCTAGTCCAGATTTGAAGAGTCTATGTGCAGTGGTTTTCAATCAGGACCAGTTCTAATGTGGTCCAGATGCAAAAAAAGCAGTGAAATCTCCCCTCTCTTTCTTTTAAACAAGCTTAATAAAGGTTACATCAATTGTAAACTGTTTTTAAAGAATGGTTAGACTCTCTTAGATAATCTCAGAGGTGGAAAGAGTACAAACATATTCTACTCAAGTAAAAGTATGATTACTTGGATGAAATTCTACTTAAGTAAAAGTGAAAGTACTGGTCTAAAAATCGACTTAAGTAAAAGTGGAAAAGTAGCTGATTTAAAATTTACTTAAAGTACAAGTTACTAGTTACTTTTTAACAGCGGGAGGGGGCGGGGGGGCTCTTCTGTGTAGGGCATTATATATATAGACAAGGGTATATAAATCTTAAACCAGTTTTGTTTAATTAATGCAACACTTTTACAAATTAAAGTGCACAAATTAAACAAATAATGTCACCAGTGCCACACATGTATGGATGTACACTGTGTCATTATACTTTAGATAAGCAAATATGGAGCAAATAGTCTGTAATGGGAGAATGGGAATGTAACCGGTCTACAGACCTAAACAGACTGCAGCTGCAGTTCTAATAATGTAATTCTGTATAATTGATCTAAACCATGGACATTGCAAGGTTAGGATGCTCGATTTTGACAAAAATCATAAGCATGATTATTTTGATTGACATTGTGTAATCACAATTATTATAGACAATTATTCATTGATTTAAGAACTGCAACATGCACTTATTTAACATTTGAAACCATGACTTTGTAGCCTGGCTCCGCCCGCCCGCCTACTTCCGGCCAAATTTTATTTTCCCTTCAGTAGTCCCTTCTGTACAAATGAAATGAAGTACGATGGTCTGGTAGCACCAGGCTAATGACTTTGGACTTTAAACATATCCTAATTGAACTGAAAACAAGGAAAATGCAAATAAGTAAAACATATTTTTAATATTTAAATAAAATAAGTGTCCAAATCAAAATAAAGCGTTGCAAATGTTGTTAATAGGGCACTCTTTTGCTAGCAGGAATGTGAGGGCATATTTTATTTATATCTCATGGAGCTCGCTGGATAAGCAAGTTGCATTGTAGGCTACAGTGTTCTTAATTGATGACAGTTGTGGTGGCAAGAGTCAAGGAGCTTTAAACTTCCTGTGTTTTTTATTCCTTTATTGCTTGGTCATAGACCACTTAGATTCGACTTAAAGTGAGTAAACTAATTGGTCGTGATGTTTTGAGGTGCAGCAGGGTCGCATATACCTTTTTTCTCTCTCTCTCACGGTCGCGCTGGGCATGTCATATGACTCGCGTGTCCGCGCGTAACATATCTTGCAGCACATTATTTCAGTCTATTAGTTTTACCTTTCTTCTCGACCAAAGGCTGACTTTCTGCCGTCTTCTGGAGGTTTTTTAAAACTCCCGGCAACACGCACCGTCTCCATCCTACTCTGCACTGTTAAACTGAAAGCAAAACTATCAGGTGAGGGAGGGACCGATCGCACGGCTGGATGAAAGGTTCGCTGCATTTAAAAGCCTTCACGTCTTCACGTGCGGTACAATGAGAGTTTAACTATGATTATTTTGTTTTAATGATAGAGGGAAGCAATGTTTGTTGTTATCATTTAGTTACATTGTGTTCTCTCCTCCTGTCGATCATTCACTGTGTTAGTTTCCGGTATTGTGCCGTAAAAATAAAAGCCCCCGCGATATTTCTTTTCTTTTCTCTCCGTTAGCCTCCGTTATCTATTTTTTTACTCAGTAACGCAGGTGATATAAAATGTAGCGAAGTACAATACTTCAAAATAAACATACTCAAAGTAAAAGTAAAAGTATAGGTTTCAAAAATCACTTAAAAAATTACAAGTACACGAAAAAACTACTCAATTACAGGAACGCGAGTAAATGTAATTCGCTACTTTACACCCCTGGATAATCTAGACTAATTAATGTGGCTTTACCGCGGCGATTTAAGAGGTTAAACAACGGAGAATCAGTCGCTCCGCAGCTCCTTAAGAATCCCTTAACTTTTCCTTAACTGCCGAATCGGCTGCTGCGAATCAGCTGCCAACTTCAGCGTCGTAAATTCAAGCGAGGCGAGTTTGGCAATGTGGTGCAGCCTTAATTTGTGAAAGACAGACACAACCAATGACAACAAGTCGGAATGGTGGTTGTCGATGCCAAACTGTGACTGCGGTCAAGCCAGCCGACCCATCGAAAACGACAGTCAAGCCAGCCGACCCAAGTTTTTGCTGTACCTGTTTGTACTAGCCATTACGGTTATAGCGCCACAGAACTAGTTTCAAAATAAAAGCATAGTTTCAAAATAAATGCATGTGTCTGGTACATAACAGAAGACAGTAAATACAAGCAAATGCTATCAAGGGAAATGTACGGACGTTGTGATATGTACTTTCAAAATAAAAGCCCAACTAATTGACAAATGTAAGCTTATGTCCATTTTTTTTATGGATATTTAAAAGGAAACGCCTTGTTATCGCAGACTAATTCCAAATCAGGTTTATAGTACACAACCCCAAAGTGTGTGACCCAGTAAGTTTCAAGACCTTCTCATGTCTTTCAAAATAAAAGCCCAATGGATATTGAAAATATCAAATTAGATATGAATTTGGATTCAATTTATAAAAAAATGCCCTGTTATTCCAGACTCATTACACTCCAGGATCATAGTTCACGACCCCATGAGGTCCCACAAGAAGTTTTAGGATATTCTGATGTGTAGTTTCAAAATAAAAGCCCAATAAACATTGAACATATGAGAGAAATTAGATATGATTTTGGATTCAATTTAAAAGGAAACTCCCTGTTATTCCAGACTCATTCCACTCCAGGGTCATAGTTCACAACCCCATGAGGTCACACAAGAAGTTTTAGGATATTCTGATGTGTAGTTTCAAAATAAAAGCCCACTGGATATTGAAAATATGCGGCAAATTAGATATGATTTTGGATTCCATTTAAAAGGAAATGCCCTGTTATTCCAGAGTCATTCCACTCCAGGGTCATAGTTCAGAACCTCATGAGGTCCCACAAGAAGTTTTAGGATATTCTGATGTGTGGTTTCAAAATAAAAGCCCAATAGATATTGAAAATATGAGAGAAATTAGATATGATTTTGGATTCAATTTAAAAGGAAACACCCTGTTATTCCAGACTCATTCCACTCCAGGGTCATAGTTCACGACCCCATGAGGTCACCAAAGAAGTTTGAGGACATTCTGATGTGTAGTTTAAAAATAAAAGCCCAATAAATATTGAAAATATGAGAGAAATTAGATATGATTTTGGATTCAATTTAAAAGGAAACGCTCTGTTATTCCAGAGTCATTCCACTCCAGGGTCATAGTTCACGACCCCATGATGTCACACAAGACATTTTAGGATATTCTGATGTGTTGTTTCAAAATAAAAGCCCACTAGATATTGAAAATATGCGACAAATTAGATATGATTTTGGATTCAATTTAAAAGGAAACGCCCTGTTATTCCAGCGTCATTCCACTCCAGGGTCATAGTTCACGACCCCATGAAGTCACCAAAGAAGTTTCAGGACATTCTTGATGTAGTTTCAAAATAAAAGCCCAATAGATATTGAAAATATGCAACAAATTAGATATGATTTTGGATTCAATTTAAAAGAAAATGCCCTGTTATTCCAGACTCATTCCACTCCAGGGTCATAGTTCACGACACCATGAGGTCCCACAAGAAGTTTTAGGATATTCTGATGTGTAGTTTCAAAATAAAAGCCCAATAGATATTGAAAATATGAGAGAAATTAGATATGATTTTGGATTCAATTTAAAAGGAAACTCCCTGTTATTACAGAGTCATTCCACTCCAGGGTCATAGTTCACAACCCCATGAGGTCACACAAGAAGTTTTAGGATATTCTGATGTTTAGTTTCAAAATAAAAGCCCAATAGATATTGAAAATATGAGAGAAATTAGATATGATTTTGGATTAAATTTAAAAGGAAACGCCCTGTTATTCCAGAGTCATTCCACTCCAGGGTCATAGTTCACAACCCCATGAGGTCACCAAAGAAGTTTCAGGACATTCTGATGTGTAGTTTCAACTAAAAGCCCAATAAATATTGAAAATATGCTCTTGTCCAGGTGGATGTTCCTACTTTGAAGAAAGGATATTACCTGCGATTCGACCGATTCTTGATCTTGCAAACTTAAACTTTCCTCGCTATCTCTCTTGGTCGCCGCGGCAGCATACGTCCTCGGTTTAACATCAAGACCGCTTATTATTACATCTTCTTTGCGGGTGAATAGTTCCATGTCTTGGATTTTACGTTCCAGTTCATCCATCTTCAACACTTTGTTTTCAAGTACAGCAATCCTGCGATCTTTTGCAGCCATACTTTCTCTGAGTTCTTTGACTTCTGCCAAAATGTTTGTGATCTCAGTTTGCTTTGCTGCAACGTCTCTTATATCTAGCGTCAATTTCTTCAGTGTTTCATTCACTTCTCTTATTGTTTCTTCCATCGTTACCTTCCTTGTAGTCATTGTAGCCTCTAAGTTCCACAATAATATTTTATAATTTTTGTTTGACTCTGTGCTACTGATCTTAAGCTTAAGCATTACATTAATATCGATAAAAAAAAAAAAAATTTTTTTTTTTTTTTTTTTCTACTGAGTATCTGAATTCAATTTGATGAAAATGGGGGCGGTACATGCCTTTGGCTTCTTCCGTCTCCCTTCGGACAACCAAAGTATGATGTTTTTTCAGAGAAAATTGTGTATTGTGTGGAATTGTCCGAAAGAATAATAAATAAATAAATAAATAAATATTAGTTTGACTTGCCAATTAAGACATATATCGATAGAATCAACAAACCATGTAGAAGAGCCGCGAGCTGCAGGCAACAGGCTCCTTCTTCAAATTGAACCCAAAATTATATCTAATTTCTCTCATATTTTCATTATCTATTGGGCTTTTATTTTGAAACTACACAACAGAATGTCCTGACACTTCTTTGGTGACCTCATGGGGTCGTGAACTATGACCCTGGAGTAGAATGACTCTGGAATAACAGGGCATTTCCTTTTAAATTGAATCCAAAATCATATCTAATTTGTCGCATATTTTCAATATCCAGTGGGCTTTTATTTTTAAACTACACATCAGAATATCCTAAAACTTCTTGTGTGACCTCATGGGGTCATGAACTATGACCCTGGAGTAAAATGACTCTGGAATAACAGGGCGTTTCCTTTTAAATTGAATCCAAAATCATATCTAATTTCTCTCATATTTTCAATATCTATTGGGCTTTTATTTTGAAACTACACATCAGAATATCCTAAAACTTCTTGTGTGACCTCATGGGGTCGTGAACTATGACCTTGGAGTGGAATGAGTCTGGAATAACAGGGTGTTTCCTTTTAAATTGAATCCAAAATCATATCTAATTTCTCTCATATTTTCAATATCTATTGGGCTTTTATTTTGAAACTACACATCAGAATATCTTAAAACGTCTTGTGTGACCTCATGGGGTCGTGAACTATGACCCTGGAGTGGAATGAGTCTGTAATAACAGGGTGTTTCCTTTTAAATTGAATCCAAAATCATATCTAATTTCTCTCATATTTTCAATATCTATTGGGCTTTTATTTTGAAACTACACATCAGAATGTCCTGAAACTTATTTGGTGACCTCATGGGGTTGTGAACTATGACCCTGGAGTGGAATGACTCTGGAATAGCAGGGCGTTTCTTTTTAAAATTAATCCAAAATCATATCTAATTTGTCTCATATTTTCAATTTCTAGTGGGCTTTTATTTTGAAACTACACATGAGAAGGTCTTGTAACTTACTGGGTCACACTTTGGGGTTGTGTACTATAAACCTGATTTGGAATTAGTCTGTGATAACAAGGTGTTTCTTTTTAAATATCCATAAAAAAAATGGACATAAGCTTACATTTGTCAATTAGTTGGGCTTTTATTTTGAAAGTACGTATCACAACGTCCGTACATTTCCTTTGATAGTATTTGCTTGTATTTACTGTCTTCTGTTATGTACCAGACAAATGCATTTATTTTGAAACTATGCTTTTATTTTGAAACTAGTTCTGTGGCGCTATAACCGTAATGGCTAGTACAAACAGGTACAGTACAAACAGGTACAGCAAAAACTTGGGTCGGCTGGCTTGACTGTCGTTTTCGATGGGTCGGCTGTCTTGACCGCAGTAAACTGTGTCTCCTCAATATGTTCCCCAAGCAGAAACACATCCTCCGTTTCAATCTCCTCCCTGACGAAGTGTGTGACTTGGACGTCTGGTTACTTATATCATATCAGAATCTTCTATGACTGTTAAGCCCACTATGAATATTAAAACACGTCGAAACTTGTGCCCTGTATCTTAGCTACATGTATGATCTTTGCAGCAAAGAAAACCGCGTGCAAATCAGTTTGGTATTTAATGAGATATGATTAATTACATGCGCTGACAGTTCATTCCACCTGCCAAACAGACTACACTGAGTGGAACGTTTGACCGGTCCAAGATGGCGCCCGCATTTCTCGCACTCAACGCCCAACGCAGCGTCTATCCATTATTATGTCTATGGTTGCAAGTATTATGACTTTTTGACGGGAACCATTTATGTTCCCTTGGGAAAACTCCACCCACATTCAGTGGACCCTCAACAGGGAAGGGGCAAACCATATAAAATATTCGCTGCATGGGTGTCCTACCAACATTACAGTCTGTCAGGCAGACCTTTACAAAATGAGCAGCAGAAGCAAAAGGATGACAGTCCAGGAGGCTCTGGAAGTCATCATTGATCATGCTAGTGAAATAGAGGAGGATGTACCTTGAGCTAATTTCTGATTCTAATGATTCTGATTTTGAACCAGATGAGGGAATTGCCATTCCTATTCCTCCAACAAGACATTCATGTCAAACAATTGTGAAATTCATCCCCAAATATGCGTCAGACAAACCTGTCTGCAGAAAACATACAGGTGAAACTCATATAATTAGAATATCATGGAAAATGAATTGGAAATGAGGCAAGAAGTCATGCAAAATGGACCCAAACCAAGTACTGAGTACACATACATGATTATACTTTATAGAGGGCTGATATTTCTGTATTAAAAATCCCTTTTTTTATTGATTTTATGTAATATTCAAATTTTCTGAGATTTTAAATTTGGGGTTTTCATAAGCTGTGTAAACCATAATAATCTAAATTATAACAAATAAAGGCTTTGAATATCTCACCTTTCATGTAATGGGTCTATATACTATATTAGTTTCACCTTTTGAGTCAAATTACTGAAATAAATGAACTTTTGCACGATATTCTAATTTTTCGAGTTTCACCTTAAAGACAGTGCCAGGGCCCACTAGGATGGCACTGACTCATGTGACTGACATCAAGTCAGCTTTTGAGCTGGTCATACAGAAAATCATTCTGGAAAAGACTAATCTAGAAGGGAGGTGTGTTTTTGGGGAAAAGTGGAAGGAGCTGGACAAAACACATTTAGATGCGTATTTGGGGCTCCTCATCCTGGCTGGGGTCGAAGGATGAATCGACAGCCAATATGTGGGATGCAGAGACAGGCAGGGCTATATTTCAAGCCACAATGTCTCTGGAGACTTTTCACATTTTCTCCAGTGTTTCAAAAGGAATAAAGTGGTGAAACATTACAAAAAAGTTTGAACATGTATTTTTTAATGAAAAACAACTGAATTATCCTTATTGAACCATTACCAGTTAGAGGTAAGGAACACTAAATTGCACTAAATATTGATAGAATAGTTAGTAATGGAGTTGGTAATGACATGTTCACACTGCTTGTTAGGAATTATTTTGGTTTAGGACATCTTTTGGAGATTTAAACATGCACCGGGTCAAATTTACCCGGAACACCATTGCTGTTCCTGACAAATGAACATAACAGGTTACAAATAAGGATACAAATGATCTCCTTGTAGCTATTAGTGTCAGAATTATTAATATTTTGGTTTAAATTTAAACTACATAACAGCTGAAACAATTAGATTACCAATCTATTTTTCCCTGCATGCATGGTGACCCGTCATTAATTAAAACATGAATTTGTGTCATGGTGGCCACCAGTGGCGTCTTTGCATTAGGGGCGCTGCCGTGCAGGTCAGGATTATAAGCTTAAATTTCTCTGTGTCAAAAATGTAATTGAGCATAAATTAATAATAAATCAATTGTTAATAATTGATTAAATGTCTGCGATACGTGCGTGTGTGTGTGGGGGGGGGGCACAACCTCACGTGGGCTCCCCGAGGGAGCAGTTCACCTGTCTGTGGTGGTGAAATGGCTCTTTGGCTGTGGTAGACTATATTGTGAGTGGTGCCTTTTGGTGGTGCTATTGATATAATAGCCTATATTTCGTCAGATTCGCCTTTGAGTTATGGCATTATTCAGCTGCAATTTTGGTCCCCTCTGTCACTTGCTACGTTGCTTTTGTTGTGATGGTAGTAATATGTGGTATTTCTGGATTGCGTTATAAGATTTTCCTGCATGGCCCCACCAGAGTTTCCAACCCAAAATCGCCACTGGTGGCCACATTGCCTAATGAAAGGATCATATCCTAACAACACAGAACTCTTGAGAAGTCTTAACATGACCTCAATTTAACCAAAACATGCCATCACTAAAACTATAATTCAACTCAAACATTTAATAGTCCCATAATGCTTTGCACTGCATCTAAGAAGTATGTCAATCATAATGAATATAACTTAAATGATTTGTGTTTAAACAACACAAGTAATGTACATCGAAGGAGAGACACTATTACATGGACTTTATAAAATATATATATTTTAATTTAACAAATACATTTTTTCTAAGTCAAATGAAAATAAAAAGTGCAAAACCCCCCTTATTCATCTTTGAGAGTGCAGATTCTAGTCTCATGTTTTATTTAAGGTTGAAAAGATTGTTCCAAAAAATAGGCCATAAATCATTGTATTTGCCTTTATTTTCTATAATCTGGATTTACATTAACACTATTTACAGTTACACCTTATACCCCAGATCCACTCAAAGGTCACCTATTTATGCACTATGGTTTTCAACATTGATATGCGTCCCAAGTGTAAGTCCCAAAGTATGAGAAAAAAACAACCCTATCTCTTTTTTGTGTTTCAAAACCCCAATCAGATTTCTCTCCTGTCATGATATCATTAGGGGAGAAGCCCAGCCCACTTATTACAAACCTAATTTAGCACTATGTGACAAGCATTCTTATACTTTCGCCACAGAAGCTGCTGAAGTTTGCTGGAAGGTCTCCAAGGCAGTCCATAATATCCTTTGTTGTCCAATTAGGGTGCATTGCTTAACAAATCATTGGCATAATGTCTTTGTGTACGCAGGGTTCATTTTTTCTTGGACGGATACTGTTACAGCTAAAAAGTGTAACCAAGTGACACATAGAGTTCTGGCAGGTGTTCAAGAAACAGAGGAGACCCAGGGGAGATGGCCGGAGCCAAAACGAGGCAGATGACACAGGTGGGCTGGGGAAAAGACAAGGGATGAAGGCTGGTGAAAAGGGAGAAAAACGAGGCAAGAAGAAAACCAAGAATAAAATGGCTGGAAGCGTGTCTGACTGCAGTCCAACAAATGAAGACCCGGGGGAGTCTGAACCAGGTATTGGAGGCAGGGCGTAATCATGACGTGTGGCAGATGGTAGCCTGACTCATGCACAACTGTCCCCACTCCTGCAATACACGGACTCTCTAGAGAGCTACAGAGAGACAATGATTCCAGGGTTGGCGGAACAGAAGGTCATGCAGCAGGTTTGGGAAAACAGAAAGACAAAAAAGGAGGCTGACTGACAATATTTTAAAGCTATATGGTTATCCTATTACATGCACAAATTAGGGTGAATCTAAAATATCCCTGAGGAGGGTGGTCATGTCCCTGAACTGCCGTTGCAACCCTGCATATGGCATCTAATAATCATTTACCACAATGCTCTGTACGGAAAGAATGGATGAATGGATAGATGGATGAATGGGATTTTTTTTTTAATTACTTGAAATTCCATTTGCCCATCTGTAATAGAAGTACAGGCAGGCCCGGTTCTAGAAAGTCAGACTTGGGTGGGCCTGTAGAAATTTTAGGTGGGCACACTTTTCAGGGAGACCGAAGATGCGAGCGCACGCAGAGCGCGCAAGCAGAATTTTTTTGCCCTTGTAAGATCTCTGCGTCTGCTTTTTGGCACATTTACAGTGAATTGTGTAGAACACAATATGAAAATAAACTTTGAGTGTTGCTGTGTGGGAGATTTGATTCTTGCATGTTTTTTTCCCAAAATGTTTATGAATAACATATAATATACATTATATACAACATAATGTATCTATTTTTCTTAATCGCAGTATTACCTGTAGGCAGCCTGAGCTTATTGAAGAGAAAGCTTTGGGACTGGGCAACCTGGATGGTGGTAGTCCAGAGCTATATACTATACACACTACTTTCCACTATTGCCTTTGATGTCCAGCTGGGTGAAAATAGTAGCCAGCCGAGGTCACGACCCTGCTAGAGGGGTCCGGGGGTATGCCCCCCGGGAGATTTTTTTTTTACCTTTTTAAAGAGAAATGCATGAATCTGGTGCACTTTGAGAGGAAGATTAAGAGGCTAAATCTGAGGAATTTTGTGTGAAAAAATTATTTGGAGACACTGGGTCGGATGAATTAGAAGCTATTGAAGAAAGACACATGGATTTTCCATAGAAATATACATTTGAAATAAAATATTATGCAGGGTCCTCTGGGATGGGCTTGGTGCTCTTTTTCTTTTACGGGACATATTTTTCTGTAATATAATGGATTAATTTAAATGCAGTGAGAGGAACGAAGCAGAATAACTCTGTTGTCCAGTTATCTTTTTTTCCACAGACGAGGCTGAAATAGGCTATAGATTACAGTATACACAGTGCATGGGCAACTGAGGGCAGCCCCATTTTCAAATATTTTTAAATAAACTCAATACACACTGTGCATGCCATGGACTTGAACGTGACGTGATCAGTTAACCTTGGATTACCTCCCAGATGAACTGATTCAATTATTAAGCTAATAACTATCTACCAAAACATTGTATTCCTTTTATTGTATGATAATTTACATTTACATAATATGATGTTGATATCAAACACACAAACTAAAAAAATTGGGGGGCCCCCCTGGCAGTCGGGACCCTAAGCAACCGCTCATTTCGCTTATGCCTCGAGCCGGCTCTGCTGATCAGTGACCACTATAAGCGGGTGGATAACTTGGAGGCAGGCTGTCCTGCCCACCCAATAATACAATTAGAAGCAATGCATATTAATGGTATATTCTTTAGTATTAATTTATTGTCTGAATTTTATTTGACATTTTCTTGGACAGCGAATGAGCAGGTCTGTCCGATAGTGGGTCTGGACTTCCACCTAAAAAAATATATATATATATATATATATATTTTTTGGATTGGGTGGGCACAGCCCACATTTGGGTGGGCACGGCCCACCCTGGCCCCTGGCTACCGCCGGCCCTGAGTACAGGAAGTGTGTAGAAAGCTGTCTTCTTTTAATCTATATGCCACAGCTTTCAGTGGGATTTTTAGTTCTCTGTGACTTGATATTATCTTTTTGGATTATGCAATGCCTGCTCTATTTCATTTTCATTTAACTTTTATTTATCCTCGAGAGACCAATTGAGGGGTGACCCTCATTTACAATGACGTTGAGTTCAAACAAATTCAAAGGAAAAACAACAATACATACACAATATTCAATGCAAATACATCAAATACACAACAACAGGTGAAGAGAAAAAAACAATTGAAACATTTACACAGCGGTGAAGAGTGGCAGCAATTAAAAGGAAATGGGTGAAAGTACAATATAGCCTAATTAAAATATTAGCACCTGAAGGAAAAGCCCAACATTGTTATGCTGGACCCCTTTAATCATGGTGTGAATAGTGCAAAAACAGCATCATCATTCCCAAATGTTATCTACAAAACTTACAGAGGATGTCATTGACTGGATATTTACAACTAAAAGCTTCTTAGATGAAAATGATGGCAAGTGGAGTTGCAGTAATATGACTTTGTGTTATCCCTGCATGTGCTAGATTGAGATCTCATACGTGCTGGGTCAACCAGATGAGATAATGTTTATGATGTTGTTGGCTTGGGGGAATCAATCGTTTGACAATAAGTGTTTGTTGAAGTTTGACATTGGCAAACACGGCAGGGGGTGTAGCTTCAGAAGGATATCAAGGTCCCCTGAGAGATTCTTGCTTTGGGTCCACCTTTTTGAATTCCAGGTAGCCAAGATCCAGACTTCAACACAGCCCCACAAAGCCTGTATACACAGGCCGAAACAAATACTTTGAGACAGAAATTCTTCAAACCACTGGGAAATAAGTTTTTCACCTTGCATGCAGATGTAAAAAATACATTACCACAGCAGATTTCTGTTAAAGATGGAACCAGTCTTAATCACGGTTGGACACTTAAGTTTTTCCATGTTTTTCCATTTATCTTGAAAATAAATGCGATGTATTCTTTGTTGGTTGATTTACTATCAAGTGTGTGTAAGAGATAACTTTAAACAAGTTTTGAAATAAGATTAAAAAAGGTTTTTCATATGTTTGAATTATCTGCTCTTTATTTTTTTTAGATAAGACAATATAATTTGTTTGCCCATGTACAGTAACAAGAGAAACAAGTAAGACTGGGCACAGCAGACAACATATGAAAGATACTGCCAAAACAGTAGTAACACTCATTTACCAGCTATCACATATTCCAAGATAACAATTTAAAAATAAAGAAATTAAATAATAAATAATAGGCTGACTATGAGCGATTGCCTTTAAAAGGTTTAGTTGATAAATAATACTGTACATATGAAATGAAACTTGAAAAGATATATCAAACACTTCTCAGAAATGTCACATGATATGACACGTTTTCACAAGTGTGGGCAAAATACAGTATAGTCTTAGGCTCAATCCCAATTCACCCCTTCGCCCTACCCCTCCGGATTGCGCGTTCACATGAAGGGGTAGGGGTGTCCCAATTCCCTCTGGAATCAAGGGGTAGGCGTAGGCGTAGGCGTAGGCGTAGGGCCAAACCAAACGGCTCCCCTCTCCAAGTACATCACGCTGCGACCTGCGGTAATGTGGATGTGGGCGGGGCTTCAAGTCAGTCAGTCAACGGTTGCTCACGCGACTTTAAGGCCCAATCCCAAATGACTCCCTAGGCACTCCCACTCCGTGAGCGAGTGTGACTCGCTGTGGAGTCACACTCGCGGCTGTGAAGTGCCACTCGATCATTAAGGGCGAGGGTATAACAACGGTGCGGCTTTGGCAAGCCCTCGCCTTTGCCAGACGGAAACAGGAAGAAGACACTAGTTTGTTAAGTCTTTATTTCTCACCCTAAAATAGAATTCCACCACATTTATATTTGACCTGAAACACTCTTTACATTCATATATAGGCTACGCATGTAAGAGTAAAATGTAGTATTGAATAAAAACAAACTCACTCCCATGCTTTTTTGGCTGCATAATTTATTTGTTGTTAAACATTTTCTAACTGCATATTCTTAATTTTACCAGCTCTGTTTGTAGTGGAGAAAACGGGTGGGTGTTTGATCCGCTGTTTAATTATCATTTTAGTTTACATGCACAGCAGCATACAAAACCAGGGAAAAGAACAATAGTCTGCTAAAGCATGTATTCCACTTGTCATGATCTGCCATTACGACCGGCGAATCGCGGCAGTTAATTAGCGTGCATAAATTATAATGCACTGCAAGGGTGGTCATAAATAAGAAAAGTCATGCGCTCCAGCTGACTGACGTCACCGCCGCTATTACTAACCCTCATCGGCTGTAACAGAAACACAAATCTTACTAACAATTTAAGGAAATAATAATCACTGTCCCTTATTAACTTGTGGGCATTTTCTTCATCTGCTTCGTTTTATCTTTTTCCACGCCTTGAAAATACACTAACGGTAGACAAGTGGCATAATCAAATCAACAAGTGTAAAACAACATGTTTGTTCCGATATTGTAGGCTACCGTCCGGTTCCGTCATTTAGGGCTATGCATAAAAATAATCAATCAAATGTCTGTTTGGAGGTAAGAGTAGCTACGTTTCATTTATAATTCGGGAAACAAACTCCCTGGAACTCTCATTTGTAAGTTAGCTCCTCCATTCCGGACATAATTGATTGGCGGACACCTGTGTCAAACGTAGGGCTGAGCCAACGTCGATGCAGACTCGATGATCGAGGGCTTTATCACCCACTTACACTCGAGGCTCGGTGGTTTGGGACGACACTCAATATGGCGGGCCCTCCCCGCGAACGCGCAAACGGAGGGATAGTGGATAGGGTTAGGGTGTAGGGGGTGGATCTAGATTGGGCCTAAAAGTTTCACAGCTAATGTAGCCAGCACACTCAGGATCTCGTAATGTTGAAGTTTCACAGCTAATGTAGCCGTACACTCAGGATCTCGTAATGTTGATTTAGCAGACGAGGTGAACCTCATTAATCAGCGATCGCATCGGGAACTGAGGGACACACTTTCGGCTTTACGCCCGTGATCAGCTGCTAAGGTCTGACTGGGCTTTTCTCCTGAACAGTCCCAGTGACTGCATGTCTGCGCAAAGTTGACATAGCTATACTCATTGTCATGCCCTCCTTGTAGAAAGTTCTTATGTGTTTGTATGAGTCAAGGATCACACCGAGTTTACACGACTGCATTTCATCAAAGCATTCAATAAAACTGCGCTCCGATACAGTAACAAACAGGAGGTAAAAGTGAACTAGCCCACCGGGCATTCTGATTGGATGAGGCAAGACAGTACGGTGGCTCCGGTAGCTCATAATGAACAAACTGCATAATCATATAATACAACCAAGTCAAGTCATCAAGTCATCATTTAAATAGTTTTTAATACAAATACTAAATAAAAAGTTATACATTTAGGAAAAACTGGGCTATATGACATAATAATGATAAAATTAAATTTAAGGGGATAATTGTGCTCCAGACATTCTATTCTTAATCCCTAATACCATTTTAAATTTTAAATATTTTTATTTTTAAAGATAACAGCAGTTACATATGGAAGACGGCCTTTCGTCCCGGCTCTCAAGAATCACTGATGTATTTATTTATTGTCACTTTTATCATCAATATTAATACTTTTTAAATGTTTTTAGATATTTTTATTTATTGTCCCTTTTCAATTGTTAATAAAAAAATATTGATTATAACAGATTGTGATCATTGATACCTTATCCACTAATGTAGCTAGTAGTTACATGAAAGGGTAGGGATGTCCCATTTCATAGGGGGATTTTCCTCCCTACCCCTTCACACTCCGTTTGGAGGGCCAAGGGGTGAAAATGAGAAATGGGATTGGCCCATAATCATAGCACACCAGCATCTGTAACTGGTCACCCCTAAAATATTTCATTCACTTACTAATTGGCTCAGCATATCACATCTCTTTGTTTAATGAAGCAAAGCAAAGGCAACTAGAAAATGCATTTCCTGCTGAAAATGCGTGTGAATGCTGAAACAGCTTACGCTAAACTGGATAGCTGAGTATGAAGATTTGAAAAAGGTCTATAAAGGTTTATAAAGTTGTTGAAGTTTATAAAGGTCATAATTGTGTAAAATGAATTTAAAAGGAGTTGAAAAGTTGAATATATAGAGGTTTGAATAACATTTCTTGCTGAAATTATGAAGAAGTTGAAAGACATGGATAAAAATCTTAAAACTATGAAATAGTAATTGAATAGACTTGGAGCTAAACTACCTTGATGGCTTGAATGTATATGAATCAGCTAAAGGAGTATGAAGATGTGGAAAAGTAAGAAACAGTCTTAAGTATGAACAGTAGTGAATTGTTTAACTCTTATAGGAATAATGTTGAATATATAGAGGTTGGAATACATAGAGGTTGGAATATATAGAGGTTGGAATATATAGAGGTTGGAATAACATTTCTTGCTGAAATTATGAAGAAGTTGAAAGACATGGATAAAAATCTTAAAACTATGAAATAGTAATTGAATAGACTTGGAGCTAAACTACCTTGATGGCTTGAATGTATATGAATCAGCTAAAGGAGTATGAAGATGTGGAAAAGCAAGAAACAGTCTTAAGTATGAACAGTAGTGAATTGTTTAACTCTTATAGGAATGATGTTGAATATTTAAAAATGTCTAGATAAAATTATAATTGAAAGACATGAAAAAAATTATGTGTGAAATAGGCCTTCAAAGAGCAGAGTGTTTGCCCCATTTCAACTGTGCCTCTCCGAACTGTCTAATAAAGCGGAAAAAAGAAAAAAATAATCAAGAAAAAAAAGTGAAATTGCCTTTAATGGGCAGAGTGAGTCACCAAGGTGAGTGTATGTCTTATTGAGGGTCTGTGATCAGGCAGGAATCCCACCTTTTAGAGGCCTCAGAGAGGTCATTTCATCCAAAACCTCACCTCAAACCGCTGCCTCTAACTGACGGACCGTGAGTCTAACTGACAAAATTATTTTATTGTTAGAACCAGAAGAATCTGATGAAGACACAGTGTGAAGATTATGTCTGTAATGTGAAGAATATGAGAACCAGAGCATTTTAAAGGTGTGGTACAGTCTGCCTTTCTCCAGAAATGTCATGTCTCAGTTATCAAGGCGGCAGTTGGTTGGACACCATTTAGCTTGGAAGCCCAAAACTTCCATTGTGTAGGTCCGATTGCTTCAGTAGTCACATCTATGCGACCGGCAGAATATGTCCTACATTTTGAGGTAAAGATTATCCGCGTAGGGTTTAATTTGTGGGAGTGAGAGGCAGTTATGTGGAAGGTTTTGGTGTATTTTTACACCAGTTCTACACTGTAACAGTTGGTTCCCCCACTCTGCCTCTGAACATTCCGTCCCATCCGGATCCCATTATAAATTTAGAAAGAGGTTGAAAAAAGCTTAAAACTAAAACTGTGTTTGTTCAAAGACAGTTGAAGATTTTAAAAAGTTGTCAAAGAATTGAATAGCTGCAATTCATGTGAATTGTTTAAAGTTTGAATGGAGGCTGTAGCTGAAAAAATGCCGGAGGAGATAGGTTTCAAAGCGGATGAAGTTTTAGCGGTTTGGAATGCTGCTCCCACCCGCTTCAGTGTTAAAATAATTTGTTAAAAAGCTGAATATTTTAAAAAGTTTAAAAGGTAGAAAAATGTTAAAAGAGGTCCAAACATGTCCTTAAAGAGCTGAACATTTTGGTATTTGAATGGTTAAAATAGCTGAAGATTTGAAGGAGGTATGAAGAGTGCCAAAAAACGTACGGAAGAAGAAAATAAAAATAACTAGAAAATGCATTTCCTGCTGAAAATGCGTGTGAATGCTGAAACAGCTTACGCTAAACTGGATAGCTGAGTATGAAGATTTTAAAAAGGTCTATAAAGGTTTATAAAGTTGTTGAAGTTTATAAAGGTCATAATTGTGTAAAATAAGTTTAAAAGGAGTTGAAAAGTTGAATATATAGAGGTTTGAATAACATTTCTTGCTGAAATTATGAAGAAGTTGAAAGACATGGATAAAAATCTTAAAACTATGAAATAGTAATTGAATAGACTTGGAGCTAAACTACCTTGATGGCTTGAATGTATATGAATCAGCTAAAGGACTATGAAGATGTGGAAAAGTAATAAATAGTCTCAAGTATGAACAGTAGTGAATTGTTGAACTCTAATAGGAATGTTGTTGAATATTTAAAAATGTCTAGATAAAATTATAATTGAAAGACATGAAAAAAATTATGTGTGAAATAGGCCTTCAAAGAGCAGAGTGTTTGCCCCATTTCAACTGTGCCTCTCCGAACTGTCTAATAAAGCGGAAAAAAGAAAAAAATAATCAAGAAAAAAAAGTGAAATTTCCTTTAATGGGCAGAGTGAGTCACCAAGGTGAGTGTATGTCTTATTGAGGGTCTGTGATCAGGCAGGAATCCCACCTTTTAGAGGCCTCAGAGAGGTCATTTCATCCAAAACCTCACCTCAAACCGCTGCCTCTAACTGACGGACCGTGAGTCTAACTGACAAAATTATTTTATTGTTAGAACCAGAAGAATCTGATGAAGACACAGTGTGAAGATTATGTCTGTAATGTGAAGAATATGAGAACCAAAGCATTTTAAAGGTGTGGTACAGTCTGCCTTTCTCCAGAAATGTCATGTCTCAGTTATCAAGGCGGCAGTTGGTTGGACACCATTTAGCTTGGAAGCCCAAAACTTCCATTGTGTAGGTCCGATTGCTTCAGTAGTCACATCTATGCGACCGGCAGAATATGTCCTACATTTTGAGGTAAAGATTATCCGCGTAGGGTTTAATTTGTGGGAGTGAGAGGCAGTTATGTGGAAGGTTTTGGTGTATTTTTACACCAGTTCTACACTGTAACAGTTGGTTCCCCCACTCTGCCTCTGAACATTCCGTCCCATCCGGATCCCATTATAAATTTAGAAAGAGGTTGAAAAAAGCTAAAAAACTAAAACTGTGTTTGTTCAAAGACTGTTGAAGATTTTAAAAAGTTGTCAAAGAATTTAATAGCTGTAATTAATGTGAATTGTTTAACGTTTGAATGGAGTCTCTAGCTGAAAAAATGCGGGAGGAGATAGGTTTCAAAGCAGAGGAAGTTTTAGCGGTTTGGAATGCTGCTCCTATCCGCTTCAATGTTAAAATAATTTGTTAAAAAGCTGAATATTTTAAATATTTGAAAAGGTAGACATTTTTTAAAAGAGGTCCACACATGTCCTTAAAGAGCTGAACATTTTGGTATTTGTATGGTTAAAATGGCTGAAGATTTGAAGGAGGTATGAAGGTCCAAAAAACGTACGGAAGAAGTAAAAATAATAAAGATTTGAAGAACAATAGTGTGAATGCTCCAGCATTCACACTAATAATAAAGATTTGGATAACAATAGTGTGAATGCTGGAAGCTCCAGCATTCACACTAATAAGATTTGGATAACAATAGTGTGAATGCTCCAGCATTCACACTAACTAGAAAATGCATTTCCTGCTGAAAATGCGTGTGAATGCTGAAACAGCTTACGCTAAACTGGATAGCTGAGTATGAAGATTTGAAAAAGGTCTATAAAGGTTTATAAAGGTTTATAAAGTTGTTAAAGTTTATAAAGGTCATAATTGTGTAAAAATAAGTTTAAAATTAGTTGAAAAGTTGAATATATAGAGGCTTGAATAACATTTATTGCTGAAATTATGAAGGAGTTGAAAGACATGGATAAACATCTTAAAACTATGAAATAGTAATTGAATAGACTTGGAGCTAAACTACCTTGATGGCTTGAATGTATATGAATCAGCTAAAGGACTATGAAGATGTGGAAAAGTAATAAATAGTCTCAAGTATGAACAGTAGTGAATTGTTGAACTCTAATAGGAATGTTGTTGAATATTTAAAAATGTCTAGATAAAATTATAATTGAAAGACATGAAAAAAAAATGTATGTGTGAAATAGGCCTTCAAAGAGCAGAGGTTTTACCCCATTTCAACTTTGTCTCTCCAAACTGTCTAATAAAGCGGAAAAAATAAGAAAAAGAAATCAAGAAAAAAAAGTGAAATTGCCCTTTATAATAATAATAATAATAATAATTGATAGGTTTTATATAGCGCTTTTTTGTAGGTCACTCAAAGACGCTTTACATTGCATAGAATATACATAAAAGAAAAGAAAAAGAAAACACGAAAACAAATTAAAAAATAGAGTCAGGTGTGGTATGGGTGGAGTCAGGGGTCGTATGTTTTCTTGAAGAGGAGAGTTTTGAGTTGGCTTTTGAATGAGTTTATGGAGTCTGAGTTTCGGATGTTTGGGGGGAGGGAGTTCCAGAGGGTTGGGGCAGAAATGGCAAAAGCTCTGTCTCCCAGGGTGCGGTGTTTTGATCTTGTGATGGGGGTCAGAAGGTTGGTGTTAGATGATCTGAGTTGGCGAGTGGGGGAGTGACGTTTGATGAGGTCGTTGAGGTAGGGGGGGCAAGGTTATTGAGGACTTTGTAGGTGATGAGCAGGATCTTGAATTGAATTCGTTGCTGTATTGGGAGCCAGTGAAGTTGTTTGAGGATGGGAGTGATGTGTTCTCTAGAGCGGGTGTGGGTGAGTAATCTGGCAGCAGAGTTTTGAACATATTGGAGTTTGTGGAGGTGGGTGGAGGGGAGGCCGTAGAGGATGCTGTTGCAATAGTCCAGTCTGGAGGTGACGAAGGCATGAATGAGTGTTTCTGCAGTGGAGGGGGAGAGAATGGGTCGGAGGCGTGCAATGTTACGGAGGTGGAAGAAAGATATTTTAGTGATGTTTTTGATGTGGGGTATGAAGGAGAGTGTGGGATCAAGGATGACTCCAAGGTTCCGGACCAGGGGGGAGGGAGTGACTGTGTGTCCATCAATGCAAAATGAGATGTTTTGGGTGGAGGGGAGGCGGGATTTGGGGCCAATGATGATGATTTCCGATTTATTACAGTTGAGTTTGAGAAAGTTGTTGTTCATTCAGGTTTTTATTGCAGTGAGACAGGTTGTGAGGGTAGAGAGAATGACAGGAGTGATGGTTGCTGTGGAGATGTAAAGCTGGGTATCGTCGGCGTAACAGTGAAATTGTAGTCCGTGGTGGCGAAAGATGTGGCCAAGGGGAAGAATGTAGAGGATGAACAGTAGGGGACCCAGAACGGAACCTTGGGGGACACCATGTGTGACTGGGATGGTTTTGGATGTGCAGTTGTTGATGGAAATGAAGTGGAATCTGTCTGAGAGGTATGATCTGAACCAGGAAAGTGCGGAGCCGGTGATGCCAATGGATGATTGCAGGCGACTGAAGAGTATGGTGTGGTTGATGGTGTCAAAGGCGGCGCTGAGGTCGAGGAGGAGGAGAATGGTGAGTGAGCCAGAGTCGGATGCGAGCAGGAGATTATTGGTAACTTTGAGAAGAGCTGTTTCTGTGCTGTGGTGAGTTCTGAATCCAGATTGAAATGTTCCATACAGTTGGTTTGAGTGGAGATGGTGTTTGAGCTGGATGGCAACAGAACGTTCAAGCAGTTTGGAGAGGAATGGGAGGTTTGAGATGGGTCGGAAGTTGTCAGGGTTTTCAGGGTCCAGGCCGGGCTTTTTGAGGATGGGTGTGATTGCAGCAAGCTTGAAAGAAGGGGGTACCATACCAGAGGTGAGGGAGGAGTTTAAAATGTCAGTGATGAGCGGGGTGAGATTAGGGAGACAGGCTATGACAAGGACAGAGGGGATGGGATCCAGGGGGCAGGAGGAGAATTTGATGCCAGTTATCATTTTGGTGAGGTCAGATGGTGTTATGGGTGAGAAAGAGGAGAAACCTTGGTCTGCAGGTAGGGGGTCTGAGAGTTCCGGGTCAGGGGAGGTGGGAGAGGAGGTGGTGAGCTGGCTGTGAATGTTTTCAATTTTTGAGTGGAAAAATGATAAGAAATTATTGCATTTGTCAGGGGTGAAGGAGTGTGGGATATTGTCCATTGGTTTTAGGAATTTGTTGATGGTGGAAAACAGAGTGCGGGGGTTTGAAGAGCCGGAGTGGATGATCTTGGAGTAGAAGGTGGAGCAGGCTTGATTTAGTGAAGTTCGGTACAGAAGGGTGTGCTCTTTGTATGCTTGGGTGTGTACAGTGAGTCCAGTTTTATTGCGAAGGCGTTCCAGTTGTCTGTGTTGTTTTTTGAGTTTGTGAAGTTCAGGAGTGTACCAGGGGGCAGAGTGAGTGAATTTGACCATTTTTGTTTTTATGGGGGCCAGGTGGTTGAGGCTGGTGGACAGTGTGGTTGTAAAGGTTGATGAGGTCCGTTTGAGTTGGGTTTTCAGGGAGGTTGGAGTCAGCTAGAGTGTTTGATATACATGTGGAGAGGGCGATTGGACAGATGGATTTGAGATTGCGGAAAGTAATAGAGCGTTGTTGTTTGGGTTGTGGGGTGGGAGTGTTGATCTCTATAGTGATTGCTAGGTGGTCGGAGATGGTGAGGTCGGTGTGTGAGAGATGTTCGATGTGGATGCCGATGGAACAGACCAGGTCCAGAATGTGTCCATGGCTGTGGGTGGGGAAATTAACATGTTGGGTCAGGTTGAAGCAGTTGAGTAGATCCAGAAAGTCGGTTGTAGCTTTGCAGTCCGGGGAGTCAATGTGAACATTAAAGTCGCCAAGGAGTAAAATGGATGAAGAGATGAGGGACAGTTGGGTGAAGAAGTCTGAGAAATCTGACAGAAAAGATGGGTTTGGTTTTGGAGGACGGTAGATGACAGCAATGATAATAGGTTTTTGACCGGGGAGTTTAAAAACCAGGTGTTCAAAAGATGGTGCAGCAGGGATGGGGAGGGGCCGAGGGTTGAGGTTTTGGCGGTGAATGGCAGCAATTCCTCCCCCCCGGCCTTTAGTGCGTGGGTTGTCCATATATGAATATTCAGAAGGGGTGGTTTGGTTTAATGCAAGGTAGTCCAGGGGTTTTTGCCAGGTTTCAGTGAGACAGAGTAAGTCCAGTTTATTGTCAGTGATGAATTCATTTAAGATGAGGCTTTTATTGTTGAGGGATCTTGTGTTGAACAGGGCTATTTTCAGAGGCTTTTGTTTTGAAATGTGTGTGGAGGAAGTGGGTACCGGGCGGAGGTTGAAGCCGTTCACCGGAAGGTTGCACTGATGACGCGTATTGTTGTGATGACGGAATGAGGAAGTGCGGTAGCTGTGGTCGGTCCAGAGAGAAGTGAGACTGTTTTCCTCTGTTGAATTTAGGATAAACATGCGACGGGAGCCTCTGTGAATGTAGCGGCGTCGTTTTAGAAGTCCAGCGGTTTTTATTGCAGTGGTGAGTTCCGTAGTGAGAGGTGTTTGATGATTTAGCCGGAGAAGTTGCGAAGTTGTGTAGCGTAGAGCCATGGCCGGTTTGACGGAGGAGGTGGATTGCGGTGACAGATGGAAACAGAGTTGCAGGCAGAGGAATACCAACCGCTGCATGACGGATGGAGTAGCCGAGCCTGGGCTACGGTGACAGCGGTCCTAGCCGGGAGCAGGTGGAAACCTGTCGGGGGACAGCGGCGGTTGTCACGCGGTGGCTGACTGCAGGAAGGCAGCGGTCCTACCCAGCAATGGCTGGCCACAACGGTACCAGTGGTCACCCACCAAGGGTTTGCAAGCCGAAAATGCAGCAGGAGAAGAAGCAGCGATACGTAGTCGAAAGACCCAGGTAAGGGCCGTAGGAAACAAATTAAAACAAATTTCAGGAGGGAGAAGCGGCAGCCAAACGCGCCAGCGTCCTCTCACCTCGAGACGAAGCGAGTGATTGTGCAAGATGACAAATGTCCTTTAATGGGCAGAGTGAGTCACCAAGGTGAGTGTATGTCTTATTGAGGGTCTGTGATCAGGCAGAAATCCCACCTTTTAGAGGTCTCAGAGAGGTCATTTCATCCAAAACGTCACCTCAAACCGCTGCCTCTAACTGACGGACCATGAGTCTAACTGACAAAATTATTTTATTGTTAGAACCAGAAGAATCTGATGAAGACACAGTGTGAACATTGTGTCTGTAATGTGAAGATATGAGAACCAGAGCATTTTAAAGGTGTGGTACAGTCTGCCTTTCTCCAGAAATGTCATGTCTCAGTTATCAAGGCGGCAGTTGATTGGACACCATTTAGCTTGGAAGCCCAAAACTTCCATTGTGTAGGTCCGATTGCTTCAGTAGTCACATCTATGCGACCGGCAGAATATGTCCTACATTTTGATGTAAAAATTATCCACGTAGGGTTTAATTTGTGGGAGTGAGAGGCAGTTATGTGGAAGGTTTTGGTGTATTTTTACACCAGTTCTACACTGTAACAGTTGGTTCCCTCACTCTGCCTCTGAACATTCCGTCCCATCCGGATCCCATTATAAATTTAGAAAGAGGTTGAAAAAAGCTTAAAACTAAAACTGTGTTTGTTCAAAGACAGTTGAAGATTTTAAAAAGTTGAATAAGAATTTAATAGCTGTAATTAATGTGAATTGTTTAACGTTTGAATGGAGTCTCTAGCTGAAAAAATGCGGGAGGAGATAGGTTTCAAAGCAGAGGAAGTTTTAGCGGTTTGGAATGCTGCTCCTATCCGCTTCAATGTTAAAATAATTTGTTAAAAAGCTGAATATTTGAAATATTTGAAAAGGTAGAAACATTTTAAAAGAGGTCCACACATGTCCTTAAAGAGCTGAACATTTTGGTATTTGAATGGTTAAAATAGCTGAAGATTTGAAGGAGGTATGAAGGTCCAAAAAACGTACGGAAGAAGTAAAAATAATAAGATTTGGATAACAATAGTGTGAATGCTCCAGCATTCACACTAATAATAAAGATTTGAATAACAATAGTGTGAATGCTCCAGCATTCACACTAACTAGAAAATGCATTTCCTGCTGAAAATGCGTGTGAATGCTGAAACAGCTTACGCTAAACTGGATAGCTGAGTATGAAGATTTGAAAAAGTTTATGAAGGTCATAATTGTATAAAAGGAGTTTAAAAGGAGTTGAAAAGTTGAATATATAGAGGTTTGAATAATATTTATTTCTGAAATTATGAATACGTTGAAAGATATGGATAAAAAACTTAAAACTGTGAAATAGTAATTGAATAGACTTGGAGCTAAAGTACATTGATGGCTTGATGGAGGGCTCGTCTGAGGACGACCTAGAGAGAGAATGTATATGAATCAGCTAAAGGAGTATGAAGATGTGGAAAATTAAGAAATAGTCTAAAGTATGAACGGTAGTGAATTGTTGAACTCTAATTGAAACAATGTGGAATATTTAAACATTTCTAGATAAAATTATTATTGAAAGACATGAAATTTTTTTTCATGTGTGAAATAGGCCTTCAAAGAGCAGAGTGTTTACCCCATTTCAACTTTGTCTCTCCAAACTGTCTAATAAAGCGGAAAAAAGAAGAAAAAAAATCTAGAAAAAAAGTGAAATTGCCCTTTAATGGGCAGAGTGAGTCACCCAGCTGAGTGTATGTCGTATTGAGGGTCTTTGATCAGGCAGAAATCCCACCTTTTAGAGGCCTCAGAGAGGTAATTTCATCCGAAACTTCACCTCAAACCACTGTCTCTAACTGACGGACCGTGAGTCTAACTGACAAAATTATTTTATTGTTAGAACCAGAAGAATCTGATGAAGACACAGTGTGAAGATTATGTCTGTAATGTGAAGAATATGAGAACCAGAGCCTTTTAAAAGTGTGGTACAGTCTGCCTTTCTCCAGAAATGTCATGTCTCAGTTATCATGGCGGCAGTTGGTTGGACACCATTTAGCTTGGAAACCCAGACCTCCCATTGTGTAGGTCCGATTTCTTCAGTAGTCACATCTATGCGACCGGCAGAATGTGTCCTACATTTTGAAGTAAAAATTATCCACGTAGGGTTTAATTTGTGGGAGTGAGAGGCAGTTATGTGGAAGGTTTTGGTGTATTTTTACACCAGTTCTACACTGTAACAGTTGGTTCCCTCACTCTGCCTCTGAACATTCCGTCCCATCCGGATCCCATTATAAATTTAGAAAGAGGTTGAAAAAAGCTTAAAACTAAAACTGTGTTTGTTCAAAGACAGTTGAAGATTTTAAAAAGTTGAATAAGAATTTAATAGCTGTAATTAATGTGAATTGTTTAACGTTTGAATGGAGTCTCTAGCTGAAAAAATGCGGGAGGAGATAGGTTTCAAAGCAGAGGAAGTTTTAGCGGTTTGGAATGCTGCTCCTATCCACTTCAATGTTAAAATAATTTGTTAAAAAGCTGAATATTTGAAATATTTGAAAAGGTAGAAACATTTTAAAAGAGGTCCACACATGTCCTTAAAGAGCTGAACATGTTGGTATTTGTATGGTTAAAATAGCTGAAGATTTGAAGGAGGTATGAAGGTCCAAAAAACGTACGGAAGAAGTAAAAATAATAAGATTTGGATAACAATAGTGTGAATGCTCCAGCATTCACACTAATAAGATTTGAAGAACAATAGTGTGAATGCTCCAGCATTCACACTAACTAGAAAATGCATTTCCTGCTGAAAATGCGTGTGAATGCTGAAACAGCTTACGCTAAACTGGATAGCTGAGTATGAAGATTTGAAAAAGGTCTATAAAGGTTTATAAAGTTGTTGAAGTTTATACAGGTCATAATTGTGTAAAATAAGTTTAAAAGGAGTTGAATATATAGAGGTTTGAATAACATTTCTTGCTGAAATTATGAAGAAGTTGAAAGACATGGATAAAAATCTTAAAACTATGAAATAGTAATTGAATAGACTTGGAGCTAAACTTCCTTGATGGCTTGAATGTATATGAATCAGCTAAAGGAGTATGAAGATGTGGAAAAGTAAGAAACAGTCTTAAGTATGAACAGTAGTGAATTGTTTAACTTTTATAGGAATGATGTTGAATATTTAAAAATGTCTAGATAAAATTATAATTGAAAGACATGAAAAAAAATTAAGTGTGAAATAGGCCTTCAAAGAGCAGAGTGTTTGCCCCATTTCAACTGTGCCTCTCCGAACTGTCTAATAAAGCGGAAAAAAGAAAAAAATAATCAAGAAAAAAAAGTGAAATTGCCCTTTAATGGGCAGAGTGAGTCACCAAGGTGAGTGTATGTCTTATTGAGGGTCTGTGATCAGGCAGAAATCCCACCTTTTAGAGGCCTCAGAGAGGTAATTTCATCCAAAACGTCACCTCAAACCGCTGCCTCTAACTGACGGACCATGAGTCTAACTGACAAAATTATTTTATTGTTAGAACCAGAAGAATCTGATGAAGACACAGTGTGAAGATTATGTCTGTAATGTGAAGAATATGAGAACCAGACTATTTTAAAGGTGTGGTACAGTCTGCCTTTCTCCAGAAATTTCCTGTCTCAGTTATCAAGGCGGCAGTTGGTTGGACACCATTCAGCTTGGAAGCCCAAAACTTCCATTGTGTGGGTCCAATTGCTTCAGTAGTCACATCTATGCGACCGGCAGAATATGTCCTACATTTTGATGTAAAAATTATCCACGTAGGGTTTAATTTGTGGGAGTGAGAGGCAGTTACGTGGAAGGTTTTGGTGTATTTTTACAACAGTTCTACACTGTAACAGTTGGTTCCCCCACTCTGCCTCTGAACATTCCGTCCCATCCGGATCCCATTATAAATTTAGAAAGAGGTTGAAAAAAGCTTAAAACTAAAACTGTGTTTGTTCAAAGACAGTTGAAGATTTTAAAAAGTTGAATAAGAATTTAATAGCTTCATGTGAATTGTTTAACATTTGAATGGAGTCTCTAGCTGAAAAAATGCGGGAGGAGATAGGTTTCAAAGCATAGGAAGTTTTAGCGGTTTGGAATGCTGCTCCCATCCGCTTCAGTGTTAAAAAAGTTGGTTAAAAAGCTGAATATTTTAAATAGTTTAAAAGGTAGAAAAAAGCTGAAAGGTGACCCATCATGTCCTTAAAGAGCTGAACATTTTGGTATTTGTATGGTTAAAATAGCTTAAGATTTGAAGGAGGTATGAAGGTCCAAAAAACGTACGGAAGAAGAAGTAAAAATAATAAAGATTTGTATAACAATAGTGTGAATGCTGGAAGCTCCAGCATTCACACTAATAAAGATTTGGATAACAATAGTGTGAATGCTGGAAGCTCCAGCATTCACACTAATAAAGATTTGGATAACAATAGTGTGAATGCTCCAGCATTCACACTAATAATAAAGATTTGAATAACAATAGTGTGAATTCCCCAGCATTCACACTAATTATCTTAGAAAGGATTGAAAATCAGTGCCACAGTAAATGAGGAACACCGACTGTATGAATGTACTGATAATGGAAACATTGAGACTTTTTTTTAATAATGAAACTGCCACTCACGACCTCTTCATATTGGCTTTTCTGTTTTCTCGTGACAACTGAACTGTAAAGGAAGTGTACACTATTCACTGAAAGTCGGTGAAAAGGGGGAACCTATTATAAATATGATAATGTGTGTTTTTGTGTTTTGGGCAGTTAATGTTGAATGTCCTCATATAAATTCTGACATGGCATTCTGACATTCTCTTAGACAGCTATGAAACCAAGGAGAGGTTCCTCTCCTAGCTTTCTCGATTTTCCTCCAGGAAATGATTTTATTACATGGATCCCTGGAGGTGAGTGAGGCAGAAGAGGGTTTAAGCACAACCTCTCTAGGGTGTTTTGCAGTGGCGTGGCGTGGGGATTTTTTTTGAGGAACCCAAGTGAGACAACACCTTTAATCTACATGTTTATTGGAAGGTGGGGGACAGAAAAGAGTAGGCTACGTCGCAGCTTGTATTTAATGTAACTACAAGAGCTATTATAGCGCCTGGTCACTTTACCAGGACTTGCACAGGCCTGTAATCTGTCCGACACCGGTCGTTCTCTCTCACTCACTCACTCACTCACACACCTCCTAATCGTTTTATTAAATTATACATTGTATTATAAATGCACCCCCCATCCCGACCGGAATGGACAACTCGCCGCTTAATGCCCAATACAGATTCGAATTCATTCACAATGTAATTAGGGGCGTTTTATAGGCTATTTTAAGTATCACGTTCACGTGAGACACAACTCACACAATCAGTTATGTGTTTGACACACACACATACTTTCTATACATCCTTTTCGTTTAAGAACTAGGCCAAATGTTCATTATACAACACTACTTAAGACAACTCAGAACAACTTCAGTGGATACCAATGCAACTTAATCAATGCACAATTAGCAATAAAATAACACAAAATAGTGATGGGTCAGGCAACACCGATGCGTCGGCACATGTGTCGAGCTCATAGAGCGAAGCCCCGTGTCGGTGCGCGTATCGCTTTAAGAAAGTCACGTGACCGATACAGCTGCAGTATTGCCTGTCGATGCGGCTCGCCGGGCGCGCCAAACTGTGTTTAAAGGAAGCGCATCTGTAAACGGGATGCTTCTCTGCCAAAACAATCACTCATCATTTCAAACAAAAATCTTATCTGCAAGCCATAATGCAGTGATTTTCAACCTTTTTTGAGTCGCGGCACATTTTTTACATTTACAAAATCCTGGGGCACACCACCAACCAAAATAACACTCTAACACAGTACATATACATATACTGTATTGGTCCGAATATAAGACGACCCTGATTATAAGACCCCGTTTTTCAAAACTCATATTTGGAAAAAAGAATTGAAGACCAGATCTTGTTTTTAAAAGGAAATTAATTTTATTTATTAAAATAATATACGAAAATAAAAATGCATTGAATAAAACACTTTCCTTCATTGCAAATGAACAGTAGTGCAAATAGATCGAACTCTGATGTGTTTACTACAGACTTTATTCCTCTGCCCCGCTGTGATCGCTCTCGCTGTCATCTCTCTGGTTCGGTCGTGGCATAGCGGGTCATCCTCGCTACTGTCCTCGGCATCTGAGACGCAACATTTATTTAATGCTCATAGTTAATCACATAACCTAGTGCTGAAACGAAAGCTATCAACGCCGTGGTTTAAGGCTGAAATGATAACCGGGGCACGTTCCAGATCTCGGTTAGTTTCAGTTTAAAGCCGATAAAGTTACAATCACAACGACCGCATGGACAGCGTTTAAATAAAGCCTCTTATTCTTATTATCATTAGGGCTTTGATGCAAATGATAAAATCTAAACATTACGGCGGCTTTGGGGTGCGTAAAAGGAAAGCGCAGTTGGCAATCTCTCCTTAGCACTGCAACTGCTGTGACTAAAAAGCCACAGTAAAGGTCGATCGCACAGCCGATTCCTACTCGACACGTTGACTCGCAACATAATGATTTGAGGCTTTGCATTGGCTTTGGCGATTTCCGTGCCTCTTGTTTTCTCTCCACACAAAGCGTTCTCTCTCCCATTGCACACACACATGCCCCAGCCGCTTCCGAGAGCACAGTGTTGGTTCCAACCGTTAAAAAATAAAATAAACAACTTGGACACAGGCCCTGAAGCTATGTAAAGCGCTTTGACTGTGAGAAATGCGCCGTATATATTAAATATAGCCTATGTGGGAATTATGAAGTAAGTCACGTGACTGTCACATGACCGGCACACAATTAGGCAGGAAGCAATAAAAGTTTGCCGGTGTCAACACACTCCCTCTCGCTACTTTGCTGTGTGCACCTCGGCTCTCCCCTTGTGCTGCCTAGCGATATAAGGACACACGTTTCCTCTCTTAACGGAGAGAACTGCGGCCAGTTCTGGCAGGTAATTCCGAGTGTTTTAACCACCTGTTCTATAACCTGTTGCGCTACTGCAATGCTTTTAGTTCATGTTCGTTTTATATCACCCGTTTTTATTGTATTGTTTCAGGTCACTGAACGTGACAAAGGGTTGCTGTGGCCAGTAAGAAGCCCCATTAAGGGTAAACTAAGCACACATGTTTTGTTGTATTTTATTTACTTTTAGCCATGGTTTTTATAATCTTATTTTTTATGTTGTAGAGTGGAAGTCCCTCACCCCTCCTTCCTGAATTGCTGGGCCACAGACAGGACTAGTGTGTATGTTGAGGCTACTCATACAAAGTAGGCTAATCTACATTGTGACAATATTTGCTGATTATACCATCGGGCTAGCAACTAATTGTACTTTGTTTTGTTCTTTTAAAAGGGACCAGGCCAGCCACTGTTTTCTACTGTTTTTTTCTATTTTCTTTATGTTTGTTTGTTTTATTTTTGTAGAACCCGTTAGTAGCTCTTATGGCTAGAATTTTCTGACTCAGATTACTCTCCTTCTACATTTCAGGGATCTCTGTACAAGGCTGGGCCCGTGGCGACACATGTCTAAGCTTTCTGTGGTGGGACTGGACGGTTTGACACTTTATTGTACTGCTAAATGCACATTTCTTATTATTTACTTCTTATGTTACATATTTTTGTAGATAGTGCATGTGTTTTCCCTTTTAGTTTGGTGTTGGCTTTTGTTGCTTTCGTTTCTTTTGTCCTCCACAGTGGCTATTCAGCGTGCACGCACGGACCAGACCTTTTTTATACCGAAAGGAGAGTAATGCTGTCATCTGAGACGTCTACTATGGCATCCCTCTCTTAAGAGGGTTTTAATCTATAGTCTTCAATAAATAAGATATATTTTTGCACCAATTCATGCCTCCATCTCATTGTTCATGTTAGGGGAAGATACATTGGTAAAAACGACACACTCATAGCTAATGTAAACGGGTTCCTCCTGCCCATCAAATTGGAGGTGGCGTTGTCAGGCATATAAGGTAATATCTTACCTATGGTTACCACATTTTTGGCGTTGTCGGCAGGATATATTAAAGGGGCATGAATTTCTGCATTTGTTTTGTTTTGCTTTCCTTGTTTTTTTGGTTGAAATAGAAACAGTGGCTGGAGCTGGACATCGGGACACAGATGCTGGGATGCAGATGAACCTGTAATGGGATCCAAAGGCCGGTGACAACAAATTGACTCCATTGTTGGATTCCCTGTATTCTGATACCTAACTCTGTGTATCTCATTTCTGTTGTTGTAAACCACCCTACAGAAATGAGTGTCGATCAGGAAGTAGAGGAACTTTTGGCTCTACGTGAAGAGGTACAGAGACTCGTTCAAGAAAGAGGTGCCAATGCAGGTGCAGGCACTAGTTTTGCTAGCACAAGTGCTAATGCTAGTGGGCTACCCCCCAACGAAAATGTATCTTCACCCAACCAGACTGTTGCACAATCTGGACGTTTGGTATTTATTCAGAGGGAGAGAAAGTGCCCCCACTTTTCAGGCTCAAAATTAAAGTTTGACTTATCCATTTACGATTGGGTAGAACATGTAGAGTCCTCCCTAAGAGATCGGCATAGAGCTGTTAAGCGGAAGTGGCGGAATTATGGGGCATGGGACCTCTCGGCTGAAAAAAAAATGAGTGGGAGTCTATGGAAAGTAATCTACTATTTTCTGGTCCCAGTCATTAAATGCCTTGGATTACATATATGTTTTGTATGGGTCTAAATGATCATTTTTCATGTGAAGAGTTTGACGCTATGTTGTATGATTATTCGTCTAACAGCTTTTGAAAAAATGTTACGAGAACAACTACAAGTCTTGTCGCCTCTGTGACGTCACCTCAACACATTCCCTCCACTTCTCAACTGACAGTGCTAATGCTAATGGCTGGCGTGGACAACGCCAACAATCTCCCCACTCGAGAAATTGAAACTCTCCACATGTCCACTTGTGTAGTGGTTTTCGCCACGCTGAAGACTTTTGTCTTGTCATTGAAAGAAGGCGGTAAAGTGCATTAAAGACACAGCCATGTTTCTGAGCTAAGCGGTGCGAGTGGTGGTGACGTATATAATAAGTGTCAAGAGCAGCGAAGAGCTGTAGTCCACAAAAGCGCTCTGCACAAAACCTGACCGTATCCAGCTTCTACTCGCTAAATTGTTCCATTCTTTGCACGAAAAAATACCATCTAAATCCATACAAAACATATGTGTAATCGAAGGCATTTTATGACTGGGACCAGAAAATAATACATTTCTTTCCATTGACTACCGTTGTAATTTTTCGAGCCGAGAGGTCCCATACCCCGGAAGTAAGACACTTCCGCTTAACAGCTCTATATGACTGCCAGAGAAAAGGCCCTCTTTCTGTATGACCATTTGGAAGGGGAAGCAAAAGCGGAAATCAGGTTTCGTTCATTGGCAGAGCGGGAGAACCCAGAAACAATATTTACTATCTTAAAAGAGCTATATGGTTACTCTTCTTCCTTTGTTAGCCTGCAAAAACAATTCTTTGATAGAAAACAGAAAGATGGGGAGTCTTTAAAAGAGTTCTCTCATTCATGGTGGGCATTGATTGAAGACATTAAGCGTGCTTTCCCAAATAGGTTGACACACCCAGATGTGTTGGCCAGAGACCAGTTTGTCGAGCATTTGCGTGATGTATCCTTACGCAGAGAGTTGAAGAGTCTTGTAAGGCAACGTCCATTAATCTCCTTCCTAGAACTGAGGAAGGAAGCTATCAGATGGGCTGAGGAGGGTGAGAAACCTCCTGGTTATACACGAGCTGGGCTCCATCACTGTGGGGCTGATGTAAATGTAGACGGGGCCTGCCATGCTGTGAGGGGTGGGAACGGATCAGAATTTTCTGTTTTACAAGAACAATTTAACCAACAACAATTGCAAATTGAGAATATTGTAAAAAGTCTGTCTAAAATCGAATCTATACTCGACCAATCTGTTTCTCGTGTCCCCAAGCAAAATTACCAGTTTACTCCAGAAGGCCAGCCAATCTGCCTCCGTTGTCGTTGGCCTGGACATGTCCTCCGTCAGTGCCGCCAGGGTCAGAAGCCAAGAGCATCTAGCTTCCCAAACGACCACCCTGACGCAAATGCTGTCCCAGGTGCTGGGGTGTCCTCAGGTATGAATATTGTAGATAATACTAATAATTATCAGCAGGGTGCCCCTCTTTCAAACCACTCACAGCCCCTGATAGGTAAATGCCCTGTAGTAGAGGTACAGATGGGTGGGATAATGGTGAAGTGTCTTTTAGACACGGGTTCTATGGTAACTACCATTACAGAGTCCCTCTTCAAAGAAGTGTTCCAATGCTGGGGTGCTCCTAAGCTAAAAACATGTGGGTGGTTGGCTCTGAAGGCAGCTAATGGTTTAGATATTCCCTATGTGGGGTACCTGGAGCTAGACATCCAGGTTTTGGGTAAAAAGATTCCAGGCCGTGGAGTTTTGGTTGTAAAAGACACTGCTTGCTCACTGCAGCAAAACATTGTTCCAGGCCTACTGGGGATGAATGTCATCAGAGACTGCTATCAAGAGTTATTTGCTCAACAGGGGGAGGCCTTATTTTCCTCTTTGTCTGCCATTCAAGCAGAGACATGCTGGGAGCCAGCTTTCCGTTACTGTCACAGGCAGGAAGCCTGCCCCCTTGTTCCCGAGGGCCAGGTCCGTGTCTTAAAAGGCACTGGGGAGTTTATACCAGCCGGGTCAGTAAGGTTTGTGCAAGTAACCTGTCCAAAAATTCCCACACCTGTTATTATTATTATTATTATTATTATTATTATTATTATTATTATTAGCTGAATGGTCGCTCTGGTAACGGGCAGTCCATTACTGGACGACAAATACTAGACCCCGAATATAAGACGACCTGACTTTTTACGACCTATTTCCAGGGGAAAAAAACCCTGTCTTATAATCGGATACGGTCAGTAGTGTAGTGGAGGGTATACGCAGGTATACGGCGTATACCCACTTATTTTTCAGGCGACATTGCGTATATCCACTTCTAACGGCCGGGTAGTGGAGGGTATACGCAGGTATACGTGTATAACCACTTATTTTTCAGGCGACATTGCATATATATCCACTTCTAACGGCCGCCTCCATTCGTTTCCACTGTTGTCAATGTGTTAGTGCAGTGCTTCTCAAATGGTGGGGTCTCAGGGGGGGCGCGAGCGGCAGGGGGGACTTAGTGTTTTTTTTTTTTTTTTATATATATATTTTTTTTTCTTAAATAAACATTATACCAAGGGTCAGAAGTGTAACAGAATTTAGATCTTACAAAGAAAGGGAGTATCCACTCATTGGACAGAAGGCTGTCAACATCTTACTACCCTTTGCCACATCCTATCTGTGTGAGATGGGCTTTTCCACTGTTGCTGCACTCAAGACAAAGTACAGGCAACATTGAGCAAGAGTTAAGAGTAGCAGTATCAAGTTTGAAGCCCAGATTTGGAATGATGTGCACTGCAAAGAGGGCTCACTGCAGCCACTAAAATACAGAGCAAATTGTATTTTTGTGTATTATCAGCAGAATGTGTTCATATAAGACAAATAGGGAAATAAGTTCAAAATAATTGTGAAGGTGAATTTAGTTATATTAAAAAAGCTCAAACTGATGTAGCTGCCAGTTTCAAATAGTTCAGGGTTCAAGGCTTTTTTAATGTCTTGTGTTATGTTCAGGGAAAGTATGCAAATTGTACATTAAATATTGTTGCAAATGTTGCACACAAAGAGTAATGTTTATTTTTAAGTCATATATATTTTTGAAAGGGAATAAGCTGATGAAGCTGACTGACAAGTGACCAATGTTTACTGTTTAAAAATGTTATTAATTAAATGAAAACCCCAGTGAATCATTTGCTCTTGTTTCTGTGTTTTGAGATTCACACAGACTGAACGGTCTTGTTTAAATGTTACAAATTGAGTTAATAAACTTGGAAATTGTTTTAAGATGTTGCAGATGTCAGCAAATTTTATTAATCTAATTTAATAATAAGGTGATTGTATGCAGAATGCAGGTGCTAGCAACTCAAACTCATAACTCTTATACAGATAAATAAATAAATATTAGCAGGTTCTCAATAGTATTTCAATTTAGGGGGGGTCGCGAAAAAATTTCAGTCTCCTAGGGGGGGCATGACAGAAAATAATTGAGAAGCACTGTGTTAGTGTGTGAGTCAGGACAGTGAACGCCCCCCTAATGGCTGTGCCACTCCAATAGAGTCCAGCTGCAGCCCCGGAGAACGACACCCTGGCGTGACAACGACACCCTGGCGTGACGGAAGTAACCGTGGTGTGACGGAAGTGATTTTTGACTATTTAGCTTCCATGACATGTCTGCTATGTCACTAACCCTAACCCTAACCCTAACCCTAACCACCCAACTGTGATGCCTGAACCTAATCGCCAAAACAATATAAATAACACAAACTTAGTATCGGTCTGCTGTCTTGTTATTGTTTGACGTGACGTACTCAAGATGGCCGCCGCCGTGTTCCGTCAATGTTCTATCTATATTCTAACCTCTCCCGTCACACCACGGTTACTTCCGTCACGCCAGGGTGTCGTTGTCACGCCAGGGTGTCGTTCTCCGGGGCTGCAGCTGGACCCTACTCTGCCGTTCTGCCAGCTACGCTCTCTCGACCAATTAGATTGCTCGAAACCATTTTTGATAGTAACCGGCGTTTTTTTCTCCCGGCGGATAAATGCTGGTCCAAGTGCTTCCCGAGCGCTTCCGAGCACATTTTGTTTCCTATGACGCGAAGGCATGATACAATAAGATATGAAGCGAACTAGTCAGACAAAAATCTGCTTTGTGAATAAAAAAGCATGCGTCGCCGTTGCTGTTAGCAAGCAGCCCAGCACCGGTGTGGAAGATCAACTGGTGATCAGGGTAGCTGGTGGCATTTGCAGATGTTTCGTAGGCGTGTCTATTTAGGACCCCTTGTCTAAAAACCCGGAAATGAACCTATTCAAAACATCGTCTCTCTTTGCATTCATTTATCGGTTTATTTTAAAACATGATTCTATAAACCGTTTGCAGAATCATTACTTTTGGTCCCAAAGTACATAAAGAATTAGTCGTCTTCTGCGCGGGGGGGGAAGAAAACTAATTTGTGTCGGAGTCGAACCAGCAATCTCATCTACCCATTCATTAAAAACTTGCTGGGACGAAACTTACACGGTGCGCCACAAAGTCGAATGAAGTTACATAGGCTAGTGCTAGTATTGTCATATTTACATAGGCAAATATTGAAGTATAAAAGTACAATGCATGTCAAATATGAGCAAATTGCAGAATAGTGTAGTACAAATAAACGGTCCAAAATGCAGGCTACAAGGTGTTTCTTTGACTAATCCTTTTCTGTTTGCATCTGTATATTTCTCCCATCTTTGACGGACATTAGGCTATCTCAACATTAGTTATTTTCTTTTTCTACAACATTCACTTGTACACCTCAAATTCTTAGCACTATTCTGGAGTTTATTACAGAATAATCATTTATGTTGTTAGTTGTATGATTTATGATACATTTATTCTGGAAATACATGTTGCCTAGAAAATGCATTTATAAAGGCCTATAGCAAAGTTTCATATTCATTCAAACATTTCCGTTAAAATTGTAATACATAAAATATATTTTTTAATCTAAGTAATCAACTGGCAACGTTTAATGATGATCTATTATTTACCCTTTTCACATACAGTGTCTCAAATCAAAGTTCAAATATGCAATACAAGCTCTATGTCCTAGAGACGAGCATCACAAAAGAAAAGACAACAAAATGGTCATTAAAACGAGATTTTATTGAACACAAGCAGTGCAGAAATAGTGTCAGTAAAAGAACAGTAGGACTACACCCAGTGTGGTAGAACTTCCACAGACTGCACTCAGAAACTCAAGCACTCTAGATCCACTCCACAGTGTCCAGCAAAACGTCTGAATTAAACTCAAATATTAGACTTGTGTCTTATGCTTTCACCTCTCTCTGCACCTACCTCCACCTGGCTCACCCACAGTATCTCCTGCACATCATTTCCTACTAGCAACACTGTTTACGCTCTCCTGTTCACTCACAGACTAATAAATAGGCCTACAACGAAGCAAAATAACAGATATAGGCCTACATGAACCACAATCTCACTGTCATTACAAATATAGGCTACTCCTCAAACCAACCTCAAACTAAAATACGCACCTCAAAGCGCACTACTGTCAGTAAGCAAACAGAAAGAATCATATCAACACTCCATCGCGTCTTACGCCTAACTAAGTGTCACCATATCTCGCTTCAACTATCGCTCTCCAAACCCCTTAAACCACGTGTCAAACTCAAGGCCCGCGGGCCAGATGTGGCCCGCGACACGTTTTGATCTGGCCCGTGAATCAATTCGGCCGATTTGAATAAATTCTGGAAAAAAAAAAAAAAAAAAAAAATCATGATTTTTTTTAATTTTTTTTATGGAGTCTGTGCCATATCTGCACGTCGCATACACTCCCAACTGTTAGGAAACTTACGTGGCTTACAGCTAGGAATGTCTGCTGAAAGTTCCACAGCTCAGGATTTTAAGCCATGAATTGATGAACTTGCATCTAAGAAGAGCTGCTCACTCCAGCCGCTAGGGGGCAGCCAAAATTAAAAAAAGCAGATTTTAGCAACGTGGTAAATGGCAATCTTGCTTCACCACTATTAATGTTTCCTCCAGTGCTTTATGGCAAAGTAAAAACCAAAAAAATAATAATAAAATAAAAAAAAATTATTTTTAAGTGCTGAACAATTAATGTACTAGCCAGCGCGGTGTGTCTGTGGCTCTGCGCGCGCGAAACGAGCAGGAGCATGCTAGTGTAGGCCTACAAGATTTATTTTCTAATTTTCCATGCTGCTTTATTTTTACGTTTTAAATTGGGAAAAACTTATTCCAAAACAACCAATATTGTATTTACAAATAAATCAAAACAGTGTATTTTGTACTGTCTGCATGTTTGCACAAAATGTGTCCCTGTACATATAGTAAACAAAATTGGACAAAAGTACCTGTAGTATTTGTGTATTCAAACAAGGAATACACAAATACTACATTATTAGTGCGTATTGGCATCTTTGAGCAAAATACCCCCAAAATTTTTGCTGCCGCGCTCCGCGCCGCACCTCTTATTCCCATGGCCAGCAGCAACCTTTACTAATACATTTCCTGGGGCTACAGAGATCCCTTTTGATCCGTGATAATGTAGGTTACATATGTAGGCTGAATGATAAAGCATATTACTGAAAAATAAAACTATAGATTTGGAGTTGACATATGTACGTTATTTTGCCATTATTTTACTGGTCCGGCCCACTTGAGATCAGAGAGGCTGTATGTGGCCCTCGAACCAAAATGAGTTTGACACCCCTGCCTTAAACCTTATGATTAAAACCCACAAATGTGTAAAATAGCATCATTTTAAGAAAGACTGCACGCCCCTGATCATTTGTTTTCTACATTTACCTAGTCTCTCAAAGCCAGACCAAACTACAGCAAGTAACAATAGCCTACTATCATTCAATCTTCATACTCGAATTTGACCATGTAGGCTAAAATCTACATTGGTTCTAAGCAATGACTGTGGTTCCGAGTAGTGAATAACACATTGTAGTGATGATAGAAAAACGTCTGAAATACGATGGTATTTCCGAGTGTAATCACAAATTAAACTGGTTCTATCACACTTAGCCACAGCTAACACAGCCAACTTCACGCTTAATTTATGACACTAATAGGCTATTTTACCCCAAACTGTACACTTCACTAAAAAGCTGAATGGAAGAATAGTCCCCGACCCTTCTCAAGTAGTTCCGTATAATAGCGATATATGTCCAACTTTTTAAAACTGACGAGAACATCTTGTATTCAACCACACACAGCCTATCAACTTATTTACGTTTGTGTTATTTTCACAAGGCATCGACACAGTCACCTACACGCTCCTAGCTGTCACCAGATAATCCAACAAATAAACCAGGAATATTTCGTCTATGTCGCATTCATTTGTCGGTTTATTTTTAAAACATCATGATAAGCTTAATTCAGTCACATAACCAAAGTAGACAACATGAACAATAGGATGTATTCAGTACGAAATTATAATTAAAAAGTATCCCGTGCGTTAGTTTTCTAAATGTATAGGCTGTCCTCCGATTTAAAAACAGTCATTTATAATCTGGACGGTTCCGCGTAATGTAGAATATCATAGTGATGAGTGGGAAACATAACCTACAGGTGATGCTAGCCATTACACACGATCGGTGGTAGGCTATTTGCCGATGTGCTGTCACAAATTAATCTGATCGCCACAACTTGTCCCAAAGCCAACAACTGACTCCAAACTTCGTGCTGTTACGCACATGTGAGACACAAATCTTACCTCACACTGTTCCACTAACAAGCTGTAGGCTATGGAAGTCTAAATATTAAGTAGATCGGATATGTAGGCATAATCATGTCACGTTTGCGGGCATCGAGTCTACTGTCACCAGTTGCCCTGATCTGAATCATTACATTTGCCCCCAAAGAAAAAAAGAAATAAAATTATCTGTCAGAGTCGAACCAGCAACCCCACATCCATCACAATTACTCTATGTCAGAATCTTATCAGTACGCCACCAATTTGGTGAACAACGTCTGTGCTAGTTTCTTATTGTTACCATTTAAAAAAATAATAATAATAAAAAAAAAACTCATGTAAAATGCGCGAATTGCAGTTCTATGTCCACCTCGACTAACTACGTAGGCTACAATAGCAAAATGCTGCTGCTTTCCTTATACATTGACAAGAGTGTAATGTGATATCAGACACATCCATATAATAGGCTCCGAGTATTGAAAACACATTAGTGATGATATGAAAACGGTATGAAACACAGTAGTAGAGTTCATTCACTAGTTAAACTGTCCCAGTAAACCCCAGCTAGTACACACCTCCACGCTTCAATGGTTACACACAAATAGCTTACCACAAACAACATTTCACTAAAAGCGTATGGACAAATAATCACCAATCCTTTAGCCTAGGCCTAAATCTGAATAATAGCGTTAAATGTAGCCTACAATTTAAAACTGACAAAGGCATTGACAGTCAGCTAGCTACTTGCTCCATATCCTCCCAAACCTGTCACCACCAGATAATCCAACACATGAACCAGGCGTAGGTCTCTATGTCGCATTCATTTGTCGGTTTATTTTAAAACATCATGATAAAAACAGTTTTCAGTCACATAGCCTACCCAAAGTATGCCACACGCACAGTAAGACGTATTCAGTAGCCTACGGAAGAAAAAAGAAAAGTCTACCACGCAACGCGTTAGTTTTCTGAATTTACTGTCCTCCGATTTTCAAACTGAGAGTCATACAATCTGGACGGGTTCCGTGTAATGTATAGTGATGAGTGGGAAACATAGGTGATGCATATTAAATACGATCGGTGGTATTTGTTGATGTGCTATCACGAACTAATCTGCTCGTCAGACGTTGCCCCACAGCCAACAGCTAGCTCCAAGCTTTGTGCTGGTTATGCACACTGTGACACAACTCTTACCTCACATTGTATTCCACTCAAAGGCTATGGGATCTAGTTAACCGATATTAACTAGATCGGATTCTTACGGCCAACATGAACATATAAACATTGGACGTTTACGGGGTTTTGATCAGGCATCGACGTAGCTACCACCACCAGCTACCCTGATCACCAGTTGATCTGACACACCGGCACCTGCTCCGTCTCCCAGTCCCAGCCCAGTCGGAGTCGGAGAGGATGTCGATGCAGAAAGTGATGCCGCTGCTCCTTCGACTACAACTTTATATAAAGATGTCAACCACGGTGAGCACTTTAATAGCAGCAGGGACCTTGTAAATTATGTTAATAACATATATTAAAACAATGAAAACTTAAAATGTTAAGTGTAGCCTACCTGGCCCAAGAAAATGCATCCCTCACCACAAGACAGCACGTTTTCAATATAATAGTCATCCCTCAATTGCTCTATTGTTTTGGCATCTAACATTAGCCTACCTGTACGCTCCAATTCATTTCGTGAGTCTGTCTGAAAATATGTCACTGAACAGAATTCAGGAGGATAATTGTAATTAAATAGTTACATTTATAGCCTGTATTTCATTCACTGGCCAGACCTGTGGACAGCCATGTTACCTGGTTACGATATATAAAAACAAAAAATTGGGTAAGTTTAGGTTGTTAGTTTGGCAGCTTCTATAACAGTTGACATGTGAAAATATTTGTTTATTACAGTGTGTGTGTGTGTGTGTGTGTGTGTGTGTGTGTTCACTACACATGCAGATGTGAATACTAATTACTATCGTTATGTGAATCTTATTGTTTAGCATGCTTCAATTTGGATTTGTTGTTTATAGTCTATATTGTTTTGAACATGTTGTTGGATTCTTTGAATTATGTTATTTATGATGATTTATCTGTGAACAGGTACTATGCCTGATGTTTATAAATAGTATTCAGCTATAGAAACCAAATCATTTATTTCATTTTCAGTTTTAGGACTGTGCATTTTTGATGTGTGGAAGAGGATGTGTTTTTTATTTAAGGTGAAATATGAACAAAGCTGCATTGCCACAGTATGATAAATAATATTTCCTGTTATCCCTCTCTGCTATTGTCATATCAGTACTTAACCTCTTAAGTATTTTTTTACATGATGTTTAAAAATCAGTTTGCTGCAGTACACCCAGAGCAATCTTTCCTAAAGTTGGTTTGTGAATGCTTTTTATTTTTTTATTTTTTTATCAGTTTGTTCAAAATAAACTAATCTCTGACTGAAACACCATGTTTGCCTCATCTTGAATATATCTTATATTCATGCATTAATTTAGGCCTGTTTTGACCACTACTCGCAAGGGGCTGTGAGGCAGCGTAATTATGGGAAATGTAGGACCGGCAAAAGCGGCTGCGCGCGCAGTACAATTTAGAGTATACCCACTTCTCCAGGCACCACTACACCACTGGATACGGTAGAAGAGTAGCCTATTACATTATCTGCCACTTTATTACAGCACAGACACCCGAAAATGGTTAATTAGCTGATATTAGATAATTTCCCAAGGCACACCTGACGATCTCTCAAGGCTTTTCAAGGCACACTGGTTGAAAATCACTGCCATAATGGAGCCAGAGAGAAAAAGAAAAGTTTCTGCCGTGTGGGACCATTTTGATCTTATATCCGCAAATAAGATATTTGTTTTTATTTCCTTGTAATCTCATATGGTTCTTCCCAGTTCCCACTTGATCTATCAGAACTCAACACCCCAACTTTCACTACAATATCAAAGATAATCAAACTTTGATTAAGATATGAAATATTACAATATAAAATACAATAAGTTAAATTATATTATTGTATAGCAAGTCTTAAATCAGTTGAGTCTGTCGTTGGGTTGCCGGTAATGATTTTTAAGATCCAGCAGGTGTCAGTATTGAGCAGCACAGTGACGCAGTACCGACACAGTATCAATACAGTTTGGTAATGTGTCGCAACGCTTCACGAGGCCTCATCTACCCATCACTAACACAAAACATAACATATAGCTAAACGGACAGTAACGGGAACAGTTAACTCGCGCCGGGAGAAGGTGTGTATTTTACTCACTATTTGTAGAGGAAGGCCATTAGCTGAAGATTGCCGCTACCAGCTAGCCACTCTGTGCAGACATAGTTCTCCTCCCTGAAAGTACGATAAACTTTCTTTCTCTCCACAGGCATTGGCCTGCCGTCAGATTTGATTTTTAATGGCTCCTCAATTGGCAGTTTGGTAAAATATTTTTTTACTAAATACTCAAAATCTCCACCCTCCATAACTGTTCTTGCTAATATGATAACAATGCAAACATGCTAATCTCCCGCTATTGTTATCGTTGTTAAATTTCAGTGACGTTGATAATGATGCTTTGATTTGATTGAAGCCAAGGGCCGAGTGGCTTCCCTTGGGACCCTCATGACACCCTCCTGACCAATCACAGGAGGGCAGTGTCAAGACAATAGCCTCACCTGATTGGTCAATCCTTCTTTCTTTTTTTCACCAAGGGATGCCAGCTCGGGCTGGCTTCCTCGCGGACATACAGTGTGCAGTATCGTGTTTCGCCGCGTCTTCAGAATCTAAATGTAAAGGGGCGCTGTTTCGCGCATTGTGAAATGCTCAATGAGAGGAGAAAAATGGGGAAGAAATGACAGCAACACAGCACCAAAGAATTACCGAAACTGTTAATAAAAATATTTATTTATAAAAATATTTATTGGATGACAACTACAGCCTAAAAAACAGGGAAGCCTGGCTTCCCTTGGCCTCCGGGGGAAAACGCCACTGCTCTACCGCACCCAACAGTTTGGTGTGGCCGTACCTTAAAGCCACTACGAGTAACATGGCACGTTGGCGTCCCCTTGGACAAAAGCGGTAGTATTTTTACGACGCCCGCTTTCGCAAAGCTGTTTTCTAGCTCGTGCCAGGCGCGCGAGTGTGAACTGAGAAGGGAGCGATATAGTGCATGTCCGTGTGTTGAAAGTGTGAGGACTCTTTTCGGCTCCGTGAGAGTGGTTTTGACACTGCATCAACTAAAGGCCAGGACACACCAGTCCGACACGTTCCGACTACCCAAAAACTGGAGTCGCCGTTTCAGGAAGCTCCAGTCTTCCCGTCGCGGCCACAAAACACACCGAGACGACTGCTTATTTTTCCGTACGCTCTGCGCTTGCGCGGGACGTAATGTCTCCACAACAGCAGGCGGCGCTAATCTGTATTGTGGCCCGAAAAAATACGAAAGCCGGAAATGATGGGACAGCTCTCTAGAGCATAAACATAGATAGAAATACGTATTTATATTTATGGACCATAAGAGCACAATTTTTAACAGAGAGTGTCGAGCATGGTGTCGAGCAGTCAACAAGGGTTGATGCATGTGAGTACTGCAAAAGAAAGAACAAACACATTAAAACGATGGCTAGCTGTTGTTAGCTGTTTGTGCTACCCCCCCTCACTTCCGGGCTTCACTGATTCGCTAGCCCTCCACCAATCAAATTGCTCCAAATGAAAGACGGTCGGCCGCCGACTGAACATGTTCAATCGGCGCAAAACAAGCCCGACGACCTCTACGTCGGCCGCACGCCGCACACACCAAACAGATTCGTGTCCCGACCCCCTACCGACACTACGACGGCGATTATCTGGCCGGTGTGTCCTGGCCTTAATGCCAGTCACTGCTACACACACCTGATTGTAATGAGTTGATGCAGCAGTGTCACCTAACTACTCTCTCTCTCACGGAGCTGAAAGATTACGTGTCTCCTCACAGAAAGCGAATGAACGAGAGACGGCAGTTAGTATGGATCACGATGAGGTAATGTGTTTATGTTGTTGTAAATAATGACTATTTCAGATAATGGTTATCTGATGATGGTGAAGCACAGCAAACTTTATGTTAGTACCAACCGCTCATTCATTTAGGAGTAAACACTGCAGTCTAGTTTCGCTCTCGTGAAATTGTATACACATTGCCCTGGTCCCGCCCGTAGCCTATATCACTCTCCCTTTTAGCTTTTCTTCATTGCATTTTTCCTTTGATGGTTCAGCCCCGTTATCAGTCATTATGACGACAAATAACTGTCTCAAACAAGGCTCCCGCTCCCCTTCCCTCACCTGGAGGGATAGGCTTCTCAATTCACGTTGCTGCGCCACACTGAAATCTGCGACCAATACGGATATGTGACCACAGACCAAAAGCAGTAATAAAAACTATTTAAAAACGCCTTTCTTTGCACTGATGATCTCGTTTGCTGTTAAAGGTAATTTATGATTATCAGAGGAAACATGAGGCTGCTTAAAAGATATTTAAATGTTACTCGTTGCCGCTTTAAGCCAAGTACAGAGTTTTTACAAAAATATATAAACTGTCTTTTTTAAAATAAAATGTAACATAGGTCTATAAGCAACTGGCTGTCCTTTTCATTTTTCAACAGTTGTGTTCTTTAGCACTTGTTTCATGATCAACAACTCTACTCTTTTGTATCTGTTACGATGCCATGTATGCAGATGAATTCTGATAGAGTGGCTTATTTACTAATGAAAGGTGTATAACACTCACTATTTCAAAACAAGGCAAAAACAAATATTCAGGGTCATTTGCACTCAAACAGGGCTCCACACAAGTAGATAATTTATTTTCTAAGGAAATGTTCCAAAGACCAGTCTTAATAATAATGTGCGTGTGTGCATTGCTATCAACAAATTAGGGAGTGAAATTACTATTGAGTAGGGTCACTTCATTTACTGTAGGGCGCTGAACTATCCTGCCTAATACCGTGTTCCTTAACACAGTCTAAACTTAAACAGGAATCATTGCCTGATATACTTTGCCATAGGCTATACCACATCTCCTTTGCTGAGGGTTGCTATGGATACCAATCGAAGCCTCAATTATTTTCTTGTTTACCTAACTAGGCCTACGCCACCTCAACTCCACACCACAATCTCTGTATTTTTCCTTTATGTTATTTTTATTGAATATTGAAAACGTATAGGGTGAGAGTAAACCTTTACATTCATTTGCTTGTTGGGATCGATTTAACATTGTTTTGTTTTCATATATATTCATGATGCTAAACCATATGTTTTTTGTATATACTGTATAACACATAAACAAATTCAAAAAGAATATTATCCTTTTCAAGCGTGAAGCCGAAAGATTCTGAAAAGAAATATGGACCACTGCAACAAGTTTTAAAGCAGGCACTCTATCCCATCCATGCTTTTTGTCCATTGAGTATTCTGGAGTACAACTGGAGTGTGCAATAAATGTGTCAATGGCAATTCTACATTTTATTTTATTTTATTCACCAGATTCATTTGAGCAAATAGAGCAAATGTACAGAATGACGAATTTTGCTAAACAATATGGTGCCACTGTAAATAGCTTCATGACGGTCAAGTCTTTTTTTTTTAAATCTCTTAAGACAACTGCTATTTCAATAATAATAATAAATATGAATCAAAAATACATTTAAATGAGGATATCAGTTATAGAATGATGTTCAAGTACAAACATGAATTACATATTTTACACCTACTTTTGGCAACACTGGCTACTGCTTATTCTGTGCTATATGTACTGCAGGAACTTCCTCAGTAGAAGCTGTTCTTTCCCTGGTCAGATGTCAACCACACAGCCCGGAGCATTGGATCGTATGGCATCAGATATTACCTTTGCCCCAGATTCCCCAATACCATTTCCCTGCAAACTGCAGAAACACATAGAGTTTATTTCTTATTTTTAGTATGAGCAGAATGACAACATAATTGTGTTGCTGCTTTCTATACCTCAAAAACACACACACACACAAAATATGCATATGTGAGAGAAAGGTGAGTAAGTGGGAGTGGGGCGGGAGAAAGAACTAACTTGATGTATGTGAGTTGGTGGTTCCCCTTCAAGGCTGTTGCGATGAATATAGCTCCGTCCATACCCAAAGAGTTCTCCTGCAGGCTGATGATTGACACAGAGATAAATCATTATCATTTTCCTCAAATGTCCAGTAATATAAGTATAGTGCTTTAAGTTCTCAAAGGAATTTTTTTTTTTCCAAGACACCGACAGGAAAGCTAGTACATAAATCCCTAGGAGCTTCCTTGTAGCTAACTGGACGAAGAGTTTACTTAAAGCCTTTGGAAACCTGGTCTAAAAAAGTAGAAATCCGTATTAACAAAATATGGGTGTCTCAATAAGCTTTTACATACATATTATAAAACGTAGCTAAAAAGACAGCTTTTGAGACCATTTGACAGGACTATGTAGGTGTGGATTAATCTAACGACGAATCCATGGCAACAGCAATTGATTTTACAGAACCCTCTGACAGAGAACATCAATATCCATAGTTGGGTATAGTGAGACACAAGGTTAGATTGCTGCTACACTATATGAAAGAACTGAATCTTAATCAAGATAAATACTTTTGAATTAATAGGCTTTAATCAAAAAGAATAAATTAAAAATGCCACCTAAATAAACCAGTGCATTCAGCATGAATTGTCTATCAAATTCAGTGTATTATTTCAGATTGAACTTTTTTTAAATGTGTTTTCCATGGTAAAGCAAGTAAACTAGAATGTTGTTAAACAAATAATAAGTAGTGCCTACTGTCTACATGGCAATGACAGTGCTTATGCTGCCTAAACGGGGTAACTATTGAAATTAGGGTTCACATGGATCATGATCAGCTCCAAGTCAGGACTTACTTCAACGACTTCAGGCTTCTGTTGCTTTTCAATGCGTTTGCCAGAGCCTTGGCTCCCTCCATACCTACAGTGTTCCCACGTAGACTGAAAAAGTTGGAAATGTGCTTACAGTTTGAACTAACCACAACAAAATGTGCTAACAGGGAGAACAAAACACAGTTGTACATACATCCAGAGAGTGTTTTTCAGGGGGTATGGAAAATCGAATGTGCCAAAGACACAACTGATTTAGGATGATGATTCTTGTTTTACAATATCTTTCCGTCCCTTTGTGTCACTTCTCGGTTGTCTTTTTTTTTCTTTTGTTTGTTTCATTTGTTCTTCACCAGGACTGCGTATATTGACAGTTTCATAATGATCCCCCTTTGTGTTGTCAAAATTGGCGAGGCTTGCAAAGAGCTGAAGGCCGCCAGCTAACTTCTGGCTGTTACACCATCCTTCAGTTCAACATGTGTATTATAATAGGCACATTTTAAGCCTATTCCTTTTAAATAGTGTAATTGGGTTATTTATTCTTTCCACTTTGCTTTTCATTTAGAAGTAGTTTTGTATTTTTCCCCTGGTTGTTTCCAGATTAGAAATCTTAAATAAAATAAAATAATAAATACAACTATAAAACAGATCTGCCCATAGTGTTCAGATACACCCAGAAATGTTAAAAAGATTAATTGACAGTCAATCAAACATTCACTGAGTCAATGGATCCCAACAAGGCATTGTCAGGCTTAAAAAGACAACCAAATTTTGTCCTTATTAAAAATCAATTAAAAGCTACCATCTTTTGAAATGTGAGTATTACAGGGTGCTTAGCGTGCTACAATCTGCTACAACTGGATGAGCAGCAAAACCACAGAGGAGGAAGAATGAGCTCTGCTGGATTTAAATGGTTTGCTTTTTATATTCTGTAGTATGTGGCTGGATGTGAAACAATGGAACAGTTTGGCAGAGGGAAGAGAGTGTGTCGTGTACTCACTCTAAGGTTTGCAGGGTTTGGTTGGTCATTAGAGCCTCCGCCATCACAATGGCGCCACTTGTGCCCGCAGAGACCCCCTGGAGACTTAAGAGACAGCACACAGTGCAGTGAATAAATGGATAAACATGCACGTGGATAGAAACCTACGTCTGCCGTCAGTTCTTATTGACTTTGACTGAAAAAGCAGAAATACATATCAATAGATGATGGTTCACGATTGCAATGCTAACCATAATGTGCGCAGCGATGTGTTGATTTTCAGGGCTTCAGCAAGAAAAATTACGCCTTCATTCCCGATAGCATTCTCCTGTAAACTGCATCAGAAGACACACACACACACACACACACACACACACACACACACACACACACACACACACACACACACACACTAGTATACAGCCCGGTGACTGAAACTTCACATAACTGTCCAGTCAATAAAATCCTGCAGACTGTCATTTTCCCAAACTAATGATAACCCAGACTTCCTTGGCAGAATACAGCTTTTGAAATGAGTGGGATCGACTTAATTACAGACCACGAGGTGAAATGAGGCAGACAATGTGCAGGCCTCTGAACTATTAGTCTTACTCCAAGAGCTGCATTGTGGCATTGGAGCGGAGTGCATGGGCCAGAGCTTTCGTGGCAGACGACTTGATGAAATTCCACTGAAGACTGTAAAAAGAGGAAGAGAGGCATTTCAGGTCAACTGTGAGGAAAATATCACATTTATATTTTTCACAGGCATGATTTTCTCTTACACATATACAGATTTACAACAAGCTGTAAACAACAACATGGTGAATGTATCAGCAAATAGCGGCCTATTTACAAATCAAGCAGGTTTTAAATGTACAGCTACCTGAGGTGGCTGAAAAAACAACGCTCATGAGAGTGTTCAGGAAAGTGCATTCCGATCTTGGGGTTTCTAACAAAAAAGTATCTGAAACTGCTACATTAGTTTTGAGAATCTTAAATCAAGTTTATCCTGATGCTTGTGGTCGATATCCCTTATTAATTTTATTCATGGACCTGTTATCATGATTTGCAGGGACAGCAAATACGGTGATGTCTAACCTACTCACAGCTTCATGTGTTTGTCAATGTGTGTGCTTGAGTGTGCATCACAAGTCTCACTTACTGCAAAGACGTGAGGCCTCGATTGACCTTGATTGCGCCAGCTATAGCCTGAACCCCTTCGTCGTGCAACAGGTTGGCTGTGAGACTGAGATTCACATACAAGGTCAAAGCATACACACAGTAGACACACACTGTACAAACGATAACAGAGAGTGTCATAGACTTCATCATATGTTCATTAGATTATTAGAATATGTACAATTCAAAGTCTATCATTGCTTTCACAATTTGCTTACAGGCTGATGAAAAACCTGGCTTTCCAGTTTGAAAACCCCATGTTTTTCCGTGATAAAATTCTCATAAAAATCAAAGACAAATAATGACACCAAATGTTGTGAATGTCACCATCAACCATAGCATTCGTATAATAAAATAAAGCATTTTCAGATTTTACATAATAGCCTTAATTATTATACCACAGTAAGGGGGAGTGACATTCACTGAAGGCCAGATATGTCATCGCCACTGTGGGGCATTACACTGTACTCTTCTATTAATGAGGTGACTCACTCCAGTTCTTGTAGAGAGTTGTTCTCATGCAGGGCGTGGGCCATGTTCTTTGCTCCCTCCACTCCGATTGAGTTCTCCCTTAAACTAACCAGGTAAAAGAAATACATAGAAGGGAAAAAAGGGATAAGAAACAAAATTTTCCCCAATAATCTCAATGCATAATATTTGACGTGTCTTTAAAACTAGGCAGCAAAAGGTGATTTCGACAACAAGGGTTCTCCATGATCACTGACTCCACATTTTTTATTTTTAGCTTGTCACCTCACCCTCAGGTTCAAGACAAGGCGACAGGAACAAACTCAGACACTGGGCCCTAAAGCTAGTTTGAACATGTGTATAACAGTTGACAGAGAGGGCCAAGAGATTACAGCTAAAAAATGACATTAGAAGTGTGTTGGTGGATATTGTGTTTGTGAACAAAACATAGTTATGGAGGACAAGTATTACGCCATTAAGTTTGATAAAAGATACTTTGTTGCCGAGGTCCTGAAAGGAAATCTTGCTGGTAAAACAGAGAGAAGCTTCAGGTTTAATACTGACTTTAAGGAGACAAGTCCACGGTTCAGCCTGAGTGCTTTGGTCAAAGCGGTCATCCCCTTGTTGCTGATGGAATTACTCTGAAGTCTTTAAAAATAGAGAACATGGCCATTATTGTCAATCATTGTTGCAGACCATGAACAAAAGTGTACAAAAACATGGCACTATGGAATATAAGATCATGGAACATGTGCAAAAAATACTGACTGAAGTGAAAGCAGATTGTAGTTGACTGTCAAAGCTTCGGCCAGTGCGATTGTTCCCTTGTCCCCAAGCTGGTTGCTACAAAGACTGCAGACAGGTAGAAAAGTAGTAATCTCAATCTGTATGTGACCATATTACAGTCTCTGTGGCAAACAAGTGTATTACAAAACACAGTATGATATTGTCAATGTTAGTAGAGTGAATTGATATATTGATTTAATATTACTTCAGCTTTGTGAGAGTCCGGTTTGTTTTCAGCGCATCTGCAATCCTTTTAGCGCCCCCCACTCCAATCGTGTTTTTCTGTAGGCTGAATCATTACAAGCATGAAAGAAAAAAGTATTGATTCCTCGACATCATAATCATGAACAAACACACATAAAATACGTATATAGGACATGCAAAGGACATCAGTGGGAAGCTGAACAGAACTCACTTCAGGGACACCAGTTTGTTTTTACACTGCAGTACTTCTGCAAGGGCCTGAGCACCTTCCTCTTCAATGGCATTGTTCTGGAAGCTGATGGGCATTTATATTAATATACACATTTACACCAACTACAAGTGCTACACTGGCATTTTTGAGGATCACTGTGTGCATATACCAAAGTCTATGGTCATTATACTCACTTAACTGATACCAGTACTTGGTTCATTTTCAAAGCCTCTGCCAGGAACTTTGCGCCTTTAGATCCGATGTTGTTGTTCCGGAGACTAAATCACAAATAGGTACTTAGATGACATAGAGTAATGTAAAGAAACATAATAAAAATGTCACATACTAATACATATACCTGTGAAATATGACAACACATACCAGAAGAATTGAAGGGACTTGGCGATAACAAACTGAGACTACAAATTTGAGAATCAATATTTAAAGACCACTGTACTCCGGAGGTCAAAATCAATCAATGGTTCTCCAAAATAGCCTCCAGCAAGCAAATATGCCTCATGTAACCTTTAAGCTTGCACTAGTTTCTATGAAATATACATGAGTATCAGCGGCTGGTACATGAATTGAGTAATGTTATTTACAGATATTGTGATTAACCAATGGCAGCCATGAATATGTTGTAATGTATTATGCATTACACACAACTGCCTGTTTTGACCTCTGGAGCACCCCTCTTTTTTTCTTGCTACATTGACATTGCAGTTTTGATTACATTTATTAAATGTATTTTACGGCAGAGCACGAAGTTCAGGAGAAGCAAAACCGTTTCCGCTTATAAACCCAAAAGGTAGTTCACTTCATTTAGTTGTAATCAGTCAAAGGCAACAAAGAAGATCTCACTTGAGAGAGGTTAGCGTCCGGTTCACCAAGAGGGCTCGACTCAAGGCTTTGGCACCTTTGTTGCCGATGGCGTTCTCTGCCAAACTGAGGGGATGAATGAGAAAGGTTACACTCATGTCGTACAAATGATTAACGGTAATCACAGTCATCATCTTCGCAGCAACCAATCCTACAACAGCTTGATAATCACTGGGTTTCTCTTAAACCATTGTAATCAACAAGACAGAACCTAACTCATAATTACAAAGTTTCCCCATTCATCTGACGGATCAGGCAAGTTTATCTGATGCAAAGGTTCAGAGCTATTGCACACCAAATTATATGTTGATATGCTTCCTTCCCATAGAGATTTGAAAAGTAGGTGATGCACCTTAATTTCTGGATATGGCAGTCTTTGGCACTCAAGAGGCTCCCCAATAATTCCATGACATCATCTTTAAAGTGATTATTCTCTAACCTGTAGAGTAGATAAGTTAAACATTTCAGACTTTACTGTAATACATCTACTGAATTTGAGTTGATTGGGAGACGGTGCTTTGGGTAGCTGACCTGAGATGGCTGCAGTACAGCAGCTGTGGGAGCAAACACTTCACTGTTGTGTAGCTCAGCAATCCTGTGAGGTTGGTCTGTTCACTGCACTCGGGGGACACATGCAGCAGGTAGCCTAGCACAACACAGTGAGCCCGTGTTAGCTTCCCTGCTAGGCTGCCAAGCTGCAAATCTTCCTCTACACTACGCAAAAGCTCGGTATGTTGCAGTTCCTGTAAACAGTAAGCCAGGTTGACTGCACGCAGGGACACCACAGCACTCCCACTGACCAACAGGCCTTGTAGAAACCCAGCTGCCCATGCTTTTTGATTGCCGTCCTCTTTCCCCAGGGCCAGGAGCCCCGTGAGAGGTTTCAGTGCTACTGGAGACAGCAAACCTGTCAGGAAGCGCACAAACACATCCAAGTGACCATCTTCAGCTTGTTGCGAGTGCTGAAAGGCACTTTTAAAGTGGTTCTGGAAACCGATCTTTGGCCAAGACATGGTGCCCTCTGAGAATAAGTCAAAGATGGCCCGTTTGGAGGAGACATGGTAGAAAGTAGCTGCAAGAAACTCCTGCACAGTCAAATGAGTGAACCGGTAGGTTGCGTAGATGACTGACTCATTCCGAATGAGAACTCCTGCACCAAGACTGCACTGAGTTAACAGTAGATCTATCCCATAAGCCCTGAGGTCCTGCTCACTGAAGGTGTACTTTTGTTTGAGGAGCCCATAAAACGCCAGTCTTCCAAGATTCCCCAGCAGTTTACGATTGTTCCCATGGAGCTGCTCCGTTCTTAAAGGCTCCCTGCCTCTTGGCTCACCTACTTCTGCCTTCATGGAACAAAAGTGAGTGTACATCTCAGTGCAAGTCCTTGGAAGGCTCTCTTGTGTTCCACTCTGCATGATGTATGTCAGAGTATCAGCTACTATCCAGCAAATACATGGTACATAGCACATTACCATTAAGATCTTATGGGACTTCAAATGTGCCAATATTTTACTGGCAAAATCCCTCTCAGAGAAGTGGTGGTTTAAAAAGAGCTGGATGTCCTTTGGGCTAAATCCAGGGATTTCCGTCACCCTGTCAACCAATCCCCCAGGGATGAGTGAGGCCACTCTTGGCCTGGAGGTCACCCACACAGCGATGTCAGGAAGCAGATTGCCACGGATGATGTTAGTGACCAAGTCATCAATGGGCACTTCTTTCTTTGGGTCATTGCAAGGAGCTGCATCACAGAAATTTAAACTGCAGCGGAACTCGTCCAAACCATCAAGTATGAGCAGAGTGCGGCAGGAGCTGCTCAGGACCAGACTGAGGTCTGTTAAATGAGGAAAAGCCATTTTCACCAGCCTCTCAGCAGAAATTTTCTCCAATGAGTTCAGCTCGCAAAAACTGAAAGGCAAGACAAAGCTCACATCTGTACAGACAGCTCCTTGGCTCCACTGTCTGATGAAGTGTCGGACCCAGGTTGTCTTGCCGATACCAGCCACCCCGACTGTGAGGGAGACCCTGGGAGGTAAACTGACCCGGGTCAGGGGCTCCAGGAGTTTGGCCAGCCCAAGCTGTCTGAGATGATTTCTTTTCCTTCCTCGAGTCACCCCCACTTGCATTAAGTCATGTTCCTTTTGCTGGAGGTCAGAAAGTCCATCGACTAGAAGTAAGCTTCTAGAGGAGATGTTCAATTCTGGGCAGCTGACCGAATCTCTGTCTTGCTCATATCGCAGTGACAGCACCTCTTTATGTTCCTTCACCATGACATCTGCAGAAAAGAAATTGGGCTCAGGTCATTGTCAGCAAATACATTTTTTCTTCATTCACTAAAAAAAAATGTGCCCAAAGATTAAGTCCAATTTCAAGCCACTTACCATGGTTTATGATGAGCCGGGCCTCCTGAGATTCTGAGCTTTCTATATACCCCCGGAGGGCGTCAGACCCTTGAGTATCCTTGCTAGTGACAATAGTTGTGAGCATGTTAATCCGGTCCTGCAACTGGCCCACTTCCTTGATCTTGGTCTCCTCAACGGAACTCAGCACGTCCACCTCTCTCAGATGGGATAACACCCCCTCAAGGAAGGAGGTCGTACTGAAGCGTTGAAGCAGGTCTTGATGCTTTTGGATCCAGCCAGATTCTAAACCAAAACAAAGTGCAGAGAAAACCGGTAAGAAATTGTACATTATGTTGAGCCGATTAGAAAATGATAGCATGCTAAAATAAGATGACAAACATGAGAAACATAACTGCTAAACATCAGCGTGTCAGCATTGCTCTTGTGAGCATGTTAGTATTCAGCTCGATGTCTTGCTAGCATGGCCTTTTCTGTATTATAATTTCTTTTTTTTACAGTGTCAAAGCTTTAACATGAGTCAGCACTAATAGCATAATTTCTATTTTATTAATCCAAAATACCAAACAGACACCCCTGCTTAAACAAAAACTACCAGAACCCAGTATTCTTGCAGTGGAATTTTAAATATTTTTCTCAATTTCAGTTTTGTTTTATAGAATAATGTTCTAATGTCAAACTCCAAATATTAATTATTATTCAGTGTTAGAGGCCTTAATATACCACCCTGGCACAGTTATGTCAGATCATCAATGATATCTTGCCTTAAGCCTTTTGCAGCACTCACTATGATCTGCAATTATCATCAGCGCTTGGGAAACATATGGTGATGAATGGCACCACCCTGAAGTACCCATATCTCTCCCTATGTCTTTTAAAGACAGTACAAATCTTCTCATCACAGTATTAGACAATTATATTTTTAAGATGTTTTTTTTAATAAACCAATCAAAAAACATCCAGGTGGCATTTCATCATATCAGAAGTAAGAGGTTTCAAAACATTATCAGGAGAAAATAGAACAACGATTTCACAGATTGTTGACTTGCTTCACATATAATTCAACTGAAATCAAACACGGATTCAAATGTTTGAATTCAAAGCTATTCAAAGCTGCAAAACGGGAATGTTCCAGGAGCATTAGTTTTGTTGAAGGTGAGTCAATATAAATAAAATATCCTTGGGACATTCAGAAAAGATAGTCTCCATCCTGTTTGAGTATACAAAAAGCTCTCCCTGCAATGCAAACTGGAATATGTCACATTACAAAAAATGTTGGCACTGTATTGCGAAAGAATAATATAATTTACAATACTTGTTAGCTTTCTGAACAGTCACAGGGCTTCCCCTAGAAAACTGGTAAGCGGATGTGGTGAGCCGCTGTCATTGTTTGTGATTAATATTTACTCACTAGGCGACAGTCAGTCAAAATAATAGCCACACTCATTGCATTTATGGTATACTTTGTGTGTGATAGAAGCTTTTGACTTAGTATATACACAGTACATTTTCTATGATTAATTGTGGAGAAAAATTAAATGGGAGTGAACCACCGCAAGAAACTTGACATCTATCTGAAAAGAAAACTAATTAAACTGTCTAGTCAACATTTATTTTAAATCTACAAAGTCTTAAGTTGTCAGCAAACATTTAATAGTGAAATATATTCCACCCAGTTTGGTCTCATCAAAAAAGGCGACACCTGTCCCCCTTTTGATTTAATAATTTTACAATCTTAACCCCCTGCTGTTTTTCAGGGGTTTTCAGACAGTATTACCCACTGCTTTCCAAAGTTCAATCACGAAGAAAAGGTAGTCCTTTCATCCGATTTAATTTATCCCAGGTCCTGTTGCTCTACTGATACAGCTCCTAATCTCACTTAGTGTAATAAAGGAGGTTATATTCGTATTATGCAGGAGACATACAATATGCAATATTTCTTATTACAATACCTTTATAACCATCATTATTACCAATGATTGTCAGGAAAAAAAGCTGTCTTTACCATTGCCATCTACCCTCTAGAGGTGGGGCTGGCTGCTGTGGCAGTAGGCATGTTTTTTAGTTTGTAATGAATTGTTTTTCCGTGGTATCTGCTTGCGTTCCCACAGGCTTCTTTGCTTTAAAATGAATTAAAATAGAGATTTAAAAGGGTAGGAGAGTTTTGGCTGACACAGGAAAAGCTACTCCTGACAACATGACCCAGCCCAGGCCACAAGTGCGTGAAAGACGTGACAAATCTGTGAAAAAAGCTCCTTACCCTCCGCTTCTGCTTGTGAAGAGACGGAGCAAGTGGTAGACTGGAGATCCACATAACAGTCGTCCTGCCACGTAATGCGTTTGCTTCGGTCCAGGATAGAATCATAATGAGCCTTTCTCTCCATGAGAGCGCTAGATTATTTGTCTGTGCACGAGAATACAGCATTACTAAGACAATGTGCACTTGTGACACTATATTGTGTGAATTAAATCATACTTTTCTGTGGGAATACAATCAAAATTAAAATACAGTGTAGAGAAGAATTGATTCTAAAAAGGTTCCCTGGTCTTAATGTCATACAGTCAAACTTTTTTTCAGGTCACAATTGCACTTTCAAGGCCTCTGTACAAACCAAAAAGAGAGGCTGTAACTGTTGCATATGTAGGCTTTCAGGAGCCTACATATGCAACAGAGTGATAGCTCATCCTCAGAGGGGCTGTCAGTATCAGGTGGATTGTGGGTTTGGAATCTGACTGATAAGGCCAAATCCCTGATGGTTGAGAGAGAGGCCAGCACCCTCACCACTCTCCTCTTCATCATTTACTTGATTTTGGTTGTGCTGCGGCTACATCGGTTAACATATCGTTGCCTTGGAGGAACAACTGACATCCCTAAGGGGCTCTGTCTGAGTTCACCCTACAGAGCTGGTACCAACGAGACACATAACACAACAACACATAACAAGACTACAGACAACAGTCAAAAGCCCTGTAACATGAAGTACCTCAGGCAAACCATCTTGATATCTTTTGGAAAACGACTTCAATTATTTGAGAATTTATGTTAAATTGTGATGGCTCTAGTGAATCTGGCTTCCTTGCCAAACAGTAATAACAAGGCACAGCTGAAAGCATCACATTATATCTAAACAGACCTGGAAGCCAGAGAAAACATCTTTATCTGCCACTCCTCAACGTCACTTGCGGCTGTACCTAATTCTTTCAGGTTCTTCTTCTTTTATTTTACAAAAAAATATCATTTCCAAAAAGAGAGAACCTCATTCATTGTAAATGGTAAATGGACTCCACTTATATAGCGCTTTTCCCTGGTTTTTCACAGACTCAAAGCGCTTTACATTGTTTTGTACACATTCACCCAATCACACTCACATTCATACACCGATAGCAGCAGCTACCACGCAGAGTGCAAGCTAACTATCGGGAGCAATTTGGGGTTCGATGTCTTGCCCAAGGACACTTTGACATGTGGCGGGGGATCGAACCTCTGACCCTGCACTCCAGAGGCGACCTCCCTGCCCACTTCGCCACTGCCGCCCCAGTGGCTTGTAGCTTTAAGGCACATTGGGCACACCGCTTAAGTAGTTTTCAGTTGCACTCAGCTTGTTACCGCGGCCTGGCCATCAGTCTGTAATTCAAGCTTTCAAATGTACTGTATTCTACGCAAACACACTGGTTACATCCTGAAACCCTGATTTGGAATAAGTGTTCACCAGCTAGGAATATTCCAAAACCACACACTGTATCACCACATGCCCCAACATCTGGTAATTGGTTGCCTATAAACTATGTTTTTTTAATGATGAAGGAAAATGAAAATTACATTAATAGTTAACCTACAACATGTTATATGCAAATAAGTGTATCAAAATGCTGTAGTTGCTTAAATTCCTCCAATGAAACGTATTGGGTTGACTACCTTCCATTGATTACCTGTCACTTTACCTTATGCTAAACAAGTAGAGCAAGATCGTAGGTGTGTGTTTGTATACTAGTTAACAAAACTTTTTAATCCCCCCTCATATTCTGCTCCACTCGCAAATGCATCACATTTCATTATAGCTTGAGAGACACAGGGAGCCTCAATCACGCACAATGGATCCACACCTTTTATATACTATATGATCCAAACCCATTCAGAGAGAAGAGGTCTAATTAAGTCAAACAAGGGAGAACAGCCTGAGTAGGGGTGGGGGGTTGACCATGAGTGTGCAGGTCCTTTACAGGTGCTTCCAGTTTTTTTCAAACTATTTCCTGGCCTTGATTAAAATGACAATAATGAGCCTCTACACAGCTCCCACTGTGTCAGTGGTACAGGTCACAGTGTTGAGCTGACCTCAGTCTAGCTTTTCCTTCGGCTTGCACTGATGCTGTAATCAGTAGTGGAACAGACTGTGCACTTGTGTTAAGCTTTTAAAAAGAAAATAACCTAATTTACCTAAATAACCGGATTTTGCATCTATTTTCACAACAACATTTTTTTAGTCTATTGAATATTTAAATTGCATCTATTTGTATGGAATATGCGATATACGGCTTATTTAATAGGATCATTTCAGTTCTTGCATTATAGTAAAGCTGCAGTGAAAGTACTGCAAACATGACTTTGAATGATGCTTGAGGTTTCACTGAGACAAACGGGAAATGGCAAGCGCCTTCCTGTGTGGTTTGTAGCTGAACACGTAACTTCTCAGAAAGGAAGTTGAACAAAAAAGAACTGACTACAGTCAATGAGCTGAAGACAGTTTGCCAGCTCATTCGGTCTCAAAGCCACTTAATAACTTTGTTGTATTTGTGAAAAAAATAACTAGGGATGATGTCAAACTGTCTCTATAAAAGTATATTAAAAATGCCCACTACTTACACAACAATCATCACTCAGTCGTATGCATGATGTAAGCAAAGATAAACGCCAGCCTGATAAGGTGCAGATAAATAGGACATGTTCCTTACAAGGTGCCAGTGCATTTCAGAAATACATTGTTGCTGATGTAAGATATAATTTACTTTCAAACACTCAAAGCTTTAAATATCATGTATATTGACAATACATTTATAAAACTATTGAAGAAAAACACTTAGATTTCCAAAAATCCAATTTTAAGAAGTAACTTCAAATCCATTATATATTACAGTATTAAAATATACATTGTGATCGTACATTTCAATAACATGACCATGAATGTATTAAAAAAAATGTAAACCTTGAAAACATATAGATTTAAAATAAAAAAAATCCAGACTGTTATATCTTATTTTCCTCGGCCTAGAAAAGATGCAGAATCAAGGCCATGATAGAAAGTGCAGTGTGCATTACACACAAAACTCAAGTCAACTCACCATGAAGTTTAGCATCTGTAGGTGTCAAAGTATGAAAAATGCTGCGGACACAGATGTCTGGTACGGTAACGCCATCGTTCTCACGAGAACAGGTTCAGGGCGATTATCAAGCATGAATTGGAGGGAATCTCTGAGGCGTGAGATCTAGTTGAGGACGAGCAAGCAATTGAAACAAGTCACAAGTGCACAGCAGCTTAAATCAGCTTAATTCAGTACTGCTGCTGCTCCTGGTGATAGTTTCATACTGCAGCTCCTTCCTGCCTGTCTAATCTGCCTTCCAGTGTTGTGGTTAGCAAGTTTAAACAGTAAAAAAAAAAAAAAAAACATCTTTGTTCTAGCGAACTCAATGCAGCATTTTGAAGTTTCGACCACGTTTCAGGCGGTCTCTGCTCAGACTGCTGCTCAACTATGCCATTGATGCTGACACTCAAATAAGACAGGAGACGCAATGATTACTGGTATTGAGGCTTTGCTGAAGGGAAGCAAAGAGAGCTTCAGGTTTCAAATGCACCAGGAGGTAGCACTGCAGTGTTTCTGGCAAGAAAGTGGTGCATAAGCACACACACACACACACACACACACACACACACACACACACACACACACACACACACACACACACACACACACACACACACACACACACACACACACACACACACACACACACACACACACACACACACACACACACACACACACACACACACACACACACACACACACACACACGTGGAAGCATTTTATTTCACACCACAAATCTGCAGGAAATAAACTGGAAGATAGGCTGATGATATTCCAATTTTCCAAGTTTCCACTGTTGTGACATCTCTGCTGTAAGTCACAATTCATTTTCTGCATGAACACAGATTTAAAAAAAAAAAGTTTGCAGTATCTTGTTTACTTTGATTTTCCACCTCTTCGAAAAAAATGTAAGTGCATGAATGGGTTTCTCAGTCCAGACCAGTGTGAATAGTTCTCTGCATTTTTTAGCTTCTTCAGGAAGAACACATCTTATTTTCTATTTGCATGTCAATATATTATTTTGGGTATAACCTCCAGGTGCAGTTGCCTCCTTTTGCTTTTTGTTGTAAAATGCCATACTCAAAATGTGCCATTTTACACAAAACCTTAAAATAAAGATGTTTACAATAAAATACTTTTATGAACAATACAAAAGTAATTTTTTAGAGGGGGAAACATTTGCTGACTTTGAAAGATAAAGAAGAGCCTTCATTTAAATAATTTTTCTTGGGATCCATTTAGTGTTTTCCTAATTTAAATAGTTGAATAACTGTAAATCACATCTGAATGTTAAGGGATTTATTTCGCCTGACACAGGAGCTTTAATAAAGGTCAATATTCAGAAATTAGAACTGAGGAATTAAAGCACACGCATCAAAAAATCCTGTGCAGCACAGCAGATGATTAAGGCGACATAACAAGGTAAACAGAACATCACCTACTGTATACACGGTTATTTCATGGCACTTTGTTTTGGCACTTAAGTTATTTTTTTAAAATTTCAAGCCTTGATTTTTAGAATCTTCTATAAGGAATCAAACCAGAGAGTTAAAAATAAATAAATTAAAATAGCCGATTACTGACCCCCCCTCCTGAGATTACTAACATCATCTATAGTATTTACACTTATGGCTGTGGCAGACATGGCTGTACATTCCCTCTAATAAATGAGGGGTCACCTAATCCAATACCACACAATAAACAGTGGCAAGTAAGAGCTTTCGGAGCTACAAAAAAATAAAAAAATACAAGCGAAACATCAAATAGCTCAGATTTTCTGAAGACACGTCATTCAAGAAATTACTTCTACATTATTTCAACATCAGTCCCTCGCACCCCCTTTCCCTTATGTTCAAATCCAGAAAATGTAAACAGTTTGCTTCAAGTAAGCATACAAAAGTGGTTACAGACACATCAGAAGTTAGCTAAAAACATTCACATTTAGAAAGACAATCAAGCCCTTGAATGACTAGTCTAAAATTGGACTATTACAGCATGTAGCAGGAAACCAAAGCAGGAAGTCAACCATATTGAAGAATAAATGTGAGCTTAACAGATATTATCTTGGTGATAACGTCTCGTTAAATCACGGTAATACCAGCTGAGAATGTGATGAAGATTCCTGCACATGGTGGTTTAGACTTTTCTTTTTTTTTAATTTACAAGGCTTTTTCCACAGTAACATGAAAAAGTCAACTAAGTTGACCATTTAGAACTCAAGTATTTAAAAACATCATCCCTTACTTTTTTTAAACTATTTTTTCATAATTTTCGTTCTTTATAAGATAGTATAGTAAAAACTGTCAGGAAGCAGGGATGAGAGGGGGAAGGCATGCAGCGAAAGGCCCAGGCTGGAGCCTGAACCGGGCCGCTGCAACAAGCACTTTGCGTGATAGTACGCACTCTATCCGGTGACCACCGGGGGCGCCAATCCTTTTCCTTTTTAGAAGACTCAACCAGCACTGTTCACAAGGAAAGGTTGGACACTGACCTTTGTAAAAATATATATATGTTTTTTATGTAATGTTAGGTTTATCTTGTATGCCAGATGATTTGATGTCCTAAGAGTCGCTTAAGACACAGAGAAGGAGACTTGTTGGTGGCATTGGTCTTGAAAAGAGCCGCACACACAGTGAAGTACTGGTCAAATGAGCCTCTGATTACCCCCGCCTCTCTGCTGCAGTCCTTCCACCAACACTTCCAGATGTAAATGCAGTGATTCCAAGCCTCAATTATAGATCCGACAGTCCCTCCGCGTGTTCACTCAGCTCCATAGTGTAATAGTCCAGAGGACGCCTGAAAAACACACACACACACACACACACACACACACACACACACACACACACACACACACACACACACACACACACACACAGTAGTAATTTCCTGTTTCATAGCACCCACTTTGCCCTCAACCTATGCAATCTACCACTACATCAGTTTGTGATTGGCTGTATTTTTATTTATATCTTAACCTGCACAAGTGGAGAGAGAGGGATTTGATCTATAGAGCAACTTTTAACCGCCATGAAAAATTATTGTGGAGTGTGGGAGTAAGATGTTATGATCAATGGAGAAATATGTATCTCAATGTTGAACTTCCTCTTTCGATGACTTCCTATTCTAGATTACTTTTAAATGTTCTGACAAGAAAGAAGTTCTTGGTCTTTAATTCTGAGCTTGAGTCTGACACTGAAACCTGACATTTCCTCCTGACATTTTACACTTTGGGAAGCCATTCTGCAAGACCGGAACAGTGAAATAAAGAAAAAAAGGAGAAGAAAAAACTAATGTTAAAAGGAAACTTTAAATGACTGCATTGATAACATTTTGAAAGCTCGCTATTGCAATTTTTCTCTAATATAGAGTACATTTCTTCAATGACAGCTCTAATCTAATTCCACAAGGCTGTTGTTCAAATAATGACCTAATACTTCAACCCCACCACAGGCTGCTACTTTTTCCATTTTCTCCAATAAGTGATTGAGGACTGACAGTGTTGATCAGAAAAGAATGAAGGACATCATGTTATGTTAAATGAAAAAACAACAAAATAAAAAATAAACAACAATGAAGCTAAATCAGCATCACTTACTCAATGTGTTGCTTAATATTATATTCATAACACTCAATCACTGTGTAATAGAAATATGTATTGCAAGTCAAATAATTAAATAATGATTTGTTCCCAGCAAAACAGAAAAATTAAATGCTGTTGACATGGTGTCACATTGTGATGAGTGAGCACATCCAGCAGAGAAGAAAGGGATAATGAGAGTCCTTACCTCCTCCTGTAGAAATATGTGAACAGAGCAGCTCCTAGTCCCAGCAGCAGAAGCACTGCTACTACCAGCCCTATCTGTAACCCCAGGGCGGATGCTAGGAGAGATTTAAAAATAAAATAAACATTTGATACACGTACTGAACATGTTGATGAGTTTTAAAAAACATGTGATTAAATATTCCAGATGAAACTTTAAAACATAAAGCAAATTAGTTTTCTTCAGATTTTACAAGACCATGAAAGACTCGTATAGAAAGCCAGTCCTCTTTGCAAAATAGAACTAACTGGTTACAGTTTATGTTACAGATCACTTCAGCTGGAAACACAGGCTATTGCCACGTGTAGCAGACTCAGAGTGAACAGTGAGCATTAATAGAAACACAGACTTACTATTGGAGAGCAAGGACTTTATTTCAGCTCATTCTTCGGATTTAAATGTATTCTTTACAGAATGACTGCTTTCAAGAGCTTCAGGGGTGTCCAGTAAATATAGAGCAAATTTTCTTTTCAATAGGCACTGTAGAGAGTGATAAGCATATGCAATAGATTGCTAAAGTGCTTGCACCGAGGACAGACTGAGCAGCATTTACAAGATTATACATGAACACATGAGAATCCCTGGAGATTTGGTTAATTGTGTATAACGATTGTGAGAGACGTCTGTTATTTTACTCACACTTAGCAGTCTGACGCTAAGATTAGGTGCTAATAGTCATTCATTCTGGTCGGGACTTTGCTGAGAGACTTGACAGACCAATCATTTCAAAAGGCAAATAATATAAATACTAACATCCTTGTCCTTTTGTCAGGATGTCGTGGTGACTCACCCCAGCTGTCGACTGTCTTCCACTAGGACACACTACACCAGATAAAACCAGCGAACTGCACTCACTTTGGTTGCGATCTTACAGTTTAAGTAATGATTACTTACCAAAACGGCCCAGTGTTTTGTGCAGAAACAGTCTGTTTGGGTATGTTTTTTTGCGCTTGGTGGCTGGTATTATGTTATAAAGAGGGTGCTAACCTGTGCCAGTGTAACGGTCTGTGGACGGGGCAGAGCAGACGTCTCCCTGAGCATATGAAGGATTCATGTGTGATGTCTGGATTATGAGGGCCTTCTGATGGTCCGAGAGCGCCTGGATGTTTCCCCACACTCGCAGCCACCCAGACACACAGGAAAAATTGGCTCCTTGAACAAGATGACAGACACAAACTGTTAAGTAATACATATACAAATGTGTAGCTGTATATGCAGGGATTCTCCTGGCTAAGAACAAGGCAGAGGTGGTTCCATCTGGAGATGGATTTTTTCTTTTTTTCGTAATTCTCTATGAAGGGAAAACCCCGATATATTTTCACAGTACATATACAGGAAACAGGGGATGGGAGTCTATATCTGAAGACTTAATTCATGACAATTAGACAGCGATTTTGGCATATTGCCAGAAAGAAGGCCCATGTATTGCTCATTTACACAGGACAAGGCCAAGCCGGCATATTGGTGAATGAAAATGACAGAAAATAACCAGCTGAGCCTTTTTATCTGTAAATAAATCCCTCTTCTATGAGACCGTTAGAAAGTTTGAGAGAGCAAAGTGCTACTCATCTCCTGTGAGTTGCTACATGATAAGTGTGGTGAAGCAAACACCATACCATAAAGCTGCGAACACACTGTACTGGCCGCGCGGCGAGATTACATACAAAGTCAATGTACTAGCGCGTGGCCGCACGTCCACCCAAGAATTGGCGTCCAGCGGGGGTTTTTCCGCGGCGCGTGGCTCATCGAAGCGCGTGAATCGAAGGTGCGACCATTTGCGGTGAATGCAGAAGATGAAAATATTTATCTTTTTGGCGTCGCGATAGCCAATCAGCGTTGAGATTGCCCGGTGGTCTGCTAGATGAGGTGGGCGTGTGGAGTGAGGACATTGTGCTTCTAATACATTCTGCAAATATGTGTATTTTGCATCTGTTTAGCCGTGCTGCTTTTGATTATATCCAAATATACCTTTGAACACTATAATTCTCACAGTAAGAATAAACGCACAATCCGCTGCAATGTTCCTGCATCATAATCATAGTCAAATAAAACTCCATGGTAACAGCAACCTATAACGCTGTATTGATTTGTTTGTGTCAAATTTCACCTATAGAGCCACGGGAGTCTTGCTATAAAAATATATATATATATTTTTTTTTTTCAAATAACACAATTTGTCAACGCTTGTGAATTTCTTACATTTATAATCAGCCAAATGTTACGATTTTAAAATGAGTTATAGTGCCTCACCTTGGAGATACATGGCAGAAATGCCACAGTGACACCTTTGCTCCAGGTAGTCGGCCACCTCAGCGACCCTCCTCCCTTGGATTAGACCGCTGCAGTCTGGGACATATAGAGACCAAAATGTTAACCTAGTTATGATAAAATCCACAAATAATCCATTACCTTTGCATGTAGGAAGCATGGGGGGAGAGAGATGGGGAAGACATGCAACAATACCAAGTGTGGATAAAACCATGTAGTTGTACACATCCTCCTCAATGCTGTTTTTTAAAAAGTTATGAATGCAAACTTTAATGCCCCTCAAGCATATTTGGTGCACTATGTAGTGTAGTTGTTTTTGGTTATAGCATGCAACTATAAATTCATCTTTGAGTCTCAGTCAACTCTGTGGGCTATGGGTGTGTCTGTTACACCGTGCCACCACTGAGGAGGGTGCTAAAAGTAAAAAACATGTCTAATTCTACACATAGTGGTTTTAATAACAGAGTGCATCTAATTCTTTTTTAGCACCCAAAATCAGGCATCACAAATTTGCCTGTTTGACCTTTGCAATCTGTGCACCATCTAAACACCATCTATGCGTATTTTTAAAAAAAAAGAGCCCTGACCTCCTGGCTGCTCTTGCCGGTCGCTGGACAGTGGGCCGAGGCACAGATCAATGTTACTGGAGAAGGCGGCGCTGGGACAGAGGTTGGTGCTGCGAGGTGTCGGGGAGGAGCTTGTCCAGGAGGAGGGGCTCCTCACTTCACAACAGGAACACCGGCTGAGAGAAACAGGACCATCTTCAACTGACCTGCACATGAACGCACAAAAACATGTATAAATTCACACAGACGTAGAATAGTAGTCTTTGAGTGACCTCCAAATAAGCGCTATATAAATCCTATCAATTATTATTATTAAAGTATGTATACCGAAACGTATTTTGCATTTACATGGTTATGGTTGCAGTACTGGTCTTATACAAAGGATAATATGGAGTCTATTAATACACAAACATGATTGCCACTCAACTGCACTAAGCTATGCTAAATGCAATAGTTGGAGCCTGTTTCGCAAACATACAATCCAATGATATAAATAATCAGTCAAAAGTTCCCAATTATGAAGTGGCTCTGGAAACCTGGATTTACTTATTGACCTTTAAGGGATGAGGTCTGTTTAAATGGGCCAGCAGGAACTCAAATGACTTCAATACAATTATTTATCCTATCTAACAAATGCAGTCATTGATTTATGTTTGAATATCTGACCAAAATGATGTTTGTAGTCTTTAATTTTTTGGGAGTTTATTCTCAGTGTTTTTTTTCTGCACCTTTTAATTGAATCTTCACAAAGCCTCCTCATGTTGTCCTAAATTAGACTCATTGAATATGAGTGCTGCTGTAAACAAGCTACACTGAGTCAATTGCCAGAAATACAGGGTTTCCCCCAGGAAATGGGTTAGTAACCCCAGCTGATTGTTTAAAAAGAGGGTTTACTTAGAACACCTTTCCCTGACTCTTCATGCCGCTTTAATTAGATAAAGTGAAGCACACATGAAATGAGTGAGTTTGACAGAGCCTGACTGAGTGTTTCTATGGATTTATTAACTTTTTATCATGTGAAAAAGGCTTTTAAGCATACAACACACTGTCAGTTATGGTCACAATCTGTTTCCTGCTGTAGTATTAATGGCCGTAAAACAAAGCAGGTTGCTATTTGGTAAAAAATAGTCTTAGGTTAAATAAGATCACCAATGACCCTATATTATAAGATGAAGGCCTTCACATGACATTTTTAACAGTCATATTTTAGCCTTAGTTGTGTTTAACACTAAAGCTGCGAACACACTGCAGATTACATACAAAGTCAATGTACTAGCGCGTGGCCGCGCGTCCACCCAAGAATCGGCGTCCAGCGGCGGGCGTTTCCGCGGCGCGTGGCCGTGCCTCATCGAAGCGTGTGAATCGAAGGCGCGACAATTTGCGGCGTGGCCAACATATGCGGCGCAGAAGATTAAAATATTTATCTTTTTGACGTTGCTGCGCTGCGATAGCCAATCAGCGTTGAGATTGCCCGGTGGTCTGCAAGACGAGGTGGGTGTGTGGAGTGAGGACATTGTGCTTCCAATACATTCTGCAAATATGTGTATTTTGCATCCGTTTAGCTGTTGGTTGTACTTTAGCCAAGGTAGCGCCGGTTAGCATAGTGAAACTCACCCAGCTGTGTACTGTTCCGGAGGATAATATGAACCCAAACTTGACGGTAGTGTCCGTGTGGAATTCCAATATAGTAGCCTACCGCGAAGCACCGGTGTTGTCCTCCGCCAGACCACGCACTTTCAGGTAGGCTGATGTCTGTCTTTATTTTTGCCACTGAGCACACACTGCTGTTTTTAATGTGTTTAGTATGTTGCTGAATTGCTCTTAATGTGTGTGTATTTGCGATCGGGGTGCGTCTTCATGCTGTTTTAATGCTATTTGTGACATAACTGCCGCTCGTTACACAGTGTAGGCCTACCTACATCTGTATTTTTTGGCACAGCTGGACCATGTTGTTGTTGTTGTTGTTGCACCGTAAGTGTGACGGGTCTGATCTCAGAAACGGCGTTGGCATCAGGAATATATGGCCCAATATGATCAAGCGGCGAGCAACTTGCGTTCATGCGGCCAACCGCCGCAGGGGGCGAGTGCAGTGTGTTCGCAGCTTTAGATCAAAAGTCCAAACACGTAACATGCTGTTGAGTTGATCCTGTGTTTACCTGAGAGCTGGAATTACTTGTCTCCCTCTGGTGGTGGACAGAGAGGAGAGCAGCTGCTGGCTTTCACTGAACACCAGTACATCTCTGAGACTGGAGTTGGTCAGAGCGATGCCTGCTCTACAGACACTGAACAGGTCGTAGCAAAGGACCACTGCTCCTCGTGACGGCACCGTGGACCCCTCTGGAAACGTCTGATCTATGCAGGAGAGAGGGGAGGTGAAGGAGTTGGTTATAAAGCAATACAAGGGGGGACACAAAGAGGGTTTGATATTAAGATTAAGATAGGAACTCTATCCCTGAACGACGTTGTCTACTACTGCCCTCACCTGCACTAGTGACATTTCCGACAATATAAAATCCTTCCTGGTCGATAGATCCGGTCAGAGAGAGGGCGATGACTGTCCCACTATGCTCCTGGTCGAACACAGTGAGCACCAGGCCCAGCAGGTCTGTCATGGGCGGCCCCTTCAGCTCCAAAAAGGCCCTCTGCTGGCTGTGATTGGTCCAATGGCCACTGGCCACCTCACTGATGACCACACCCATGGGGGCTGGAGGGGGGCGGGGGCAGGTGTTCTCCCTCAGAGGAGTGGGTGGGGCCACCTGTAGTGATCGATACATTTCATACAAACATGATTTTTTTCAAAGACTTTATGATAGTGAAAAGAGACATAGATGAAATGGGGTAGAGAGGCGAATGACATGCAGAGACCGAACATGGGTCGGACTCGAAGCGGATCACTGCGAGGAGGACTGGGCCTCAGAGGGGAGGGGGAGGAGGGGACATGATTTTAAGTGGAGATTTGATGTATTATCTAATAAGGACACATTTAATTATACATTAGTGTAATAAGAAAACAAGTGCTCTAAAACTGCCAAAGTATTTTATGGAATATATAAATATGTTGTAACCCTACAACCATAATGGGTGTCCTCACTTTGTTTACAAATTAGTTTCTTACTTTAAGACAGGGCCAAACTATTTGTTTCCTCTGTTTCGGTCTTCATGCTAAGCTTTGCAGCTGTTAGTTGTAGCTTCATACTTGTAGAGATATAAGAGTGGTATCAATATTCCAATCTTACTCGGGAAGAAAACAAATCAGAACATTTCACAAAATGGAGAACTTTTCCTTTAGTTAGAGTTATTTGTTTTGATTAAATTGTTGCGTTAAAGCACTGCAGTTATTCAGGTGATCCCTTCGCCCCTTTGTACTCACTGAAAAAGCAGACAGGTCGTAGGGGTAAAGGCCTCTACAGCGGCTGAGGGCCTCGTCACCAGGCAGAACCTCTGGGTCCTCTAGGAGAGGCAGCTGCCCTGGCGTCAGAGCTTTACTCAACTCCTGCGCCTCTCTGTCTGAGCCTCGCTGCCGGTACACCACTGCATCCAGCAGGCCTTTGGTGGGGATCCCCCTTTGTGTGACCGACGGTGGGCCAAAGGGGCTGCGGTAGAGTGCCACTGCATCTGGCCCGTTCTGGATGGTATTGGGGGGCAGGCGGAGTGACGGAGCTGGCACTAGCCTGTCACTGCCCAGCAGGAAATAACCCTTAGCAGTGGTGAAGTGTCCACTCAGACTGATCTCCCTGTAGGGTTTGTTGTTGTGTGCACTGAACAGTAGTATCCAGATGCCCTGCAGGGAGACGCGGCGTCCCGATGGGTGCCACAGCTCGATGTACTCTCCGTCCTCGGCCGCCCCAGGTGTATCAGTGTTCAGCTCATTGATCAGAAAGTCACTGTTTCCCCAGGGTGGGAGGTGAGATGGCGAATCTGTACCTCCTGGAATCACTAAAGCACAAAGGAAGGTTAAGGTTAAATAAAGAGTTTGACTTGACTTCATTCTGGTCATAGTGATCCAGGAGAATACTTGTAAAAATCACATTTTGTCAAAATCATTGAAAATCTCTTTGTGATCTGCTACCTGTGCGTACAGTGTGAGCGCAGAAAAATAATCTGGTGTTAATAATACACAACCAAATGTGCATGTTGCTAGCTACACTATTAACCCTAGATTTTTTTTTAGATACTAAGGACAGGTAGGATAAAAACTAATTTTGACAACAAACATTCTCCAGAATTGCTGACTCCACCTTTAACAACATAATGTGTTTCAGGCCTTTACAGAAGCTGGTAGGCAGATTTTGTGCTTTCAGTCTTTGTGCTAAGATAAGGTAACTGTCTCAAGCGATCAGCCAGCTATGAAAGCGGTAGCTAACAATCTTATCAGCGGCAAGAATGCGAATAAGCGTATTGGATGCTATTGGAGATCCTTTGACGACATTTGTAGGGAAATATTGTAAGGAAATCATCTATTTGACCCCCAAGCTGAGTCCTACACAACAACCTTTTATAACATGCTATAATCAAATTGTACATGATTTTCATCATAATATAATAAAGAAAGCCATTTCATGTTTACTAAGGCACCATCTCCATGTACATTATGTTAACAAACCAACAAATAGTTTTGTACTTTTCCACAGTTTGACAGCAGACGAGAGGAGCACACACCATTTTTTTAATGTTTTATGAATCAAGTGTGTGAAGTCTTGGGTCCTGAGCTATTTTATGCAGCACATTTTTTTGAGAAGGGAAAAAGAATACCTGAGCCAAATCCACAGAGATTTGTTGAGATATTGGAGGAAGAAAGAACCTATAAAATACCCAGAGGCAATGACTGCACTTGAGAGTACTGTGGCAGAGCAGAATGAGGCAACACCACCTATCCCTGTATTCTAATGAATTTGAAAACTATATGAGCTGATATTAAAAGTAAAACATTTAAAGAATACTTTTCCAATTAATTTTATGTTTACTACATTAATACGACACCCAATAGAAGGCAGTAGATGGCAGTATTGCATACAACTGATCTCTCAGAAATATTACGTTGTATATTTGTCAGTTTCTTACTATGACTGAAGAGGTATTTTATCATTTAGTACAGAAAGAAGCTTAGGCCATTGGTTAAAGGTTAAATACATTGGCCGGTGATTCTTGTTGCATGCTATAAGCCAAAAAATGATCTCAGTTTATAGTAAGATTGGCACTGTGTCACTGATTTAGAGGACTACACGCCTATTTCCTGCTGGACCAGTGGTAGCTTCTTATTTACTATACAGACACGAGATTAATATCAATCTTATTGCAAAAAAAGAGAATAGGAGCGCATGCACATAAGCAAAAGAAAATCCCCCAATAACAATAAGAGGGAATAATTGTATTCCCCAAAACATTGAAGTATTAAAATTTAATGAGTCACACACATGTAAGCTAATGGTGACCATTGTGGTCCAAAAAAACTAAACCATGACCTAAAGTAACCCCTTTCACATACATGAGGTTATGTAATCAATTCTTAATACAAAAAATATTGATTGTAGTCCCACTTTAAGGACACAATGCATTTTTTTGGTTTAAAATCACTCAACTGTTTTTACACAAAAAATAAAAAGCCACAGATTACATCTAAAAGATGAAGGGCAAAAATAATATTGATAGAATATTGAGTCAAGCAATTTGTCAGCTGGGACGACTGAAATAAACTGCCAGTTTGCAGGCATTGAGGTCATTGTACAGAACAATAAAGTCCTCCAAACCAAATCACATTTGGAGTACACTGTATGGGTGCTCCATACTGCCTTGATTTTGGAAACTGAAAACCGAATTTAACAGAAATGTGGGATTTTTAAATTCTCATGTCAGATAAATGCCTCATGACTTTTTACAAGTCAAATCCAAATAGAGATATTTGAACATGAATGGATGTTTAAACCTCGGATCTAAATGTGCTGCTGTTGCTACCATTTGAAATTAGTTTCCCTACTTGGCTGGTTGAACTACTGTATCCGACAGGTGAAATAGAATTTAGGCTTGTTAACTGCAATTTATGTGCCATCAACTCACAGGGGTGCAGAAACTCAAATGTCATATTCTTTAATTTCCCTAGTTATGATACATTTGTAAGCGCTAATGTAAGTGGCAAGATCTAAAGATGTGCTGGCAGCGAACAGCTAAATATCTTAACCACTTTGTTTTGAGGTGAAAGAATAAAGTGAAACAAAATGTTGGTAATACTCCAACATTTTACTACTTCTTGGGGAAACTCAGGTGTGTATTTCATGCACAATATCATATGCTTATTAATGCATCTTTTTTGGCAGCCAACTGTCAGAAAATATCCAATCACAATCATACAAGTGCACTGGGGGGGCTTTAAAAAAAAGTTACTTCTCACCGTTACTCTGATTCCTACATGCCTGCCACAGCTCCCTCCACCTTCGCAACCTCCTACTTGTGTATAAATCATGCTCCCAATCCTAACACTACTCATGCAACTGAAGGATTGATAATGTTGACTTTTTACTTCAAAGAGCTGAACCTAGGACATGTTTGATACTGCAAGGAAGATCGGCTGATTATAAGGATCTTGTATTGAGGTACAAACATCTTTTTCGACCTTGGAAAGAAAACGGTTGAGAAAACAATCATACCACAAGGTCCATTTAGTATCCGTTGTAGCTGCTGGAAAATATAAAAGTGTATCCTTATTTATGTGACCTCACTACACATATCTTATCAAATACTTTGTTTGTAATCTGTTACAGGGCTAGTAAAGGAGTCCACAAAGTAAACTAAAAGGCTTTCAATATTTGTGAAAGCCCAAATTATTCCACTAACAAAGAGGACCTTATCTTTCATTTCCTTCTTGGAGCAGCAAACCCGGCCTGCACCCACTCTCAGTTCTTTAATTTTCAACACTTGTCCCACTGAGAGCTAGTATTAGCTTCTTAACCAATTCCTTAGGTGGTAATTATAAAATATGTGACTTCGCTGAGGTCAGCATACTGTCTGCTTCTGAGCATGTGCAATTTTTTGAGTAGCTGGATTGCAAATCACTTTCTGATAATTACTCCCTGGTTCCCAAGTTGGAAAAATCAATCTGAAAAGTATCCATGTTTGCATGTATACACATGTAGCTCTTTATGTGCCAAGTTTGCAACAATTAACGACAGTCACCTTGTGCAGATGACTCATCCACATTTTCTCACAGCAACACATTATCTTGCTCTTACGTTACCTAGCCATGGCTTTGCCTAAATGATTTTGTTGAGTTGAGTATCTTCTTCTCTTAGTGGGCAATTCATACTCACCAGAGGAAAAAGTAATGCATACACCTATTTGAAGACATTACAGTTAAGCTGCATTTGATAACACTTAAAATGACATCTTCTTATTCTAATCCCACCTGGGTTTTAAAACAGAATCTGTGGAATGAAGGCAGGTTTATAACTTCTTTGAAGAATGGGCACATATATTTAGGTGAGTTCAGAATCTCATGCATAAGAAGTGCCATCGATTGAATATCTGTGAGGAGCTCAGGTGGGACTCTTCACTGCCTGTCAGTAACGCATGCATACGCTATTCCCTCCCTCATTACCTGTGAACAGCAGACCAAAAGTAAACATGTATCCAGCTAAAAAGTGGGATTGAGTAGACTGAATCTCATAAACTCAAATCAAACATGCAGATCTTAATAATGATACTTCTATGAATCATATAGTCATGAGGCACATTCAAACACTCACCGATACTATAAGGACAGATCTTTGGCCAGGGGCACTGGTTGGGCTGCCCAGGAGTTTGCGGGGCCTCCCAGAAGGCACCAGGATCTCTGGTCCACGTGGCCACACCACAGCGACTGAGATCGAAGCCTCCTTCTCTCAAACTGGGAAAAATTTGATCTCATTACAAAAAATAATAATTTAAAGGGTTATATTGCAATTTGTTAGTGAATGACATATTCATATTTTGGTGGATAACATTCCCATCGGCCTCAGCTGTACAATGTGTTTAATGGTAATAAGCAGATGTAAGCGTGTAACCATACTAGAAAGCGTTAGTAAATCGTATGGCAAACATTAACACTGATATTGTAAGCATGTTAGCATCTTTTTCTTAAATGTCACATTTTATACTTATATTCAGGTTTTAAATTGTAATTTGGGTTTCTATAAACTGTTTAAATTTAGTTATGGCCCCCCAAAAAGAACATATTTCTCAAATGGCGCTTTTCCACCGCATGGTATCAGCTCGACTCGACTCGCATTTTTGGCTTTTCCACCGCAATTTCATGGTACCTGGTACCACGTAGCGGCTGCTTTTTTGGTATCGCCTCGCTCTAGGTTCCAAGCAAGCTGAGCCGATGCTAAAAGGTGACGTCGGCAGACGGCCGGCCACTGATTGGCCAGAGACTATTGTCTGGCCAATCAGTGGCCAGAGACTACCGGCTTCATTCTGTTGTTTATTCTCCCCAACTCTCCGGGACTTTTGAGTGTATTTACGCCGTGTGTAGCCTTCTCTGGCTCTCTTTCATTTGATTTGCATCACAGATCCGAATTTATTTTCCATATATTCGCTAAGCTCACCCAGTGTTGGTTGTTGGGGAAGTTACTTACATACGAGAGGAGACATGTTGGGCAGCTAGCAGCTAGGCTAAATAGTAGCCAGCTGGGACAGACATGATAGCGAGCGATTACATTACAAGCCTCGGACTGAACTGATTACCTCAATAAAATATTCAGGCTGAGACACGGCTTGCATTTGAAAACACGTATCCTGAAACAAGCACTAAACAGTCAACTTTATCATGCCCGTGTTTACGTGCATAGGGATGTACGTGACGCATCCCTACAGCTGACTGTGTGGCAGAGTCACACATCGGGACAACCATCCCTTTTAATGGCCCGTAGCAATATTCTTCTACTTCTTTTAGCAAACAGATACAAGGGGGTATTTTTTAAACATTTTTCATCCGTGTTTTTGGCGGTTGGTTCAGTTAATAGTGCAACAACTGCTCGTAATTTCTGCTTTGCTACTTTGCTCCAGAGTAGGCTTTCAGCCCCTTACGACGACCCCGCCCACGTTCAGCAGGTACTATTTGCGGTGGAAAACGACCCGTGCTGCTACCAAACCAAGTTGAGACGAGTCGAGTCGAGCTACATGTGCGGTGGAAAAGCGCCAAAAGTAGTATTGCTGACTCTGCTCTTTTTAGCCTCTGTAGTGCTCCGTTTTAGAGCCTGTCTCTTTAAGCACCACCTTCAAAATAACCCAGTCTGCTCTGATTGGCTCTGAATCAAACTGCCAGTTTGATTCAGGGGTATCTGGGAGTGGTTATCACAGGTGGAGGAAGTGCTAAGGTAGATTGGTTAAAGGGGGTGTGGCTTATCCTCTCATGACGTCATGTGGGGAGAGAAAACCGATAGAATTCTTCAAAACTGCAGCCCCGCCCCAAAGGTTCCTGAACCTTGGTAAAGAACTAGCCCAAGAGCAGGGTCTTTTTCTTGGGTAATCATAGTTCCAGGAACTATGGTTTAGACCCTGGGTCATGCAGTGGAAACACACAGAGTTCCTCCAAAGGTTCTTAGTTCCTGGTCATAGTTCCTGCGGTAGAAACAGGGTAAAAAATTCCCTTTAAAAAGGACTATCACGCTGAAGTACAGCTTCGAACCGTTGTAGACTCTCAACCTTCTTGTAGCCTATAAAATTATTGTTAGGCAACTTATCCATTTAAGCGCATTTGAGTCAGTGTGAGTTTGTGTGACTGCTCTTCCACAGTGATGACACATGCTGAGAAGGTGCATGCATCAGCAAAGAGGAACAGTGGTAACAAGTTGACCCTTTCCCCGATCCAGTGAAACACAAATAACAAAATGTGTTTCACAACACTTGAAACCACAGTATGGCTTCTAAAATAAATGATTGCTACAAACATCTTATGGTGAAACTAGGGCTGTCAAACGATTAAAATTTTTAATCAGATTAATCACAGGATTCTGTGGATTAATCACAATTAATTTTACTATTCGAAATATGCATGCGTGCGTGCGTGCGTGCGTGCGTGTGTACGCGCGAACACGTCCTAGGGACTGTTCATTTGTGTCAGGAAGCCGGCGTTATGTTGACTCACACCTCTGAAAACTGCAGACGTTTATGTCCTCGCGGGCTCTGAACAGAGCGGACAATGTTTCTCCTCCTGTTGCTCCCGACATCAACTGTCACCCGCGGCAGTTGATTTTATAAACTATCTATGCCACCGACACAGACGTGACCGTTAGCAGATTAAAACACGGCAAGGGCTAACATGCTGCTATGTTTGGCTGCGCGCAGCTACTGATCCTGGGTCAGCCATAACGTTAGAGTGACTGTAGTACAGAGCCGGTGGGATGTACGGGGCGGATCATTCTGCACATGCGTTAATTGCGATAAAAAAATGAACGCGTTAATTCCAGAAATTAATCACCCTGCGTTAAAAGCCCTAGGTGAAACATCAAAACACATCAGTTTCACCAAAGTAAAAGGATTGGGGTAAGTCTAAACACTCATAGTGTCTTGCCTGTTGCTGAGCTGGTAGGGCTGTCTGCCCGGGATGAGAGTCTCAGTTAGGTTGGCACTAGGCTTGTTTCCAGGTCCAGCAAACACAAATGCATCTATAGGCTGTATCTGACTCAGTAGACTGCCCACGGGGAAGTCTGACGCTCTGCCACTGTAAATAGCCACTGCCCCAGACTCATCTCCTGAAAAGAAATGGTAAGAGGAACAAAAGATTTACAATGAAAAGAAAGTTTATGAATGAAAGGAAAATTGACCCAAACCTAGAGGAGCGCCGCTCAGCTTCCCCATGAAATAAATAGCTGAAACAGTCCGGCTATCATACAACAATGACCTTTTAGTCTGGGTGGTAAATTGCATTATCTAGTCAGCGTACAAGCAACATTGTAACAACCCACACAGCACACTGACCTTTCATGTAGGTGTTCTCTATGGTGATGTGGATCAACCCATGACTGGAGGTGTTCACGTCCTTACTCATGCTGACCCTGTCTGTCTTCCCGTCCAACACAACCAGCGCCAGAGGCCCTGCAGCCGAGGCGTCAGTCAGCTCCACGAACCCCTCCACCTGCCCTCCTCCCAGCTTCAGCTCGCTGATGATGGGCATGGTTGGTAGGGCAGCCGGCGGGGTGCAGTTATTCCTCTGACCCGGGGAGGGCGAGGACACCTGAAAGCCCCAGCGGTCCTCGGACAGCAGACACCTCTCAATGGACTCGTCCCCTTCAAGCGCTGTCTCATCCTCCACGAAGGCAGGTTCCCCGGGGGTCAGGGTCTCCGCGAGGAACTCTGCACCCCCAGTGCGCCTAGTCATGTACACTACGGCGTCCACCAGCCCCATGGCCGTGACGTTCATCTTCTCGCCGTAGCGTGCGGCAGACGTGTGGTAGAGCACGATGGCATCTGGGCCGTTCTGGACTGTGTTGGGAGGCAGGGGGATGGACGGTTTGGGCAGCATGTCCACCGAGCCCACCAGGAAGAACCCTCTGTCATCTGTGCTGTGGCCTTTAAGGTCCAGCACCTTGTAGGCTATGTTTCCGTTGCCATTGTAGAACACAAGGGTGTAGCCGTCCAGCGAGGCCCGTTTACCACTGGTGTGATACAACTCCACAAACTCGGTGGTGTCCAGTCTCGGGTTGTCGGCGTTGATCTCACTGATGATGAGGCAGGGGTCACCACTGACAATCACCACCACCAGGCAGAGGCAGGATGCACAGGCCAAACTAAGCACCATGATTTAACAGCTTCACCTCTAAATTCTGCAAAAAATAAAAGGCCACCAGTTGCATTTCTCAGTCAAATAAAGTGAGTGTTAATAGCGTGTCTCACTGACCTCAAGGAAAACACAGCCGACACTAAATCTGAGCCACAGAAAAAGGACTGGCTTCTGTATTCGTTCAAAGTTCTATGACCAAATTGTATGTATACTACTGACAGAACAGACTCCCTCGGAGGAGCAAACCTCATGATATCATGAATGAGTCTTTTATGAGTCTATTTTTTGTTCATGGTGACATTGGGAATGTACGTCTTCTGCATGAGTCATGTAATGTTGCGAAACACTGGCAAGCAGATGGAAACTTTGCATGGAACGGTGAAACGCTTTAGCTGCGCACACGTTCGGATTTAAGGCAACAAATGGGCAGATCATCACAAAATAAACTGCACGTGTGTCATATTTCAGGGTTGAATTTGAATCATATGAGGCGGATTGTTCATCCCATTTTTGTTTTCAAAGTCGCCCCAGTTTTAACGTTAGCTAGCCTAAAAACAAATTAGTATCTTAAAATGCTACATCAGTTTTGCACGATAGTGACTTTCTTGAAGAAAAAAACTACGTTGGGAGAACAAAAAAGGCGTCTTTAAGATGAAGAAAGAGTTAAATTCTGCCCTGAAATTATCTCCCCATCTCCCGACACTTATTCCGGTCACGGTTAGGCATCTTTCCGTCGAGAAAAAAAAGGAAGAAAAAAAAAAAGGCTGTCAATCTGCTTTCTATCAGTGGTGCCACACAAGGTCCTAAAAGGCTCGCGACTTACTGTGTTTCCTCGTGCCTTGTCGTTGGCCAGGTGTCGCGAGCTGCCCCGTCGAAACCTCTGGGTTGAACGATACAATAGTCCCCCGGCGGAAATAATTTTGGTAAAGTTTTGTTTGCTGCCCTCCGCCGCTCCCTTCATTCACAAAGCAGCACTTTCTCCCCCCGGACTGTGGGCGGTCAGACTGACTGAGGGGGATGATGCTTGCCAGGGAAAGCTCTCTCTCTCTCTCTCTCTCTCTCTCTCTCTCTCTCTCTCTCTCTCTCTCTCTCTCTCTCTCTCTCTCTTGTTTTTTTCCCTTCGGCTCAGTAAACCATTGAGCCACAGCTGAAGATAGCACTAAAGCCAGAGAAAATGAGTGCTTTTGGAATAACAAAGCGGATAACGTCTAACCACTTGTGGCTAATGTAGGCTACATATTTTATTTACACTATAAAACTGGGTTTATTTTTAAATCTTTTTAGAGAAAACTAATGTAGCAAGTGGCCTTGAGTTCATCCCGAGAAGCCTCGGCGGGAGGGACCTGAAGGGGGCCCCTGACCCTACTTTGAGAAACAGGGGAGAGCGGGATTGTCACTAACCAGACAAGTCCCGCCCACTATCAGGTTAGCTTCCACCTCACCGTTTTTTTGGTTTTTCTGATTTAGAGAAAAATAAACAATTATTTAAATTTTTGTGAAGATTTCTTTAATCTGACTCTCCAAAACTTTATTCAGTGGTGGAAGAAGTGCTGCAAAATACCCTAGCCTATTGCACCTGTAAAAGTTATGCAGTCAATTCAGTAAAGAATATAGGCCTACAAAATCATTAGAATGTAAAAGTAGGCTAAGCTACAATGTAGTAATTTTAAACTGCCAGGTAGGCCTATCTGCATTCCAACAAAAATATTAATAAAGTATCAGCTCTATGCATAATAATTCATCATATATTTGTTGATCACATTTTGTAGCCTGTCATTAGGCTGAATCTTTAATTTAACTAGTAGGCCTAGGCTAGCTAAATTTATCAGAAAAGTGGAGTACAGATTTGCCTATAATATATTGTATATAATATAGGCCCTATCCCTATGTATATATAGGCTATATACAGTATATACTAATATATGGGAATATGAGCCATGTGAAACCATAAGAAAAACAATATAAAAGGTAATTACATTAGCAATTCATCCAAGTACCACAGTACCACTGCTTTTCTATGAGAAATTACAAATAGTAGACAAAAGGTAATAGTTATATAAAGAAAGAAAGTTCCATTAATTATATAATGTGAGTGAGCAGCAGCATCACTGCTTCAGAATGTTCAGATGTTTCATTAAGGCATGTTAACAGGCTTAGGAGTAATCTAAATTGACATCAATATACCTTTGACTATTACTACCTATTTACAGTTAATTGGCTATTCAGAGCCTCCGACACATTTTCTTGAAGAGGGTTACTGTCTTGAGCACCTGGTTTTATGCCTCCCTCATGAATTAGAAGAATGTGTAACAAACGTTTCCATGTGTTGCCACACTTGAACGCACCTAAAGCACAGCAGGGTTACTGTGAAATGTTTTTATTCTGTTTTCTCCTGCAGGCCTTTGGTCAGCTTCATCTAACAAAGTGTTGCCCTTTTGTTTTGAATGCAACTGTTTAATTTGAAATTGACTTACACACTTTAGCACAGCAAATTAGATTTCAGGGACACTTTGGTATTGAATTGCTCAGCGCCAAGTTTAATTTCTGCTCTCTGTGTAACCAGTCTGAAGAAATATGGCCACATCAGGCATTGGTGGCCAGGGCGTTTCGATATGTTGATAAAAAGAAGTGCATGAACTCACCCACTCTTTTAATGATTCAACCTATACGCTTTTGGTGTTTGTTTCATGTTTTTTACATTACTCTTATTATCATTCATCTTTAACATATTTTACTTTTAGATTTTATTCAATCCTTATGCTGTATTCTATGTATTTTATGTCTGTAGTTTCTAATCTTAACTATCATCATGTAAGCTACTAAGAGGCAGTGCACCATGCTTATCTTTTTCACACTCCATAGTTCTAACACAATATTTATGAAGTGAGGTAGGTGAGAAAAAATAGCCGCTTTGAGAAGTTGTGGTGCATGACAAATAAGAAGTGCCTGCAGTTCTCTATGAAATGGAGGTATCAGCTTGAGCCCATTTTGGAAAAAAAGGCCTCTGTTATTTAGCTTCTTCATCATTTACAGCTAAACTCTGATATTGTCTATAGAAAATATATATATTATCTGATATTATCTACTTCTACTTTTTCAAGTCTTTGTAATACCACTTATTTTCAAATGTTGTGTGAGTGACTTCAATGCCTCGTAACACCACAAGGTGGCCCTATTGGCTTGGAGGTATGCTTAATGGACTGTATGGCTCCCAAAATGAAATTGTGAGCTGGGGAAAACAAGCGAAAAATGCCTATAAGTGAGACTCACCCTGAGATGAAACTGCTTCTAGGTGATTCTGCATGTTCAGGAAGGTCTTTCTCTGCTATTCCATTGAATGTGTGTGTGTTCGTTGTGTCTGCGTGGTGTTATTTGACATGACTTGGTATATTTTGACACAGAAAAAAGGTCAGTTGAAATGTTAATGAGGTACGCTTTTTGTCTATGGCACGTGCGCAAAGGTGGCAATGCAGTGCAATCTTCTGTCCAAAGGCTGCAATAGCTTTCCAACAATGTCAACAATGCATGTGTGTGATAGGAAAACACGTAATTTTGATTACCTAGTGTGACTCACCTTGCATGCGTTAATTGACAAAATAAATACTCAACTTAATTTACCAACCACTGACAAGGTTGATCTAATTAATTTGGCTGGTTTGTTTTGATGACTCACTACTTTAGATGTCGTTGCATCTGATTCATCTCTGCTTGACATACCCTTCCTGGCAGATAATAAGGAAAGATGATGTGCTCAGTGTAACATAGGAGATCAACTTAATTGATTAGATTCAATATAGGCTCTCCGTCAACAAGAATCACAGTAAGTCAATTGTAGTTTAATATCTAATACTACTAAGTACCTGAGAAGAATTCTGGAGGATGCTTGTTGTCAAAATCACTTTTTGTCAACGTCAGTGAATATCTCCTCACAATCAACTACTGGTCCGTACTGTGTGTGTGCTTAGAAAGGTAGCAGAGGAGATTTTCCACTGATTTTGACAAAAGTGATTTTGACAACATGTGTTCTCCAGAATCTCTGACTACACCTTTAAATCAAACTTTGCTGACTGACTATTCATCAACAGTGACACAGCTTTTTTTAATGCAAAATCAGTGTAACACATCACATGAAGTGAATCTTAGTTCACAAATGAACAGTCTGTGATAATTGCAAAGAGGTTTCTGTCTACCTTAACAGTCTGGACCAACTGTTTTTCTTTGCTTTAGTGCATCAACCTTTAAAGCTGGTGGTGCAAAATACTACAGGAGGTCCATTTCAACTCAGACAAAATGTGCTTTGTGTCACTTGTTTGGATTGCAGTGCAGAGTGTGACAATATTGGATGTTAAGAGTGGACTCAGTTTTTTGGAAGTGGTGACAGTGTCCCTGACCTTGATTCGATCATCAGATGAATTTCACATGCAGCAGTAGTGGCCTTGAGGAGGACATTTTCTTGTCCACTGGGAACGCTGGGTCGACTTCCAGACGGATCAGACATGGGCCCGGACACAATCAAATAAAACCACAGGACACCTTGCACCAGACTCCACATGGAAGACCACCTACAGTCTAAAATCTATCAATATAACATTGCAGTAATGCAATATTGTTATATCTCCACTAACATTGTTGAATTACGTTCCGCTTGAAAGCAGAAATGTACCCCCTTGTCAAGCATGCGCTACAAATTCAGAACACAAACGACTGGTTGGAAAACCTTGTCCCTCTATCTCTGGTGGCTTTTATATCTTCATTTAAACATGACACATTTCCTTGAGGGTTTCTGAAGGGTTAATTTTTTCCTTATAGATGTCAAGCAAAACGTAGCTCAAACAGGAGGAAACGGAGCATTTTATAGGGACTGTTTTCAGCAGTGTATTAATACACATTTGGTGCATTGGTGAGCATTTACAGCAGCAGCAGGAGACTTGTGCTAATGATTCAAACCATCTCCTGTGCCTTGCATGTTTAGTGTAATGAGGGAAGTTGTCGCCTGGTGCAACAATGTGGCTCGTTGATACTGTCTGTTTTTAATAGTTCTGGACAACAATAGAAGTCCACAGTGTCTGGCTTTTGGGAACAAGGGGGCTATTTGTGAGTTAGATCAATTATTTGCTGGTTTTGGTCTTTTAATGGACGACCTTGGCCTTGGCAACTTGGCCCGACATAAGTGGCGCCGTCGATGGCCTTTTGTATCATCTTCTGTTCATCCAGTGTATGAATACACAAAGCAATTTCTGCAGCTACTGTATCTTGCAACAAAGAAATTGGTTTGCTTGCCGCTGACCCTTAAAGCTTCCCTGGTGTGCTTCAAGCACATTTTTCACCTCATTAGCCCGGACAGACATAAATAAAAAACTAGGACGGTGCGAGGACAAAGCAGGTTTGTTTATGTGGTACCGCAGGGAAGCATGGGACGATGCAGCGGCGAGGAGGGAGGCCATGTTAACTGGAGTGTTTGTACACTACACATTTCGAGGGCGTAATGACAGTGATGTATGTGATGAATGCATCACAGGAGTGCCACATGCAACTGCGTAGAAGTGTTCCCTCCACCTATGTGTGTCGATACGCGATTAGAAACATGTGCGTGGTTGAACCTTTCATGGATAATGTGGGATGGTCTGTTCCCCCTCTCTCTCCCTCCCTCTCATTCTGTCCTTTCCTTCCTCTGTGTCTTGCAGGCACAGAGGAAGCTTTCTACCGCTTCTCTTTTTTTTCTCAAGAAAGCCCTCAAAGATACCTTATCATCATTCAACATGCATCACCGGCTCGGTGCATCCAAGTACGTGCACTTACCATACACTGTGTGTGTGTGTGTGTGTGTGTGTGGAGATGGATGGAGGGAGACAGGCAGGGAGAATCCCTTTGTGTTCCCCTGTGAATCCCCAAGGTCATGTACAGGCGCTCGCGAACAAATCCGAGTGTGAGGTGCTGGTGGTATATTCCAGGTCAAAGTGGGGGATTAGGATTTTTGTGCAGTGGATTTAGGTTAATGGCAGCAAAAAGCATCGCCAATGTGTTTCTAAGGCTGGCCAGATGTGTGTTGGATTATTGATCCAAAGTCATGCTCCATCTCCCTTCTCGCCACCAGCCTGAGAGAACCCCCCGCAGTTTTAGCTTGTTTCGACGATGTTAACTTTCCACCACCTTAATCAGCGGGGTAATCCAAAAGGGTTAACCACTGAGACGTGAGAGCAGGAGGAGCTCGACGAGTGAGTCGATTTCTCCGAGAGATTGCATTCATGTTTTGTTACCCAGTTCCCATGGCAACGGGCGACTGTGGTGTAACTGACCTACATATGTGCGTTATGTACACAAACATGCGCTAACCATCTGTTAATGCCGCGTTGCATGAGGACTTTGAGTGGCTGGTGAATGAGTGGTGTAATAGATAGCATAAAAACAAACAGAGGAGCCAGGAACTGCTTCCTCTGTATTTTGAGAATATGTTAATGAGCTGTGTCAACAATGGCTGGACGTTGCTTTTGAAAACAAGCTTTTGTCTGTCTGTGTTTACAAAAGGTAGCCTACTGTAAAACTAAGGGTATCATAAGTAGCCATCATCAAGTAGTAGTATCATTTGTCAAAATATACTTAACAATTTAACTGAAAGTTCAGTGATTTGATACCAAACTGACTTTAAGGCTGTTGTACTATATTGATGTGGTGGAAAGTAAAGAAAGTGGAAAGTAAGCACTTAAGTACATTTACTTAAGTAAATTACTTAAATATCTCCTATTATACTACTTTTCTGGTCTTAATGTCTCATTAATGACTCCTATGGAGCAACCTGACACGAATCACAGCACAAAAAAACATGTAGATTTTCGGGAAACTCTTCCTCTCATCTGAGCGCGCACAGCAGTCTCTGTCCACACCATGGACATATAAAGAAATGATACCGGACTGAAACATGGCGCCCATTCATTCCTATGAAAGCTGCTCAGTGTGATGTAAAATAACAGTGAACCCAAGGGATAGGTGTTCTTTTAATAAAATAATACATAAAATAGTCAAGTATTATTTCTTAAAATACATACTAGAGTACATTAAACTAAAATACTAATTTAATGTTTAAATACATAAATAGGGTTGAAACGGTGGTTAAACCTTGCTAAACTATAAATACAAACCAAGTGTAGAAAAGAAATAATTGAACCTTACATACTGAGAGATGACTACTGTAATAAACCTTGCCTCTGGGTTAGAGGAGATAGAGAGCAATGTATGGACAAAAAACGAGGAGGTCACTGAAGTATCACAATCAATTATCTTTATTAAACATTATTTAGGAGACAACGGGTGAATGAACCTTTCGGTTAATGAGAGATGACTACGATAAGGCTAACGTAAAAAACCTAAACGTAATTTGAACCTTACATAAAGAGAAATAAATAAATCCATCTATCTCTCTAGTTAGCATACTTGCTAAGCTATCGCGGTCGCGATTAAGGCTAACGTAAAACACATATTGAAACCTTACATAAAGAGAAATAAATAAATCCATCTATCTCTCTAGTTAGCATACTTGCTAAGCTATCGCGATCTTTTGAAAGTTGTTAGTTTCACACCATCTATCTAGTTAGCTTACACGCAACGCAGCTAAGAGCAGCTATCAAGCTTTTAAATTGTGTTTGAGTTTAACACTGTATGCCCCTGCTGTATTTCCAAGTGGTGTTGCCGTAGTTTTTCCAACCCGGAAGAGCGCGAAAAACACTTCCGTGAGGACAGATCGGGTAGGTCGGACAGATCGGGTAGTGACAGGCGCAGAGAAGCAACAAGGAAGCATTAATGCGGAAATTCATGCGGCCCGGAAGCATGACGTAGCATGGACGTAGAGGCATTATGGACCTATCAAGAAAGAGGGCGGCAAGCGACCATAGGCGTATAAGTCACTCAGAGCCGGCCCAAGCCTTCAGGGGGCCCTAAGCGAAATATGATTAGGGGGCCCCTCTCCAATGTTAGCGCTGCTGAAACTATAGATCTTTGTTAAATATCATTCACACACCCAGTGTTTTCCGCTAGTGCCTCCACTGTGCGGCTGTGCGAAAATATTAGACAGCCGAGATTCAGACCCTCTTAGGGGGGTCCGGGGGTATGCCCCCCCGGGAGATTTTTTTAACCTTTTTAAAGTGAAATGCATGAATCTGGTGCACTTTGAGAGGAAAATTAAGAGGCTAAATCTGAGAAATCTTGTGTGAACAAATAATTTGGAGACACTGGGTCAGATGAATTAGAAGCTATTGAAGAAGGACACATGGATTTTCCATAAAAATATTAATATAAAATAAAATATTATGGGTTGGGCTTGGAGCTCTTTTTCTTTTACGGGACATATTTCTCTGTAATATAGTGAATGCATTTAAATGCAGTGTGAGGAACGAAGCAGAAGAACTCTGTTATCCAGCTACTGTATCTTTTTTTCCACAGACAAGGCTGACATAGGCTATAGACTATACACAGTGCATGGGCAACTGAGGGCAGCCCCATTTCCAAATGTTTTTAAATAAACTCAATACACACTGTGCATGGATGTGAACGTGACATGATCAGATAATTTCGGATTTCCTCCGAGATGAACTAATTACATTTTTAGGCTATTAATTATCTAGACCAAAACATTTTATTTCTTTTTTTGTATGATAACTCTCATTTGCATAGTATGATGTTAATATCATACACACAAACTAAAAAAAAAAAAAAAAAAAAATTTTTTTTAGGGGGCCCCCCAGGCAGTTGGGGGCCCTAAGCGGCCGCTTAGTTCGCTTATGTCTCGGGCCGGCTCTGAAGTCACTATAGGTCCGTGTTACTAACCCCCCGATGATTTGCTATATGTGATCGCTGTATGCGATCTTTAAACACTGCGTTTTTGTAAAGTAATACAGTGGTTAACAAGTTCTAAACGAAGATTCCTTCAGCCATCTACACCAAACTAGTGCGCTAGCGTTGTTTTGATAGTGTGTGTTACATCTTTATAGGTCCATGGTGCTTAAGTTAACTATTGAAATCAACCAAACAAAGTTTCAAATGCTTAAGTTAGCTGTTTAAAGTTTTCCTATAAGACCAATGTTGTAGCTGTGAACGCAATTACCTTATCAGAATGAGCAGGGCTGCCAAGTTTCACCAAAAGTTTGGAGTGAGATTTTTTGGCCGAGGGACCCAAAACCGTGTCCTCTTTCCCACCCAATCATTTTTGCTAGTGTCCTGCAAGTTTACATATTGTTCATAATAAATCAGAAATAAAAGACAAATGGAAAATGTGATAAAACATCAAAAATCTTATTAAAATAAACAAATTCATGAATTGCAAAGTTGTAGGACAGGTTTTAATTAAACATTGGGTGTGGACATATTGTAAGTGGGGGTCTGGGGTTCCCCCCCAGAAAATTTTGAGCATTAAACACTTAATATCCTGCATTCTGGTGAATTTTTATGAAGCAATGTGTGCCTTTTCTGCATTCATTTTTATGTAAAGTAAAAGAGAACATTCACGGTTTCGCTGACACAAATTTAATTGAATAGCCTACAATGCATGTGTAATGCTTTCAAATATCTCCTGTAGCCTATTGTTAAAACATTTGGTTAAACTGTAATAAAGGTAATTATTCTATATGTATTCAACATTGTATGGGTTATCCAATTATCCAATTTCAATTCACCATTATTATATTAAATCTATGACACTTGATGTCTTCTCAGAACATATTTTTCCCACAGTAACCTCTAAGCTTAGTTACTCAATACATTCATTCAATTAATGTTAACAGCATTTTAGAACAAAAATGTGTTGGTGTGTCAACCAGCCCAATAACATAATGCAAAACAAGCTTGAATATATCAAGTGAAGTGACTGATTTGAATTAAGGTGTTCTTACCTCTTTGTTAATTTAATACCGGCGTCCTTGTTGTCATTAATTTTCCATATAATTTGAACAAAGGGCGGGACTGGGAGGCGGCGGGCTTTTATTAGTTTTGTAGTGTAACGCAGGGGGGCGTGGCCGTGGTGGTTTGCCAAGTGGCTGCTGCGGCTACGGGCTGCACACGGCCATGGATATTGTCCATGCCATGGACCTATAAAGAAACCGCGCGTGCTGAAAGTATGGCAGAAAGAGGATGTCACGGAACTCAGTCCGTTTAGCTTTTCAAAATAAAACTTTCAAAGTAAAAGTACCAAAAAAATATATATATATTACAGGGATTCATTTCTCTGCGTGAGAAATTGGAGGTGTGGCGTGTGAGCGTGTGAACTGGTTGATATGCGTGTGTCTCACGGCCAAAGCGTGAGACTTGGCCGCTCTGGAATGAGTAAGAATTAGTTTTATTTTCCTGCCATGAGGCCGGGCCGAAACCGAAACCTTTGTTTCACTACGACTCTGTTCAGCTGCCCACGGCTGTCCACCCCTCCTCCTCCCTCGGAAACAAACTGAAGGCCGTTACAAGCCGTTGGGCTAGTAAAAAGCTTGACGTGGCGTTTTGAAATGAGAATACTTCCATTTTACTAGTATATGGTCTAAAGATTAGTATGAGCCTATGATTGATATACCGCATGAAAATAAGCTCATCCCACAGCCCCATTCATAGCATGCAGTACAATGGCTTGGCCACATGTCCATGCTGGCTGCTCGGAGAAGGCAGAGTCATGGGGGCCTGGTCCACACTCAGCTTTGTGCTTCTCCGCCCCCTCCCCCCCCCCCCTCCTGCAAACCCCACTCCGTTGTGATTGGTTAACTTCCTTCCGGAACACTTTCAGCAGCACACGGGCAGATTTGAGAGCAGGAAGGTGGGGGCATGGCCGGAGCCCACGTTGCAGCATTACCATACATGGAAAAATCCGCATTCGTGACGACACGAATGCAGGAAATTTGAACCGATTTGAACACGTGATTTCTCGACCGGCTGCCATAGTGTTTAACGCTCTGCACAGCCACCCCAGACAGTCAGCAGGGAATACGTCTAAATGCATGTAAGTCATTATTTTATACTTTAGTATGGTTAAATATGACTATAAATCATTATAACAACGTTTATAGGTCATAAAAGTTGAAAAAGTATAATAGGTCCACTTTAAGTGCAATTGTGGGGTAGCCTACTTTATGCTACTTAATGCTTCGACTCCACTTCATTAGAGTTATATATTATACTATTTTACTCCATTAGATTTATATGACAGCTATAGTTATACAATTAAAAGTTAATCCACAAATACATTTAAATGTAGTATGAGGGATTATGGTGTCTGGCAGTTTATACATTTACAAAATGCAACACGTGATGAATAAATGTATCAATAATTATAATCTTGTAATGGTACTTTAAGTATATTTAATGTTAACCCTGATTTTAAGAACAAGAGCTAAGTACTACTACCACTGCTATATATTGTAATATATTTCAACTAATAGAAGCAAGCACTAAACAAGACATTTGATTAGCCGCTTTTCTTGTCGGTTACTTTTAGTGCAAACATCAACGTAACATTACTTTTAAAAAAAAAATTGTGAAAAGGCTTGCGGTAAAAGAAACAAGTCCTTCAAAACGCATGCATAAATGTCCTACTCTCTATTTTGAAGCATTTACAGAACGTGAAACGTTAGCTGTAGGCCCACACATTTTTCCCCCTTATTTTTGGTACAACAGCAATGCTGTACAACTGTTTTTTTTATTTACAGAAGTTTCTCTTTACAACTAAAAATTATTTTACAACGATCTCTCTTTGATTAAAAAACACCTATTTGGCATAGGACAGGCTGTTTTGAGCACTTTTCTAGATGCCTACTTTCAAGCGTTTCAACAGGGAGGACGGATAACCGGCAGGGCCGAGCACCATGAGATGACTGATCTGGATGGCTGGCCTGCGTTATCACTCAGGCACGGTGCCTCCTCAACCCCCGCGCCTCGGAGGCCGCAGCAATGGATTACTGCAAGGGGGAGAGGTAACAACAACAAACTTCCACAGCAAACAAGTGTGCAAGTGTCGAACCGGTTTACTCCACTGATGCAAGTCCCTGGATTTCCCTCTGATGACCAAGATAGCATAGCGCCTTCACACAACAAGGTAAGGCCCGAAAGCCAAGAGCCACAGAGAGAGCTAACAACCGGGCTAACCAAGCTAACGACCGGGCCCGAAAACCTGATCGTTGGAGACGTTTCTGTTAGAGATATGAAAAGCATGTTTAGTGTTGATACCAAAGTACTCTGCTTTCCCAATGATATGGTGTCGGACCTAGAAGAGAGAATCCTGGACCTTGCTGCTTCACACACAACTGTAAAGAACATCATTCTGCACATCGGGTCAAATGATATTGTAAGACAAGAGTCTGAAATGTTGAAACAGGACTTTAAGAATCTCCTGAACACGGTCAGCTCACTGAATGCTGAGGTGTTTATCAGTGGTCCTCTGCCACCAATCAGAAGAGGACCTGAGCGATTCACTAGACTGTTAGCACTGAACACATGGCTTTCAACTGCGTGCCCTGATCACTCAGTGCATTTTATTGACAATTTTAACATTTTCTGGAACCGCAAGCAGCTTTTTAAGACAGATGGACTTTGTCTAAATAAGGCTGGAGTCAAGCTATTCACATCCAACGTGATGTACGTCCTACGTCACCAATCTGTTCGTGCCAAGGACAAGGCCCAGGAGGAGAAGATAACACAGCGTACCAGCAGCGCCGAAGGACAACTGCCGGCCCCAGATGACAGCTCAGACCAGGAGAGATATCAGGGCAGAGAGGAGGGGGCTCCACCCATCCCCGTCTCCCCTGGACCCCGCAGGTCATCACCCTCTCCTACAACCACCCTTTCTCCATCCTCTCCTGATCTGGGATTTAAGGAAATTATATGTACCCCCAACAGTCAACGTCCCCCTCAACTCGCCAATCTAAGCCACAGCGCCCGGCGCTTCACCCCTCCACGCACAATCCCTCTGATCCCACTGCGACATTATCATCATCAGGCTTGGGAGACTGATGATGTCAGCACTTGTTGATATGTGCCGGGCCGCGGCTACATAGTTAACGCCTACGACTCACAGTATAAGCTGGGGCCCTATTTCTCAAAGTGTATTTCAAGTAACAGGAAACTCTTAAATCCTGTAAATGTATCAAATCTGATAAGCATTCCTCTTCAGCCACAGTGTGCTCAAATAAATCGGGCTGACAATGCTTCGAACACACTAAATTTAGCTTTATTAAACATCAGATCCTTGGCAGGTAAAACATTTTTAATTAATGATCTTATTACTAGGCACAATTAATTTTATGTTTTTAACTGAAACTTGGTTAGACCAAGATAACAGCTCAGCTGTTCTCATAGAGTCCGCCCCCGCAAATTACAATTTTGTGAGTGAATCCAGAGTGCATAAAAAAGAATCTCTACAATGCAAAAAGATGTCTTATGGAAATATTTATTCATTTGAGTATGTGGCTCTGCAGTTAAATTCAGCCTCTAGAGCTATTTTCATCAATATCTACCGGCCACCACAATACAATGCAAGCTTTTTTGATGAACTTACTGAACTGCTGTCTGTAATATGTACTGAGTTTGACTGTGTATTAATCGTCGGAGATTTCAATATTGATACTGACAAACCAGAGGACAGATGTGCGAAAGAACTGTGCTGTGTCCTTGACAACTTTGGAATAAATCAGCATGTTGACAAACCAACTCATAACAAAGGGCACACGCTGGACCTTATCATTTCCAGAGGAATGAACATTTCAGACATAACAGTGGCAGATATGGGTCCCCTCTCAGACCATTCCTGTTTATTTTTTGAGAGTAAAATGTCTATGCACACAATTGATCAATCAAAAGTAATCAAAAAGCGGTATATTGCAGAAAATACCAGTGAAACATTCATTCAAGCATTTTCTTCGATACCACCCCTCCCCTGTAACTCAGTTAAGGAGCTCTTAGACAACTTTAACGGCAAACTTACAAGTGTTATAGATGCTATTGCGCCCACTAAGATGAAGGTTGTCTCTGGTAAGAAAAGATCTCCTTGGAGAAATGCCCCGCAGGTCAGAATAGAAAGAAGAGAGTGCCGGAAAGCAGAACGCAGGTGGCGTAAAACAAATCTCCAGGTTCATTATGACATCTTCAAGGAGAAACTGTGCACGTTTAACTCGGAACTGAGAAATGCAAGGCAGTCTTTCTTTTCTGACATCATCACCAAAAACAACAACAATGCACGTGCCCTGTTTGCTACTGTCGACAGATTAACAAACCCTCCTGTGCCAGTAGCGTCTGAGCATCTTTCCACGAGGGCCTGCAATGAATTTGCCTCCTTCTTTACTGAGAAAATTCACAAAATTAGACAAGCTGTCACTGCATCAATACCAAGTTCAACATATGTATTCCCTCTTAAAATCAATTCAAATGCAATGACAGAATTTTATCTTATAAACCACAAAAACCTGGAGGACATTATACAACACCTGAACTCCTCATCCTGTTGTCTTGACATTCTGCCCACAGGCTTCTTTAAAAGTGTTTTTAGCTGTATGGCCTCAGATGTTCTACAAATTGTCAACATGTCCCTTCAGACAGGTGTATTCCCACAGGCCCTGAAAACAGCAGTCATCAAGCCACTCCTAAAAAAGAACAATCTAGATACATCACTCATGAAAAATTATAGGCCCATATCTAACCTACCATTTTTAAGTAAAATCATTGAAAAAGCTGTTTATCAACAGCTAAATAACTACTTAGCAATGAATAACTGCTTTGATGTCTTCCAGTCAGGATTTCGACAACACCACAGCACTGAGACTGCTCTGGTTAAGGTCCTCAATGACATCCATTTAAACACAGACAGTGGCAAAAGTTCTGTCTTAGTTTTACTGGATCTCAGTGCCGCTTTTGACACAGTTGACCACAGCATATTACTAGATCGACTAGCAAACTGGGTTGGACTTTCTGGAACTGTACTAAGCTGGTTTGAATCCTACTTAAAGGATAGAGACTACTATGTGTCAATAGGCAATTTCACATCTGAGCGGACAAATATTGAATGCGGGGTCCCCCAAGGTTCCATTCTTGGCCCTCTTCTATTTAACATCTACATGCTCCCACTAGCTCAGATTATGAATAAGAACAAATTATGCTACCATAATTATGCAGACGACACACAAATTTACATAACCATATCACCAGGAGACTACAGTCCGATACAGGCACTGAGTAAGTGCATTGAACAAATCAATGATTGGATGTGCCAAAATTTCCTTCAATTAAACAACGATAAAACTGAAGTAATTGTCTTTGGTGCCAAAGATGAACAATTAAAAGTCAGCGCACAGCTTACATCCGTTATGTTAGAAACCACACCCCAAGCCAGAAATCTTGGTGTTGTTGTAGACTCCGACTTGAATTTCAAGAAACACATAAAATCAATTAATAAATCAGCCTACTACCACCTAAAAAACATATCAAGAATTAAAGGGCTTATGTCTCAGCAAGATTTAGAAAAACTTGTCCATGCATTTATCTTTAGTAGACTTGACTACTGTAACAGTGTCCTTGCTGGCCTTCCAAAAAAATCTATCAGACAGATTCAGCTAATTCAGAACGCTGCTGCTCGAGTCCTCACTAGGACCAAAAAAGTAGATCACATTACCCCAGTTCTGAGGTCTTTACACTGGCTTCCAGTCACTCAAAGAATTGATTTTAAAATACTGATGTTGGTTTATAAAGCACTAAATGGTTTAGGGCCAAAATACATTACTGATATGCTGATACGTTATGAACCGTCCAGAGCCCTTAGGTCGTCTGGGACAGGTCTACTTACAGTCCCTAGAGTTAGGACTAAACAAGGAGAAGCAGCTTTTAGTTATTATGCACCAAAAATCTGGAACAAACTCCCAGAGAACTTGAGGTCTGCTGCAACTCTCAGTTCTTTTAAATCGAGTCTGAAGACTTTTTTGTTTCCATTTTAACCTGCAATTTTCATTTTATTTGCTTTTAAATGTTTTTAAATCGAGTTTTAAATCGAGTTTTAATTTTTTTTTATCTGCTTCTTTTATTCGCTTTTAAATGTTTTATAATGTGTTTTATGTATTCTAATCTTGCCCCTGTAAAGCACTTTGAGTGGCCTTGTGTCTGAATTGTGCTATATAAATAAACTTGCCTTGCCTTGCCTTGCCTCCTGGTTAGACACCTGGTTGTCCATTGCTTGAAATCCAGATAAGATGTCTAGCAGCAGAGCTAACGTCAGCATCCTCGTCTCGTTCACATAGGCCTAAATTAGATAAATAAAATGTTTCATTTATTTAATCAAATAACACCTGATAAATAGGAAAATAGATTTTAGATAAATGACTTCTGCTGTTATTTTGCACAAAACTTGTGTAAAATTGCACAAAAAGTGGTAGGAGAAACACTGTATTCAGAGATTAATCTTGTTATGTGTATAGCTTTATTTCTAAAAAAACTTGTGGACTCTGCCATCTTGCTTACCTATTTTTTCTTTATCTCTGCAGCTTTTTCCACTCCTCTCCTCTCCTCTCCTCTCCTCTCCTCTCCTCTCCTCTCCTCTCCTCTCCTCTCCTCTCCTCTCCTCTCCTCTCCTCTCCCATCCATGTTTCATCGATTCTGCCTAGACAGGGCAGGGGACAGTGTTCCCCGGTGGGGGATTCTGGGTAATAAATCTTATTCCTGTCTACATGTGGAGGCTCATGGGAAGGTTCTGGCCCAGTTTTCAGCCAGACAAATATATCCTCAAAATGGAGGAAAGTGGGCCGAAAAAGTAGCATGGAGGTGGACCTGAACAAGTGTGTTTTTGCTTAAAGCCAGCTACTGTATTTATTTTATCTAATTAGATCAGTGCTACCAAGTGAACTCTGTCACAGTTTAACAATAATGTTTAAAGTATAATTTCCTTTTGCAAATCTTGTTCCCTTTTTCACAGAAAAGTCCTTGACTGCTGCAAGTTGAATATAAAATATGTATCAAATATAGATCACTGGCTTTAAAACTGGTTTTTCAGACATCCCCCAGAGCCACCCCAAGTCCTTTCATCTACACCTCCTGTCATATTCCTAGCGTGTGCATTTGATTTAAACTGGATCTATTTTAACACTGACATATGTCACAATAATCAAGTATATTGTCACAACATTTCTTTAATTCAATACTGTCAAGATTTAGGTTGGGTTAAATTTGCATTCACACTTTTTTTTGGGCAGAAGCTATACTTTTGAACTATTTTTACATTACTTTTGCCAACTATTTGAATAATCTTACCATTACTTTTTGAGCCATTTCACCATTTATCCAACCCCTTTCACTTCTCTATTTACTGTTTATTGAATACTTACATACCTTTGTTTATCCAATACTTTTAGCAAACTGCTGTCTCTGCTCGCTTGCTAATTAGTTTCCACATGCACATTTAAATGCGGGGCTTGGGTTATGGCTTATTCAATATGTGGCTATATTTAAAAAACAACCCCACCCCCCATTTCTTTCAAATGACTTCAGCTAGTCCCTCTGGCAACTGCAGAATAGGTCATGCCAAGAAGTACCCCTGCTTGGGGATTGGGCTATACAATACATAATGCATTTAAAATGTCACATTCCATCTCATTTCTGTTTATTAAGAGAAGAAGGCAATAGAGTGCCCAGTGTATGCCTCCTCAGACAAAATACATTGAAAAAAATACACGACTGAGATCAACATTTCTTGGCGGCTGAAAATTAGGCCAGGAAAATGAAGCCCTGTCATGATCAGGTTTTCCACATGGATTTGTGAGAAAGCAGGATTATATGTGTAGTGTTAACATGAGCTCATTTAGAAAACTATATCGCTTGATTGTGTCAAAAATGCTGTCGAACTGATTTGAAATTTATATGGGAGAGGAAGCGCACTTGGGCCTTGTCAGATTGAGTTATGTAAAAGCTACAGAGCAGTACACTCCACTTTTTTCCAAAACTGGAGAACACATGCATTTGTTTTCTTCAGCAGTTTTCTCACAGTTATCTGCAAAGCACAGTAGCTCTAGGTAAAAAATGTGTCTGCGTTTTGTTTGCTGAGGGCTTACTCTACTAAATCAAGGCCAAGCCAAAATAAGGCATGAGGAAAAAAATTAGATCAAAGTGCACGATAATAGAGATATTTCTTGAGACAAATGGGACAAATCATATAGCATTTATAATTTTTTAGTGCTTTGGACACTTATATAAAGCAATTTATCCAAAAGTTGCCTAAGAATCCTGAAAAATCCTACTTTACACAGACGATGAGACCAAGCCCCCCACAGCATGAACCGCCATAAATGAGTATCGCTGTGGCTTAAGATAAGATTAGATATACTTAATTGTCCTGTAAAGGAAAATTTGTCTTGGATTCCAAGCCACTGCATGACAAAAAAACCCATCTTGCCATAATGCACCTTCCCACATGGAACATAAATTACATACTGTATATGCACTTACGCATAGAAAGTGCTTCTGGCTTCAATTGCACATATTCACCTTTGCTATATCCTCTTCCAGGAACTGCTTTCATATCTTGTGCGGTTCAGCTGCATGCGGTCCTTGGAAGGTTACCCGCCTGAATGCATCATAATAATTAAAAATGTAATTTATAGTCTGGAGAGCAACCATTTCTAAGGGTTCATTAATTTTTTATGGCTTTCCAGAAAGGGAATGGGGGGAAATTATGTAAGATAATGCGTTACACTTTGGAACTTCACACAGCTTCAAACAATGTTTGGTGTCATTTTGTCAGTGAGTGAGTCCACTTTGAGATCTTGCTCCAAATGTACATGTAATATACATTGTACAATGTACAATTTGAAAGAAATTCAAATTCTCCAATGTTTTCATCTCAGACACACTTCATTTCCTCACTGCTCCCCACAGGAGACTGTTTCTTCTGGCACAAAGTCTACAGACACTGCACCATGCGTGCTGATGTGACAGAAGCTTCTACAATTGGCCTGGAAAGCCTTCTCTCCCAAAAGTGGCTTTCTTCGCCACCCTTTCATCTCTCTATTTGCAACGTGGGAAATCTATTTTTGACTTCCTCACTAGTGAAGAGTTGCTACAGAAAAAGAACTAATCAAGATATTTCTTTGTTTGGAAGCCTTTTCTGTTTTTGCCCTAAGCTGAAGGCGACCTGGTGGACTTGGCATCCGTATTATTCACGTTGAAATGTCTGCTTTCGTTTAGTAGCTTCTCCTCCGTGCCTTGTCCCCTCACAGTTGTCATTGTATTCATCCAGAGACATTTCAGCAGTTGAAGCTCACTTGAAAGTAATTTAATTGGCTTGCAGTGCATTTCTGCATGCATAATTAGTGATTTCCATTTTCAGAGAAATAGTAGTAACAATCCTCATGCATAAACGATTTTTATTGAATTTTGTTTCTTATGCAAACATAACAATCCTCATGCATGACAACACATACATATTTAGGCATATACTCTACACATGTATGCTGTTTTGGAGAGAGTGTTCATTGTGCAGTGTGTTTCAATGGCACATGCAGTCCTGTATCACAGTTCTTCCTTTACAACATTTGTGAGAACTAAAAACTCTATACAGCATTTTTCCAACCTTCTCTTGTGTAGGTAACTGCAAGCATGAATGTCAGCGTCTTCTGCTCTGAGGAGAATACTAAGTGTTTATAAAGTGAACTTATAAAATTGTATTTTCTGAAAAGCTGCGTATTATGAAAGTATGTCTCATAACAAATGTAGACTGAAAATACTTGATTCTATTTCAGCATCTTCATTTACCCACAACGACCAAAGTCTCTTTTTCTTCTATCTTTTTTCATGGAAACCTGAAGGTTAGAGCACTTTTCCCTCTTTCCCACTTTTGCCCTAGGCATCAGGCTGTAAGCAGAAATGAATCGATTGTTAAATCTAACTCTCCTGCTCTGGTGACGGGAGTCCTGATTGGTCACTATGCTGGGAATAGTTTTCACAGCGGAGGCCAGGATTGGCCGCCGCCAGCTTTGCTGAGAATGATCATAGCAGATTTGAAAATAATGCCTAAGGCTGCTTCTGAATGCTCAGAGCCCGTTTGTGCTTTCACAGTCTGCAAGGTCACAGGCGAAATAGCGTCGCCTCTTACACGCCTGCACATTTAGTTACGGCTGCCTAATGAGTTGTACAAATGTAATCATGTAGAAGGTTGTTGAGTTCACCACCAGGTGCTCATTAGATTGTGAGAGCGACAGGGTCTTGTTTCTTCACCATCAGCCACACAAGTCTTATCCAGGAAGACACACAACTCTAACCAAACATCAGAAAGTCCTCACAATGTGTATTCTCTGGTGTCTCAGTGGTGTGTATGTGTGGTTGTGAATCTCATGGACACATACAATGTTTTGATAATTCTGTGTTAGTCATGCTGATCTTTTAACAATATTTGTAGTCCATTTCACTCTGCGCTCCTTTCAGTGCTGTGACGGTCATTTTTATGTCGCTGTTTCTATATTTGTCTCAAGGCATAGAACATGAACTCTCCTTATATCACTGCCCGCAGGTATTCTAACATGTATTGCTGCATGGTGTAGCTGTTTATTTATTCAAGGCTTAGCAAAAAAGGCAAACTTCTTCAGGGAACACGGGCTGCTTAATCTGTTCATTTCTGCTTGCTAGAGAGATGATTCTCATGCATCGGTTTAGGTGTGTTAAATTTTTTGCCACAATTTTCATCCTTTTCGGTGAAAATTATTGTTTGCTAAAACTTTCTACATATCCATCCATCGATCCGTCCATTTCTTCACCGCTTATCTCAATATGGGGTTGCCCTGGCAAATGGATGATCAGAGACACCGATGCGTCCTTTTCCCTAGGAATGTTGCTCAGCTTCTCCTGAGAGATCTCAAATGTTCCCAGGTCACGTGGAACATGCAGCCCCCCAGTGTGTCCAAGGGGTCCTTCCTAATGTCTCCAAGGACAATGCTCACCAGTATGTCCTCACCAGGCACACTTACCAGTTTGTTCCAATAGAGGAGGTTCGGAATGAGGGCCGGAGTTCAGACTTTAGAAGAATCAAACATGTTGAAGAAATCCTGCTCTGACACTTTTTTGTGTCACCTGGACTTGTACAATCTCCTGTATTGCCCTGGTCACAGGTGGTATGGACGTTAGTGTAAAACAAGCTGACCAGTTGACCCAACCTCTGTCTGGAGACAAGTTTGTAACAATAGAAAAAAATAAAATGTTATGTAAAATATCTATATAAATATGACAGAAAGCTTTAAACAACCTTTGTGCAAAAATACTATCCTTAATACTAATATAATATTGAAAATTCTTCCTGTATGAATCTCCCTTTGTTGTTGCTCGTCGAAGCACATTTTTCAAGTGCAGTGTCTTCTCATTCTGGTGATTACATACATAACAACACAACTACAGTTGGTGAAAATTGCAATTGTAGTGTACGTTTTTTTCCAACTGCCACAAAGAGCAACAATGAGCCCATGAGACAAACTTTGAAGGACAAAGTGGTTTGGCAAATGTAAGTCTTGCTGTGGGAGACAATCCCAAACAGACTTGTCCTGGTCCCATTCTGAACCTAACACTAAAGCTGTACTGAATATCTGTGTTACTACTTACTGCAAAATGATTGTTAATTTGTATGATACATACTGTACACGGTCAGCTTTTCCCCCTAAACCACTTATGTTCTTCCCACGGATCATCACTGTCCCCTCCACATGTTGTCTGTCTGCTGTGCCAACGGCATCCGTGTACCAAGGAAAATGGGTCAGACAAGGATAGTTAAGTGGGGCCGAGGTGCAGGAACACAAATCTGTCTTCAGCTTGCCTCTCCAACATGCAGACACACGGACACACAGACCCCTGCGCTGAGGCATGAGCCTGGGAAATCAATCGTCCAGAAGAATACAATTGATATGCAGATTAAGATGTGGTCGTCCTAAGCAGCAATAGGGGACTGTCTGTTTGTGAATGTTGGAAGGGGAGGGGGGGTGCTTTGTGTTTCATTTGTACACAGAGGAGCAGCGATAGTACTTTCTCACCTTATGCTTTCTCTGCAGTCATCGTCCTCTTTTGTACTTAAAGAGATATTATACTACTTTTCTGGTCTTAATTTCTTGTTAAAAACTGCTATAGAGCAACCTGACACGAATCACATCACAAAAAACTATGTAGATTTTCGGGACACTCTTCCTCTTACCCTAGCGAGCACAGCAGTCTCTCTCTACACACTGCTTTGAGCTTCTCCGCCCCTCCCCCCCTGCTGCAAACCCCACTCCGTTGTGATTGGTTACCTTCCTTCCAGCAGCGGGAGATTTTCAGGAAGGTGGGGGCATGCAGCCGGCATAGACATTATAAAGGATAGACGCCGCATTGGGCGTTGAGCGCGAGAAATGCGGGCGCCATCTTGGACCGGTCACACGTTCCACTCAGTGTAGTCTGTTTGGCAGGTGGAATGAACTGTCAGCGCATGTAATTAATCATATCTCATTAAATACCAATACTGAATTCATTGTTCATTTAGTATTTTATTTTTGCTCTTGTTTTGTATTTTGTATAGGCCTACTTTATTTAAATTAATATATTTTATCCTATTTTATTTCTGTTCTCTGTTTATGTTATCCCTGTGATTGTCTTTATTGTGTATGCTCGTCACTCTAAATGAATAAATATATTTATATATAGCCTAATCATATAGGCCTATTGTTAACTTATTAAAATAGCTGACTTTACTGCCCCTATCTGTTTCTGCTTCCCTTTTCGGGGGATGTTCCTCGTTTTGATCTCGGACGTCTGGTTACTTATATCATATCAGAATATTCCATGACTGTTAAGTCCACTATGAATATTAAAACACGTCGAAACATGTGCCCTGTATCATAGCGACATGTATGATCTTTGCAGCAAAGAAAACCGCGTGAAAATCAGTTTGGTATTTAATGAGATTTGATTAATTACATGCACTGACAGTTCATTGCACCTGTCAAACAGACTGCACTGAGTGGAACGTGTGACCGGTCCAAGATGGCGCCCGTATTTCTCGTCAGCGCCAATAGGCAGAAGCGGCCAACATGGCGTCTATCCATATATAATGTCTATGGCAGCCGGAGCTTGTCTGAGCAGCATTACCATACATGGAAACATGACAGAAACTACCCGAGCGTGACAGAAACTACCCGGAAATTTGAACAAGTTATTTCACGACCGGCTGCCATAGTGTTTAGTGCTCTGCATAGCCACCCCAGACCGTCAGCAGGGAATTCGTCGAAATGCATGTACGTAATTATTTGATACTCTAGTATGGTTAAACATGACTATAAATCATTATAACAACGTTAATAGGTCATAAAAGTCTAAACGTATCATAGGTCATCTTTAAAGGTGGAGTTGGTAATTCCGAAGAAGGCTTGTTGTCAATATCACCTTTTGTCAAAATCCGTGAATATCTCCTCATGCTCCACTAACTGTCCTTGCGCACTGAGGCCTTTGTTAATATACCAGTTAACAGAGCCTAGGCTGTGTATTAACACAGGATTTTTTTTAGCTCACACACAGTAAGGAAGGGGATCATGAGGAGATATTCACTGATTTGAACAAAAAGTGAACGATGACAAGCCTTCTCCAGAATCACTGAATCCACCTTTAAACGGGCATCATGAATTAGGATTTTTGCACACAAGCTTCATTTGCTTACAGACTCTCAAACGTGGTGTCAATATTGACATTCCCACATTCGAAATTACACGTAGGACAGTCACATCGTTCCTACTTAATCCCTGCAGACGTGTGCGTTTCCACCACATATGCCCTGATTGTATTTATAGTAGCTCGTCAGAACCGATGCCAAGATCAAGTGTGCCAACGACAGATGGCACTTCCCTGGTAAGCCATGGCTTTTTAATAAAGAGCATGGCATAAACAGTACACACTTAGGGAGAAATAAACAAGACTGAAAAAAACACTAGATGGATAGATTGTAAATGGTGTATCCAACCACCAAAAAATAACAACACTGTGTATATAAATATATATATACAGTGGTGTAGTCTACGTGATACGCAGGTATACGCAATACGCAGTATACCCACTAAGAAAGCTCCAGCATTTCCGTATGCCCACTAAGAAATGCGAAATGATACGTAACAATTTCGATAGTAACAGAAATCAACTGTCATACGTTCATTCATAAATTCAACCCGTGCGCTGTGTCCCTGTGGAATTCGCAACGGACTTATAATAGATACGGTACCAGGCATTACCCACGGCCCTTTTCATTGCGGACTGTTGGGTAAAAGAAAGGGCGGTGTCCAACCCGAACATACTGGCAGCGCGACGCAACATTCAGCTCAGTAGTCCCCTCGGGAGACGCGCACGGTGCTGTCGGAGCTTACCAAAAACGCGCAGGGACTTGTTTTCTCCCAATGAGGAAAAAGTAATATTCTCAGTTTGCATAGCCGGTCTGAAATTCATATTAACTTTTGCGAGCACTTCAATATCGGATTATCAGTGCAGTTTTCATAGGCTATTAGGTGGCGACTGATTCACCCCGTCAACTCATGCACTGAACATGAAAGAAAACCAGAGCCGGCCCGAGGCATAAGCGAAGCGGTTGCTTAGACCCCCGCCATGTGTGTTTGATATTAACATCACAGAGCGGCCAAGTCTCACGCTTTGGCCGTGAGACACACGCATATCAACCAGTTCACACGCTCACACGCCACACCTCCAATTTCTCACGCAGAGAAAGGAATCCCCGTAATATATATATATATTTTTTGGTACTTTTACTTTGAAAGTCTTATTTTGAAAAGCTAAACGGACTGAGTTCCGTGACATCCTCTTTCTGCCATGCTTTCTGCACGCGCGGTTTCTTTATAGGTCCATGGCATGGACCTATAAAGAAATGGACACCGTATTGAAACATGGCGCCCATTCATTCCTATGAAGCTGCTCATTGGTGCAGAGAAGCAACAAGGAAGCTGCCATACTGCTTTCATGTGAGCCTGGCACACCCCTAAAGCATGACGCGCAGGGTACGTTTCATTCTCGAGCAGTGTAACGTTATAATATGTCCGTGCATTAAGCTAAGTGGGACGAGCACAGTTGCATTGTTTATCGACCATGGAAGTATAAATTACTTACCCCCGATGATTCTCTAAATGTAATCTTTAAATTACACCCCGTCGTTGTAAAGTAATATAGTGATACACGAAGATTCCTCCCGCCATCGGAGGCCAGGCCGGCCGAAGCAACGGTTGTTTCACTACGGCTCCTTTTAGCGGCTACACGCCTAACGGCTAAAACTGAAAATAAAACGGCTATAAAACGCTTTCGGTGACGTTTTGAAAAGCGAAAGCTTCCATCCTATTAGTACATGGTCTAAAGAAAAGTATGAGCCTTTGATTGATATCCAGAAAAATTTAGCGGAGATACATTCTTGTTAGACGAAAATTGTATTGGGAATGAATGGGGCTGAGCTCATATGATCGCCATTTTGATTTACGGACCCGTCCCAGACAGTCTAATGCGTGTTATACCAGGCGTGGCCACCTGTCCATGCTGGCTGCTCGGAAAAGGCACAATCCTGGGGGCCTGGTCCATGGCATAGGTCCATGGTTCATGGCCGTGTGCAGCCCGTAGCCGCAGCAGCCACTTGGCAAACCACCCGGCCACGCCCCCCTGCGTTACACTACAAAACTAATAGGCTCGTTCGACCTCCGTTGTGGCTCGTCTGGAAAGTAGACGAGAGCAGCCGAGTGCAGTCGGGGGAGTGACGAAAAAGCCTGACAGAAGCCGGACAGCTCGTGCCGTCGGAAGTAGCGTCCTTGTTGCGGATGCAGTTCGTTTTCTAGTTTTATTTTGAAGGCCCATTAGAAACATATTCGTAGAAGAGCTACATAATGCTACAACCGATTAGAAGCAGAACACAACACAAAGACGCGTAAACACTTTAAAAGCGAGGGGCATTTTCAAAACAAGAAACGAGATATAATATCCCCATTCCCCACACATCTTTATCTTTCTTGTTACTTTACTAGAAAACCTACTTTTAAGTGATAAAGAATAATTTACTAATCCAAATAAAGGAGGTTTAGTATTTCTCCCTCCACATAACGAATATGATCGGCCTAAATAAAGTTAAAGAAGGTCTAAGATAAGATAGATCCCTTATTATTATTGTAGAGATGGATATGATGAACTTTATTATGATGTGTAACAAACAAACTACTTGTTGTAGTTTTGGTCTGGCTTTGCGACACTACATGTAAAATACAATTCCCAGACCATTTAGATCACTGGAAATAAGCCTATGATTTAATCTTAATGGTATAAAGATATCACTTCACCAAGATCTTATGTGACTCAAGTTTGTGTTCACTTTTAAATAAATCTATACAGGAGAGTTACACATCCAAATTTTTTCTATGTCAAGGGTTCAGATCAGTGGAGGTTTAACTCTGATTAAGTACATTTCTGCTTAAACGCATACTGTGGCTTAAATGCATAATTTAATTTTGAGCGGTGATGTCAGACTTTTGCCTAACCAATTGGGGAAACGCAGCAAAGGCACGGGGTTTAAACTCCCAATTAGCGCTCAGCTCCGCCTGTCAGCAAGACGTTTCCCATCAGACATTTCGCTCCCGCAGCCCGTGGGGAGCAACTGCAGCGACTTGCTCCAGTGTCTGTGTCCGTCTTGATACCGCGGGACTTCAAAGTCTCAAGCAGCCGAGCCGCAGCCAGCCGCGGGTGCAAGTGGGACAAATGTCTAACCATAATGCTGTGCGCTTAGCAAGACGAGCGTCATAATTGCGCAGGTCTTAGCAAGACGGCGACAGGTCGAACGAGCCTAATAAAAGCCAGCCGCCTCCCAGTCCCGCCCTTTGTTCAAATTATATGGAAAATTAATGACAACAAGGTCGCCGGACCCCAGACCCCCACTTACAATATGTCCACACCCAATGTTTAATTAAAACCTGTCCTACGACTTTGCAATTCATGAATTTGTTTATTTTAATAAGATTTTTGATGTTTTATCACATTTTCAAATTGTCTTTTATTTCTGATTTATTATGAACAATATGTAAACTTGCAGGACACTAGCAAAAATTATTGGGTGGGAGAGGACACGGTTTTGGGTCCCACGGCCAAAAAATCTCACTCCAAACTTTTGGTGAAACTTGGCAGCCCTGCATCATATTGTGCAAATGTAATATATCATACAAAAACATTTGTAATACAATGTATTGGTCTAGATAATTGATAGCCTAATAATTGAATCAGTTCATCTGGGAGGTAATCCGAGGTTAACTGATCACGTCACGTTCACGTCCAAGCACAGTGTGTATTGAGTTTATTTAAAAAAAATGGAAATGGGGCTGACTTCAGTTGCCCATGCACTGTGTATAGTCTATAGCCTATTTCAGCCTCGTCTGTGGAAAAAAAGATACAGTAGCTGGACAACAGAGTTCTTCTGCTTCGTTCCTCTCACTGCATTTAAATGCATTCACTATATTACAGAGAAATATGTTCCATAAAAGAAAAGGAGCACCAAGCCCAACCCAGAGGACTCTGCATAATATTTTATTTTAAATTAATATTTTTATGGAAAATCCAAGTGTCTTTCTTCAATAGCTTCTAATTCACCCGACCCAGTGTCTCCAAGTTCTTTGTTCACACAATTCTTCAGATTAAGCCTCTTAATTTTCCTCTCAAAGTGCACAAGATTCATGCATTTCACTTAAAAAAGGTTAAAAAGAATCTCCCGGGGGGGGCGGACCCCCCTAGAAGGGCCGGGATCTAGAACAGACTTGTGTTTATCTATTTTAGAGTCACCAGAAGATGGGAAACAATGTATTTTAATATAAAAGAAATCTGGGGGAGACCCCCATACCCTCCAATTTCATTTGGGAATAGAAATCCTAAGCTTTGTGTTTCTAAAGGCAGGCTAAGGTGTAAAATGTTTTTGCCTTTGCTGCACCTAATGCAGAAACAACAAAAGTGTAAACTGTTTTATGTACAAATGCTATGCTGCATATTCAAGAAGAGGCTAGGAGGGAATCATCACAGTAGTATACCCACTACAAAAGGTTAGACTAAACCACATATATATATATATATATATATATATATATATATATATATATATATATATATATATATAAAAAAGACAAATATACCACCCTGAGTCCCTCTTTTAACCATGTTCAATGACTGAATTTCCGATTCCCCTTACAAGAGTGCGAGGTAGAGTATTTTTGGTCTTCTTTTAATAACTGCCAGTTTAGCTGTGATCCATCTTTAGCAATCCAGACTGGGGCATCTCTGACGCTGATGGTGATGTAAGAGCTTCAGCGGGCTGTGACTGTGACAGACCCATCATATGGGCATTTAGGGAGAGACAGGAATGCAAGCCACAACACTTCCTTCAAGCTAAATGTGTGAGCCCTATTTAAAACGATAATGCTGTCAGCCATTTCAACGCAGAAATGAATTGTCAAGAATACAATCAAAACAGCATGTCTTTCTGTGAGGTCTGCAAATTATCATAAGGTAATTATCCAAGCATTCAGAGGCAATGGTGTCTCTTTCTCACACACTTCCATTTCTGGACGCTCATCATTGTCCCCCCTGAAGATAAGAGAGAGCCGATTAATGAGAGATAAGTTCCAGAGTAATAAACCAGCTTTGAACATCAGAGCCCAGCCTCCTCTCCACAAAATGCTGCTCATTTGATGTCCTTCTAATGCTGTCGACTTCCAGGATTTGTGTAACGTTTGGCGGCCTGTGAAAAGGATTAGGACAGCATCACATTAAGTCGCAGAGAGTGCAAAAGGAAAATTATATTTCGGATAAGTGAAATCTTTGCACAGGCTGTCACGGGAACTCAATGTCTAAGACCATCTTTGGCCTGTACTTGGAATTTCATTTGGATCAGATTTAAAGCTAGAGTGCGTAACTTCTTCATATGAATGAATGAACACTTTATTCCGGACTCAACGTTCCATATAAAAAGACAATACAAATACATGACAACACAAATTTAAATACATACAAGCATCGATTCCAATGTTTCCCCAGCCCAGAGGAGAACCTTTGATCACTCTGTTTAGTGTCAGTGAGTGCAGTTATTACTTTGTTTTCTGACTCTAGGAGTCGACACATAAATTTATACATTAAATTCCTCAACACATCATGAAAGGTGGGGACATTACTAGTCACAAACAAAGAGCTAGCACTAGTCCACCTTGGAAGCTTAAGGAGGATCCTAAACGCATCGTTATACGCTACCTGTAACTTTTTCAGTTTTGCTGTTCTATATTTACACCAGAGGTGAGCTGTGTAAAATGGAGTACAGTAGGCTCTGAAGAGACTAATTTTAACATCATTCGTGCACATATGAAATTTGCGTGCCAACATATTGGCCTGTGCATAAAGCTTACAGCACTGGCGCTGGACATCATCATCATCACATAGATCATCAGTGATGATGTGACCTAAATACCGTACCTTCTTAACCACCTCTAGAGTACGGTCAGATAGCAAAAATGAAGGAAACGTTTGCTTTTGATCCTCCTTAGTTTTAGCAATCATAATAACGCTCTTCTTAGGATTGAACTTGATGTCATATTGAACTCCGTAGCTAGAGCACACTTTAAGCAGTTGCTGTAGCCCAGCACTATATGGAGACATGATGACCAAATCATCAGCGTAAATGAGGTGGTTGATAAGACTGTCTCCCACCATACAACCAGTCTTACATCCGTTAAGCTTCTTAGAAAGATCATCCATATACACATTGAAGAAGACAGGTGACAAGATGCCACCCTGTCTCACCCCATTGGTGACTTGAAAGGGTGCAGATAAACTACTGCCCCATCTAATTTGCATGGTTTGTTGTGTGTACCAGAACTGCAAAATCCTTATCAGATAAGGTGGAACTCCTCGCTCTTGTAGTTTGGCAAACATCTTACCATGGTTAATCCTATCAAAGGCTTTTGATGCATCTAAGAAGCACATAAACATGGTAGAGTTCTGTCGTCTGTATTTACTTATGACTTCTGCATAAATACAATGATCTGTTCCAAGTTTACTTTTAAAACCAAACTGGTTGTCAGTGGTTTCTACATACTCACTAATCCTATCCAAAATAATTATTTCTAAAACTTTAGATAGTATGCTAGCCAGAGCAATTGGCCTGTAGTTATATATGCTGGAGATTTTCCCAGTTTTGACTTTAATCACTGGCACTAACAATACGGACAACATAGAGTCAGGTAGTATGCCATGCATCAACAAACCAGTAAAACACATAGCAAGCAAGACAGGTATTCTACCACAAGCATGTTTTAGATGTTCTGCTGTTATCTGGTCAAGACCACATGCTTTGTTCATAGACAGCTTCTCAATAGCATAGCAAACCTCATCAGGTCTGATAATCACCCCATCATTAAAAAGAACCTTTTTCAGCATTATATTCCTCACTCTTAATACAGTTAAAAATGTCACTATAATGTTTTCTCCAAAGCTCTGCAATATTTCCAGGTCCAGTGATTCCAGCAATACTAGACGGCAAGGGCACCGTACTGTTATTAATAACCTTTACTTCTTTCCAGAAATCATTGGAATTATTCTGCTGAAGCTTTTTAGCCATGGAGTTAGCCCTCATAGCCTGCTCGTTTCTTTTAATAAAGCGTACAGCATATTTGAATCTTGCATTTGCCTGTTTCTTGCGCTCACACTCAGGCCCATGCCTAGCTCTCCCTGATAACACCCATGTTTTAAAAGCTTCTTTGGCCTCTGCATTGTTGGGGCTGCTGAGGCGCAGCAGCTACAGCGGCCCGGCGACCCCCCCCCCCGCGCGCCCCCCCCACACCTCCCCCCTCCAGGGACAACACTCTAAATTGAAAAGAAAAGAAAAGGGGTGTTCATACACATATTCATTCCATCCTGGTCTGACATTATGTTGTTTACCACTTTTATTGCAGAAAAGCTTACCACTACTAATAAGACAGTTCACATATAAATGCATGTTGGTTACATTCAAGCCATTGCCAAATGAGTTGACACAAAGTTGATAAAGCCTATCAGCTCCACAAAACCCTCTCTGTATTTCTCAGTATTGCAGCATTTACAAACTGGTGTCACCCCCCGGCACTGGTGTAGGAGTTCAAGAACCATCCACGTAAAGTTTCAGTTGTTGATCTTACTGCAAACACCTGGACGTACAGCAGAAGGAATAATGATCCATTCACGATCACTTAAGGATTACCTCATGTAGATGCGCAGAAAGTTGTAATTACTCAGAATTCCTCATTGGGGCAACAGAAGCTACGCATTATATTGTATTAATCAGTGTAGGTATCACTCATGATGCAAATAGAACATTATGCTAAAATACTAACAAGTAAGTACATTATCCTATATCTCATTACATTTACTCTCATAATTAATAAAGAATAATTTTCCAGATCCACATCTGGAATCAAACTGTGAATGTTACCACAAGGACATGCCCGACCAGAAACTTTGGGTCAGATCTGCTATTTAAAGCCGGGTCCACGTGCCCTTTGTTTGTTCGCTTTCCAGTGCACCAACTGTCAAAAATTTCCAGGAACCACACTTTGTTGGATGAGAAATGTCAGATTGGGCTCCGTGTTGGTATTGGCCGACACTCACTGCTAATGGACTGGGATTGGGATAAACTTGCTTTTTTTCAGTGCTGTTTTATTGCCCAAATGCTCAGATGTCACAGTTAGCAAACAGATGCATCTACATCGTATAACTATATGCGTCATATATCCCCAGAGTGCACTTAACTCTTCTCTGCGCCCCTTATTTTCCTCCTCTCCTACTTTTTCCTTCCCTTGTTTGCATTTCCTCCTCCTTAAGCACTTTCTCACTGACATCCATCTGTTACCCTTTATAACTTTCCCTGTCTCTCTCTGTTCCCTGTTACTTGTTAAGTCTAATCCATTCCCCCCTTTTTCCCTTCTCACTTCACAAGCTCGTCTTCATGCATTACGAAAATATGCTCTTCCTTCCCCCAACAGGATCCTTAAGTAGGTCTGACGTAGTTGCATAGGAAAAGAATGACGCAGATGAATTGATGAGAGAAGGTGGTGCAGTCCTATGGAGCGAAACAGGCAGAGTGTGTGTGGGGGGGGGGGGGAGTGAGAAATTAAAAGGAGACAAGGAAATGGGAGTGGAAAGGGAGTTGACAGAGGGAGACAGACGAAGAGGGGGAATGTGAGAGGGGACAGATTGATGAATGAATGTTTGTGCGTGCCACGGCGAGGCAAATGCCAATTCACTACACCAAGCGAGTGTTTCAAATTGAAGTGATGTTTAGAAAGTGGCTAGAGGGAGGAGTGTGTGTGTGTGTGTGTGTGTGTGTGTGTGTGCTCCCCCCTTGTTTCTATCTTAAAATTCCTCCTGAGTGGAGTTTGAAAAGCACCAAAAATAAACTCAACAAATTATTTAACCAGTGCCTGAGGGTGATTATTCGCACATTCCCGCGCCACAGAGTGTTGTTCTGTATCAAAAGAGAACAGCTACAAGCATTGTATATCAGCAGCACGGTTACACTTCAGTGTAACTACCGCACAAGCTGAATGGCAATTTCCTGCTCATTGCCAGCTTTTGAGGCCCGCAGAGATGATTGACCTCACAAGGCTTTGACATTGATGAAGATACAGTACAGTTTATGTTCTATGTTGCATGTGGACCTATCACTGCCCTTATTTCAGAGATATTCTACTTTTGAGTGTCATTTGATATAAAAATAACTATTATCGCTGCTTTAAATGTCATGTATGTTGAATTTACAGGGATACAAGGTCCTACCAGTAACACATGACACCCCCTGCAGAGTTTGATTGAGAAAGAACATTCAAAAAAATATTGTACCAGAATCACTTTTTCTATAGTGCGAACACGCTGTACTTTAAGCTCAAACAGAGAGAATGAAAAACAAGTTGTTCCAACTGGTTATGATAACAACACACTGATAGCCTCACGAGAGAGCGTGACTGTGTACATAAGATCACATATATCCAGGACTGCTGGTAATAATGTTCTTCACCATATTCAACTGAACACAGTTTGTGGTCTTCTCAGAAAGCCTGGCAGGATACCTGAGGAATATAAATGGATTTCCATGAAACCTGGTAAACTAATTTACTTACAAGAAGTGATTAAAACATGAATGGCATCTGAAATTTTGCCCTTGTGAGATTTATTTGTCATCAGTGTAGAACCAACACCAAATGGGTTTACAGTTTAATCTGACGTGAAGCATGAAGTTGTAGTTAATTCGATGCCATAACGTACAACTCATCAGTCAAAGCTGATTTATTGATCTGCCAGTTAGCCTTTCAATACAAACTAGCCAAACATTGCTCAAACCCATATAGCTTTATTTTCAATTATAGTGGAGATCCTAAAGCTCCTAAATACTGTAGCCTACATCAAGCTGAACTTGGATTAATTTGTATAACATTAGGGGTTTGTATATTGTATAGTGTCTCTGAGTGGAATAAAATAATTTCCATTTCCAAGCATTGTCAAGTGCTTGTATTATTAAACCTCATACTGAACAGCTTTCTTCATTATTTAGTTAATTTGCTGTTTCAGTATCGGAACATTTCATAATTTCTTTAACAGGCTATTAAGAATTCCCAACATTACCAGAAATTAATCTGAACCAGAAAAAACAAGTTACTGTCTGAACTAGCTTCTGTGTTAACGACACCATTGCGTGTGCTGTGCAGATGTTCCTCTGGGTGGACGGGAGCACTAAAGTGTGAATAACGTACTTAAAATTGTAGCTGTTAATGACTTCAAGTAGGCACAAAGCGGCAGTGCTCCTGCTCCCTCCTCAGTATGACTGTATGCGGACTCACCAGGAGGGTGTAAAAACACAATCATTATATTGTATATAAGTGTTCACACTGTCCTGGGCTAATCAGTCAAGTGCAAATTGAACAATATTTTAAACAAGAAGACACAGCGTGCCACTCTTCACTCACATCACTTTGTACCGTGCTTTGCATTACGGCATTTTAGAGTGACAGCTGGGGAAGTAGAGGGTACTGTGATCTTGCTGCTTGTTTCCGGTAGAGCACTAGGTCCTTGAAAAAAAATAATAAAAAAAATTAAAAACTTTTATGTGAGAAGGAAACCAAAGAGCAAAATTAACATGAACAGGAAAACGAAGTGCTCCTGCACACAGTGTAAGAGAAAAAGACCTGCATTTATTCTCTTACAAGCACGGTGAATTTATGCATGAGTGGAACAATACAGCGCCTTACAATGACTTATGCAAAATGCTAATTAGATTCACTTCCAAAGCACATTGCTGTTTTTTAATGGTGTGCATGGTTTCATTAGTGGATTTGCAAAAATAAAACAGATATACAACAAGACTGAAGACGTGTTTAAATGCAGACTCATAGCTAAACCTTTTTAGCACTAGAAAAGAAAACTTTAATAAAGGAAACTTTGAAAACTATTATACTAAGATAATATCTTGCTGTTTTTGTCTATTATGGTGAGAGTTGTGTGCCATGTACTGCCAGTTACATCAATTCACCTCAATCAAGATGGATAATGCTCTCTGGATAATTAACAGCACAATGACATGAATAGATATGTACAGGAGGGGGAAAAAAGCAATATGCTCACTGCGAACAATACTTTTTCAAGTCCATTCATTGCACTCATTTATGCAAACAGCCATGGAGCAAACAGCTGAGGAGTGCAGGGAGAGGAAGCTTGTAGGCTACCTTTTGTCTGCTGCTAGGCAACCTCAAATTTGAAGCTGTTGATTAGTGATGGATGTCTTTTTGTGTGTGTGTGTGTGTGTGTGTGTGTGTGTGTGTGTGTGTGTGTGTGTGTGTGTGTGTGTGTGTGTGTGTGTGTGTGTGTGTGTGTGTGTGTGTGTGTGTGTGCTTGATAGTGCTAGAGTTTTAATCACTTACTCACTCCAATGCTACACTTCCTGTCTTTGGCGTTTCAAAAGTGGCAAAGGTTTGCTTCAATGGACGCCTGTACTGAGTGACCTTTCCGCCCCAACTGCTTCAAAATGAGGAACAACGTTAATAATAAAAAATAATAATAATAAAGCATTTTATTTGGAGGCGCCTTTCAAAGCTCTCAAGGTCGCCGTACAATTCAAAATATACAGTTTAAAAGCAAGGCAGGTACACAAATATAATTAAAAACAGTCTAAAATAAGTACACAATGGGTGGGGAGGTGATGAGGAAGGTAGGTTCAGGTGGCGTATGCAGATTTAAAAAGGTGGGTTTTGAGTTTGGATTTGAACTGGGTTATGGATTCAGTGTTGCGGATGTCAGGGGGTAGTGCATTCCAGAGCAGGGGAGCAGAGCGGCTGAAGGCTCTGCTCCTCATCGTCTTGAGACGGGCAGAGGGGACAGTGAGGTGAACAGAGGAGGAGGAGCGGAGTGCACGGGAGGGAGTGGCAATTCGGATGAGGTCTGTTAGGTATGGGGGGGGGGGGGGCAAGGTTATGGATGGTTTTGAAGGTATAGAGGAGGACCTTGAATTGAATGCGGAAGTGAACCGGGAGCCAATGAAGCTGGTGCAGGACAGGGGTGATGTGGTGAGAGGAGGGGGTTCTAGTGATGATTCTTGCTGCGGAGTTTTGGACCAGTTGTAGTTTGTGGAGGGTTTTTTGGGGGAGACCGAAGAGGAGGGAGTTGCAGAAGTCTAGTCTTGAGGTGACTAGACTGTGGACCAGGATGGCAGTGGAGTGAGGGGTGAGGGAGGGCCGGAGACGGTTGATATTGCGGAGGTGGAAATAGGCAGTGCGGGTGATATTGTTTATGTGTGATTGAAAAGACAGTGTGCTATCGAGGATGACACCCAGACTCTTAACCTGAGGGGAGGGGAAAACGGGAGTGTTATTGATTGGGATAGAGAAGCTGCTGAGTTTGGCGAGTGTGGATTTGGTACCAGTGAGAAGAAACTCAGTTTTATTGCAGTTGAGTTGCAGGAAATTGGAGGAAAACCAGGTTTTTAAATCGTAGAGACACTGAGAGAGGTGTGATTGTGGAAGAGCGGAGTCAGGTTTGGTGGAGAGGTAGAGCTGGGTGTCATCCGCATACAGGTGGAAGTGGATGTTGTAGTGACGGAATATATTGCCGATGGGGAGGAGGTAGATGATAAAAAGCAGTTGCCTCAGGACTGAGCCATGGGGAACACCTGTGAACGTTGTGAACGTTTACAATTTTTGGAAGCTGTTTTCTAACTTTCAAATTGCTCCCCATCTGTCCTGATTTGGGCCAGCCTTTGTTCAGCAACTCAGACAGTTCATGTCAGACAGGCCAAAGCATTTTAGGACTTTAACGATGATTATAAATGTGTTGCGGTACGTGACAAAACATTGAGAGACATGACAAGACTACATGAACACATCTGGGACAAGACAAGCTACCAGACAAGACAACAACAACAACAACAACAACAACAACAAAAAGAACAAGTAATAAAAATAAATAAATAATAATATATATATGATTATACATATACTAAAAAATAGATAATAGTTTGCTAGTAGGATATCTCAAATCCCTGCAGAGAGTCCGGTCAGAACTCTGGTGGTGGCAATAAAGGTGGTTCCAGAAGATGGGCGTTTTAAGGGGTTTATTGAAGCACGTGGTGATACATTAACACCGGTGAACTTGTGATCTAATTCGTATGGTAATTTGTGGTTTCTGTAAATATAAACAGAAGATAACATGTCCATAATGAGATACTGTAATCTGTTCAATCAACTCAAATATAGCTTACTTGCAACTTAACATTAATAACATAATGGTCATTTATAGACAGTGCAAATATCTTATGATATGTATAATTAACATAGGCTACCAACAGCAATCACGCTAACATTCTCTTAGCTTTCACTTTCTAATAAAGTCAACACTGAAACAAGGGGAAATCACTTACAGCTTCATGCACGCACAAATCCCAACCGAACAAGCTGGTTAATTCTAAACTGTGCATTTAAGCCTTAAACTAAATAGTTCTTGGTGAGCTAGTGGCGGCCGTGCCGAGCACAAGTCAGTCTTCTCCGTCTGATTTCTCGAGCAGAGTCACGAGACATGTCCGAGCGCCCTGCTGGCCAGTAGTTTTCTGCTCACTGTCATGGCGTCTTAAAGTGACAGTAGGCCTTTTAAACATATACGATAAATAAATAGAAAAAAAATACAGAAATAGAGTAGTAGCTCACGGCGTATTGAAATAGTGGATGTGAGTGTGCGTTTGTGTGTTTGTGTCTGTGTTTGTTGGGAGGGAAAAGTAGCCTACTGCGGCTAACTTCTGCGAGTGGTTGTACAGGTATAGATAAACTATTTTCCTGTTGCCCACCATTGTACAGTGTCGGCAAGCCAAGCTTTCAAGAAATGCTTTCGCAATGTGACACAATGTAATCAACCACTCAGTGTGTGTTGTGTAACAAGCTTAAACCAGAACCTCAGAACATATTGTGATTATCTCTGGGCCAACTGATCCCGATATAGAGGACATAATGGGTCATTTGATACTTAATCAGGTGGTGTTAATGGGTTTACTTTAATTCTGTCGACTGAGAGTCAGTTTGCGCTTTGTGAGCACTGATTACAGCTCTCGTCTGATTGCTGTAGGTGGATCTGTATCTTTTTCCCTTCCCTGACTGATTTCTGATGTAAGTGGAAAGAGTTTATACGGAGAAATTCCCACGTGGATTCAGCCCAGTGAGTCCTATGTAATCCATAGTTGAAGGCCATAATTCATGGTATTCTTCTACAACACTGGCCAGAAGGTATTGCAGGAAAAAACATAATGCCACATTCAAAAAGCAGTTACAATTTGTCATTTAAGTTATTAATGGTTGATAAATATTTTGCTTTTACAGTCAAGTGATGCGTGTTTTTTTTAAACAGACAGATAAACAGAAGTCTGTTGTAAACCAAAGTGTGGAGAAAAAGGTTGCTTCTACACACTTGCTCTGAGACACATATTCAGAAGAAAATTTATTGATCCCAGCTGAATTTTAATCGGTTACCAATTTTCACAAATCACAAATGCACAAATATACTACATGCTGTGTACAAATATGTCAGTAGTAACATGTAGTGGTGTAACATGTAAAATACGGAGCTTCAATACTGATAAGGATTGTCATTACAGATGTAGAGGAAGTATTTAAATTCCTTTAGGTTTACTTAAAGCAGCTCCGAGTAACATTTAAATATCTTTTAAACAGCCTCATGTTTCCTCTCATAATCATAAATTACCTTTAACAGCAAACGAGATCATCAGTGCAAAGAAAGACGTTTTTATATAGTTTTTATTACTGCATTTGGTCTGGTCGCACACCTAGTCCGATTTTCGGTTCACACGTGATATGGTCACATATCCATAGGTCGCAGATTTCAGTGTGGCGCAGCCACACGATTTGAGAAGCCTATCCCTCCAGGTGAGGGAAGGGGAGCGGGAGCCTTGTTTGAGACAGTTGTTTGTCGTCATAATGACTGATAACGGGGCTGAACCATCAAAGAAAAAAAAGAAAATGCAATGAAGAAAAGCTGAAAGGGAGAGATAGGCGGGCGAGAGGGCGTTGCCAAGCAACGTATACACAATTTCACAGGAGCGATCTAGACGGCAGTGTTTACTCCTAAATGAATGAGCGGTAGCCTACTAAAACAAAGTTTACTTTGCCTCACCAGCATCATCAGATGACCATTATTCATCTGAAATAGTCATTATTTACAACAACATAAACACATTTCCTCATCGTGATCCATACTAACTGCCGTCTCTCGTTCATTCACTTTCTGTGAGGACACGTAATCTTTCAGCTCCGTGAGAGGTGACACTGCATTAACTCATTGCAATCAGGTGTCTGTAGCACTGACTGGCATTAGTTGATGCTGTGTCACTATCACTAACCACTCTCACAGAGCCGAAAAGAGTCCGGTGCCCTCACACTTTCAACACACGGACATGCACTATATTGCTTCCTGATCATTTGAATCTCACACGCCCGGCACAAGCTAGAAAACAGCTTCACGACAGCTGGCGTCGTAAAAATACTACCGCTTTTGTCCAAAGGGGCCGCCAACGGGCCCGTGACTGGCAGGGGCCCAAAAATATTAGACCTCAAGGAATTTTTTCTTTTCTTTTAAGAAACCTGTCATTGTTAATCGATAATTTCCATTAATAAAACATTGTAACTAACGTGAAATAAATAAAATGAATGGTTAAAGGTACTACGAGTAAGTCGGCACGTTGGCGACACCTTTGAACAAAAGCGGTAGTATTTTAACGACGCCAGCTGTCGTGAAGCTGTTTTCTAGCTCGTGCAGGGAGTGCAAGATTCAAATAATCAGGAAGCAATATGGTGCGTGTCCGTGTGTTGAAAGTGTGGAGGGCACCGGACTCTTTTCGGCTCTGTGAGTCTATGGGTGACACAGCATCAACTAATGGCAGTAAGTGCTAAACACACCTGATTGCAATGAGTTGATGCATTGTCACCTCTCACGGAGCTGAACGAGTCCGTGTCCTCACACCAAGCGAATGAACGAGAGATGGCAGTTAGTTAGTATGGATCACGATGAGGTAATGTGTTTATGTTGTAAATAATGACTATTTCCGATGAATAATGGTCATCTGATGATGCTGGTGAGGCAAAGTAAACTTTGTTTTAGTAGGCTACCGCTCATTCATTTAGGAGTAAACACTGCAGTCTAGGTTCGCTGAGTGAAATTGTGTATACGTTGCTTGGCAACGCCCTCCCGCCCGCCTATCACTCTCCCTTTTAGCTTTTCTTCATTGCATTTTATTTTTTATCTTTGATGGTTCAGCCCCGTTATCAGTCATTATGAACAAACAACTGTCTCAAACAAGGCTCCCGCTCCCCTTCCCTCACCTGGAGCCATAGGCTTCTCAAATCGCGTTCCTGCGCCGCACTGAAATCTGCGACCAATACGGATATGTGACCATAGAGCATGCACGCGTGAACCGAAAATCGGACTGGGTGTACGACCAGATCAAATGCAGTAATAAAAACTATATAAAAAAGTCTTTCTTTGCACAGATGGTCTCGTTTGCTGTTAAAGGTAATTTATGATTATGAGAGGAAACATGAGGCTGTTTAAAAGATATTTAAATGTTACTCGTTGCCGCTTTAATTTAAAAGTTTCTGACAAAAAGTAACAATTTAAAAACTCTGTACACCCCCCTGTATTTAGAAGTAATGGTTTGGTCCGCTTTTCAAACAGCTGCGCATCCCGTGCCACTATCGACAGTGATTAACGAGGGATGATTGAAACATGTCTCAAAGACAAAAGTCAGGACAACAAAAGAGAAAAGAGAGGAAAGAAAAGACAGAGAGAGGAGTTAAAGGGCGACAGTATGTCACAAACTTTTTCAGCCCAAAAGGTGAGTGCATTGCTTTACGTATATTTTGCACCCTGCCGGTGACAGTTGCAGGTGGTGAGAGAGCATTCAGTAAGCTTAAATTGATAAAAAACTATTTGAGGTCCACTATGTGCCAGGACAGGCTTTGCAATCTTGCGATGCTGTCCATTGAAAGTCAGTTGGCTAGGAAGCTGGACTTCAAAGATTTGATCGGTGACTTTGCTAGTAAGAAGGCTAGGCGCTGGGCTCTTAGCCATATGTAGCACTTACAAGTGGGATGTTTTGTAATAAACAATTTGTTTTTGGAAAATGTAGGCCCTACTGAAGATAGGTGGCTATTTAAATTACAGTATAACCAATGTTAATTCTAGGCCAGTTTTGTAAAAATGACAGTAACATGTGTTCACTTGAATATAATTGTATCCCACATTTTTTTATTTTCATTTCTACTCCTGTTATGTTTACATTGTTTCTAGTTGGTATGGAGTTTAATTTAAAAATCTGCAGCCTATTTTTGTTTTTGATATTCATGTTGATGATGCAATTTATGTTCATTTAAAGAGTTATATTTGCAGTTACATACATTGACACCACAATTGATGTTGAGATTGTTTTCATTTGAGAAATGAAAAAATAAAATGTGATTTTCACCATAAGAGATGGCCTGTAGCAGATTTGTTTTCCAGAATATTAGCCTTACATCGTATACGGTAGAGAATTGTCTGCAGAATGTTGAACATTTGCACAGTGTTGTATTTTAACAGCTCAGTGTCAGTGTATTGTAGGCCTCTAGTATTGGACTTCAACGTATACGTGCAAGCCTGTATTGTTACGATTAGATACTGGACCCAAGAGCAGACAGAGGCAGAGTACAATAAACCTGTTGTGACCCTAAACCTTAACCACACCCTTAACAATTTTCTCTGAAAATGTCCAACGTTTCAGCTTTGTGATAATGTCATTTTGCAAAGATAGATGGGCTGGATTGAAATGAATAATTCATCTTACAAACAACATCTTACTCAATTTATCTAAAATTTTTCTCTTAAATCCACTCAGAACATAGACAAACACATTGAGCTGCAACCATTTATAATTGATAGTTATTCATTTATGTTGAATGGCCTAAATGTTCTGAAGCCAAGAGGATCTCTCTGCAAATGTAACTTGCAACCTGTTTCATTATGAATCGGTAGCACATTGATTTAATGTTTATAAACATTACAAAAGCATATTATAAACCGTTTTAAAAGGGCGTTTGAGTAAAAGATGTACTCTAAATATTTAATGAGGCATTCAGGCCTCTAAACGTTGAACTTTAAAATATAGTCATGACCTTCATTTCTGTGTCCCGGGCGGTATATTCAATGAGAAGCTGTCGGTATGAGCGAGGGGAAGTGATTCACGGGACGCACTCTCACTTATTTCACCCTGTGTTGATAAGTGACTCCTTTGGAGCAAATACCTCATATCACCCTGACTTAAATTATTTATGTCTCTCTGAATACAGCGCAGAGATGGTGGAATGTATAGGCTTGGTGACAAACGTGTAAAAAAAAGAGGAAGAGAAAAAATGGCCTCCCTCCCCAGTGTGAACATTACAGATGTGACAGGGCTAAAGGAACCTTCTTCTAGCTCACATAATCAATCTCTTAAATCTCTCGGCCGTGCGGCAGTGAATTTTTCTGTGTTTGCCACAATGATGTTGACAAACGCTGCTGCTGCTTCGAAAGAGGCTCGGAAAAAAAGGCTCGGAAATCAGTTTGACCTGCAGTTGATTGGCGACCTCATCCACCAAGAAAAATCCTACAGTGGCTGGGCCTTTGGCTTGCTTTAGTGAAAAGTATTTAATGAGGCAGTCTATGCCACCTATAGTATGCCAATGCAGTTAATAAGATATAGAGCCAGTTATATCTCGTTCCTTTGAGAAGAGTGAATGGCAAAGTCTTTCCAGAGCATCTCTTTTTTCTTTTCAGATCTTTTTTACAGAGAGTGGAACGCTCTCACAGTAGGATTCCTCTTTTGCTTCACTCAAGCCATTTCTCCTCTCAGCCCCAAACTGACAAGAACAAGGATCCAGTCGTATCCTGGTAAAGATGGTGGTGCTGAATTGAGATTGAGATGCCTGTTTACGCATAGCAACTACTTCAGACAGTATGGCTCTCGTTTTAATCACCTCTTGGAAACCAAAAGCGTGCATGCTATCACCCCAATCAAATTTCCACCTACTGCAAAAAAACAACAGAGATCACGGGTTGTGACGACAGATCCAGACAGAGCAGTGTGAAGCTGTCAGAGGTGTTATCCGGGAGTGTCATTCACATCTTCAGTTCATTCACAAGACACCATTCACAAGGTGTACAGTATGACTCACTCAGATCTCAACCTGCAGCTCCATAAACATACTGTATTGTCTATTTCAGTTCTTTTCTATTTTTAAGCATCTAAGCTTTTGTCTCAGCTCTATCAGCGCAGCGGTTCTACACTACTGTGTGCAGTGGTGGAACACATTCTATTATTATATGTGTGTAATAACGTTACAATTTCACTAGCCTAATTGTATCTTCTTTGTTATACCCTTGGGTAGTTAGTAAATCTATGACAATGCTCTATATTTTACAAGCTGACTTGTTTTGTGTGTAAAATGTTAATTTGAACTTGAGTTTAAAGTTGAAAAAAAATTATAAACTGATTTATGGGACCATCGTTGCTGCTGTTTTAACAGTATTTCCATTTGATGCTAAGCATATATAGGCACTGTAGAAGCATCTCAAATTTTGTGAACTTAGTTACTTCCATCACCAAGTATGTGTATTATAAGAGCTTGAAGTTATAATAGAAAAAGTGAATCTGAAATTGCAGCTAAAAGTTGACCTTTAAGCTGATGCATTTTAATTTCAGGCTGCTTGTCACAAAGTCAGTTCTTAAAATTCCTCTGTTCTACAATTACAATTTTTTTTCATTTGACAAATTCCAAAAACATCTCTCCTGGCTCTAATCTTCCACATACATGTCCCACAGTAACTGAAATCCGTTCATTATTTTACTGACAGGGGCCACATGCTGTGCTGGGTGACCTCTCATAGCAGGGTGAATGATCTCTTACAATAGGGGAGTGTGTCTGATCATGGTGCCATGGACTTTAAGGCAAGTACATCTTCTGTGTGACGTCAAAGCTTCTTCATTACATGTCAGTGCAGCACGGCAGAGAACGCCTCATCAAACCAGACGCTTGTGTTAAAAAAACTGCAGGGAAAGGATAGAGTCATTTGATACGGGTTGAGCAAAAAGAGGCCTGTCAGATAAAACCGAGAAGTCTCTATGTGTCGTCCGACAGACCCCTACATTTTGACCTCTCTGTATAGTTTCATGCAAAGCACTTCATTTTGAATCACTTCGTAAGTCGGCCATTTGACCTGATTGGCCTGGTTGGCTCAAGGACACTGCCTGCAGTTTCAACAGGCCCACAATAACCTTCAAACAAAGGTACACACAAAAGTGAAAACGACACGGTTAGAACATGACCATTAATTTATGGTGATAAGCTAGTGATATATGTATTACAATGGAATTATTTTGCTTAAAGAGGACCTATTATACTACTTTTCTGGTCTTAATTTCTTGTTAAACACTGCTATAGAGCAACCTGACACGAATCACATCACAAAAAACTATGTAGATTTTCGGGAAGCTCTTTCTCTTATTTTGGCGATCCAGCATGCCTGTGCTTCGGCCATCTCCACTCCCTCCGCCTGTGCTTCGGCCATCTCCGCTCCCCCCCGCCCCCTCCTGCAAACCCCACTCCGTTGTGATTGGTTACCTTCCTTCCGGAACACTTTCAGTGGCGGGAAGCGCGAGCATGGACCTATAAGGGCGCGAGGCAGACGCGAACAGGGAAGTGACAGCATTACTATACATGGAAACATCCGCGTGGTGACGACACCAAGTTACAAAGCCTCAAACCGCTTTGAACACGTGACTTCTCGACTGGCTAGAATAGTGTCTAGTGCTCTGCACAGACACCCCAGACGGTCAGCAGGGAATACGTCGAAATGCATGTAAGTCATTATTTGATAATTTAGTATGGTTAAGCATGACTATAAATCATCATAACAACGTTTATAGGTCATAAAAGTCAAAAAGCATCATAGGTCCTCTTTAAATAGCCTATTCAATCCAGCATGTTGTGTCTGTATGTGACCGCTGTGTGAGCATGTTTACAATCTGGCTATGAAGATGTTTGGCGAAACCTGCTACATTTTGTGTTTTTATTGATCTATTTTTTGTGCTTATTGTTTTCCTTTGTATTGAATTGACATGGTTGATTGCACTTTGGCCATCCATTTGTTATTAGGGGATGAAGGGACTGTATTGACCGATCTATAAATTATTACATGGTAGCTTGACGGTCTTTGCACATTTTGTTGGCTTTATTGATAGATTTTACATTTTTTGGGCAACCCCCAGGAAAAAAAACTTCAGTGTCAGTACAGAGGATGATTGACCGGCTGGGGACCTAATGATTCTGCACAGAATTTAAAACAGTTTTAATGTCTCCTTTGGCTCTGAAAGGGCTTTGTCTCAGTCCGAGTTAAATAACATCACTTGGCATTTGGCTTTAATGGTCAAACAGATTCTGTGGAGAGAATGATATATTATGGGTAGTGGGACAGCATCAAAGCTTACGCATTAGTCTGACATTTATTTCTTTATCAATTGATTAAAAGTCTAAGAAATGTCTGAAAGAATAATGGAAAAACCTCATTGCTGCTCTCCATAGCCCAAAGTGAAATCCTCAAACTGACTTATTTTGTCCGACCAACAGGAACAAAACAACAGAGATATAATTCTATATTTTTCTACCATATATGACAAAGCATGAAAGGCTGGAATCGCTTAATGTTTATCAGCTTTGCTTGCAATATGACTGAACCCATTCATTGATTATCAAAAACAGTGTCCGATCCCTTTTTTTGCCCAGTCCCTCATTGATTTAGCTTCTCATTGCTTTAGCTTGTTTTTAGAGCTTCAGACTTAAAAGAAAAATCGGGATTTCTGGAGCTCTGCTGCGGCAAATTTTGTAACCTGTCTCCCCTGCACTGTGCAAGCGAAACGCTACATTTCTTGATTAGCCCACTTGACACAAGGTACAAAACATCAAGAAGAGAGAGACGTGATTTCAAAACAGAGAAAATCGTTTGCTCTCAAACTACCAAGATTAGGCTTCCAATACTTTTGGTAACAAGAGGGAGGCTAAACTATCACCACAAGTGCATAGCAACACTGTGTTTCAGTGCAGGCACAGTCCACTCAGGAACAAACATGCTTTTTTGCTCTAAAATACAAAATCCAGGTCCAAACAGAGGGGTATATTACGAAGCGAGATCAAGGGCTGAGCGAGGTCTGTTGAGTCTAAAGCGGTCTAAAGCCAGAGTTTTCAGTATCACGAAAGGTGGCTCTCTTTTTACCTGGCTAGATCACCGTGGTAACAGAGGCTGCACGGCTAACCTGCCCAGACCAGTTTTTGTTTCAGAGTTTGAGCTTAAATTCGGCTGTTATAGCGCTGCCCTTAAAGGAAACTACACATTTTGAAATCCCGCGGACCTGACTATATTGTCTGAGCGATATATTCTCACTGACGAAACTCGTTAAATAACGAAACTTATTGATCAGTAAGTTAATGAACGAAACGAAGCCGTGACATAAGGCTTACAGCAGAGTGAACTGTAACATCGCGCTGGGGCTTTTTGCCTCATGCATACAGTTATTGATGCAGAAAATGTTAAATAGCCTAGACCTACTGTATGCAGCGCCACTCTATGCTCTCACATCAAATGGTTTTACCTGGCGATCTACACACACTGGCTCTTAATAAAGCGTTCTATAAAATCACAGTTTGCAACATTGTTTCACTGCAGGCTTCTTTCTTTTCATCAGTAGCAGTAGTAGGCCTAGTATCCATATTTGTCCGAAAAATACAGACTACAGGTTTTTTAATGTAGGCCTATTGGTATTTGTAAGATTCAAATAAAAGGCTAATAGTCTAAATCAAAATTGTATTCATTATGATGTGGCCCAAAACTAAAGTGATTTTCCATAGGCTATTCATTTGGAGACAGTGTCAGACTTAAATTACATTCTTAAGTGTGGGACTAGGTGTAGTGCTATAAATATAGCAGAGTAACCTATATATATATTAGGCTAAATGGTATAGTGTTCAAATCCGAGTTCATCGTTTAATTGTTTTATAATGTCACGTTACGCACTGCGAGCACGATCGCCAAGATAAATAAATAATTTCCATGCTGGCAGCATTCCACTCTCCTTATTTGCAGTAAGAGTTTTTTTCGGCTCTCTGTTTTCTGCTGTAATAATTCAGACTGACAAACTCTTCCTCTTGAATGAAGTTGGCGACACACTTTTGTTTTACTCAGCTGCTCACAATCAGTCCGTTTGTGTAAAGTTAGCGGCACAAGATCAGTCCATTTTGTGCGGATGCAGAGTCAAATGACGGGTCGAACGCCCCCTTTCATGGGGACGCGCACAGAGCCTGAAGCCGAAACCCTCGTTCAACATAAGAGGTTGATAACTTCCTTCGTGATACCGGTTAGCTCTGAGCGAGGGTATGTGTTATGTTGAACCAGATCAAAAAAAGAGAGCCGGGCTCTGTTGAGTTTGTTTCGTAGTATACCCCTCTGGTGTCTCAAAAAGGAGCCCAACTAATTGAGAAACTGACTGGAGGGGAGTCACTGAACAGGGTGCAAATATTTTTTTATTTTTTTTTTTTGTATACTTTTTGAGATGAAACCATCTCGTTTTCAAATGAAAGCATTGATGGGAAATGTTTCCTACCTTATAGTCTGTTTGTTGTTAATACGAATATTATGGCTCAAGTATTGGCTTCCTTACAGAAAGTAAATGTTCCCCATGGTTGCTAGTTATCAGGGGAAATGATTAATCCGTGCTTGTCTTAGCCCAATAAGAAGCCATTCAAATCATCCCGTGAAGACAATGCAGGAAATCATCTCCCGTGTACAGCCGGAGATGTCGGTTTCCTTCTCAGCTACCGGGGAATTGTGGTGGACATGAATCATCTCTGCAGAGCCGCTAGCTGTAATTCTTCTTGTCACAGCTGCACCTCTTGTTTCCCCACTTGTTACCGAAACTCATTACTAGATAATTGAAAGTAATGACGCTGATTATGAGAAGCGCTTGAGAAGCATCCCAGGGGTCTTTGCAATTTACAAGCTGGCAATGACATGCGGACGGTACTATTGTCTAATGCAATCCAAAAGGGAGTTGTGCTGTTTACAGGCAAGAAAATAAATAATAGTCTTGGTTTTAAGGCGAATAATTATGTTGTGTCTCAGCACGTCTTAACATCATCATGGCTGTCCTCCAAAATTAGATATGGAGTTTGTCTTTACAGGAATTTGCGTTTACTTACCATATGTTCAAGGAAAAATCCCGAAGACGTTCAGTAGGGTTATGAGGACAGACATACCTCAAACACCAAATGTCAACATATCCAACATGCATAGCTGTAGCCAAGATGCTTGAAGGAATAGCTTGACGTTTTGAGATTTACACATATACTGGCTAAGCCCCGAGTGAGGTGAAAAGTTCTCTAAGATTGGTACTATTTTATTCATTTAAAAATGTTCTGGTACGGAAGTATCATTAAACGTCCCTGTGGGGAGTGGAACATCACAGATTGGCGATACATAACAAGGTAGTGGCGGATATGTCCTTTTAAACTGGAGGTGAAGGGCTGGAAGAAATGAAGTGTGCAGGACGACAGATGTTGGTGGGTGGCACACACAGGTCTCTAGGCGGCCGGCATGCCCACATGCAGTCGTCAAAACACAGGAATAATGTCTGCCCTGTGAGGGTGACAGTATGAATATGGAAATGAGTATAATATGAAGCATCCTTGGCTGACTTTTCATTTGGAGCCACAGCAGTCTCAGCGGTGTGAACAACATGATTCTTCATGATCGACAGAATGTAAATGTGACTTCTGAATTCGAGCAGTAAAACAGGAAGAACATATAAGCATATTATAATAGGACGTTTTAATTTGGCAGACCAGCCTAAGATGTTTGGTTAAAATTAAGGGTTACACCTTATGATGTTAAGCCTCTTGGCTCACTCAACAACCTGCTATTCGGAATCTTTTATTATTATTTTATTATTTTGCTTTATCTTATATTTTCAAATCTGATTTGGGCACTAGAGGACAGATTAGGTCAGTAAAAAGAACGCTTTGATTCTTAGTCTATGGACCACTGGTATCCGCTGCAAATTTGTTCATAATCTGGCCATCAACGTGGCGCTAGAGGGAAGGTCAAAAGGTCCTAGTCTTCTATTTGCATTGTGCACTGGGGGATAAGAGCAAATTGCATTTGGCAATATGCTCTGTAGTTATCTTAGATGTTTTGAGAAATAATTATTGATTCAACTTTTAGAAACATTTTTGCAGGGGGATTTTTTTCAGATACGTCGTGGAAGAAATTGATACTCTTCTACAGTCATTCATAGCACACTGCAGTCTGATAGTCTTGTACAGACAATAGGCTACTGGATGCTCTCCTATGCAAACCCTTTTGTGTTCCAAGGTCAAGCTATGGTCAAATGCAGCAAAAACGGAGCATCCTCCAGCTTCACCATGCCCTTTGTGCTGGAGACAGAATGCCCACTCGACACAGAGAACATTATTTATTTCAGTATCATAAACCGACACCAAAATACACGATCAAATACTCAGCGTGTGTGCTCCCATCCAGGGGCTCCACAGCTACGAAAGTGGTGCTCCTTCCTTAAACAAGAAAACAATATTTCAAAGCTTTTCTAAACTGGGATCGTCTCAGTTGCTATAGCAATGGTGAAAGACGACCACATACTGTCTGAGAGTTTATGTCTGACACTGACAACATTTAGTGACATACCTCAGGCAACACACAAATAGGTCTGGAACGACCTAAAAACAGAGGAAATTGAGGCTAAATAACGTTATTTTCTATATGTGCCACTGTTCTGAATGTTAATTTTTTTGCTGTGAACTGACGTTCCCTCTCAAGCACACACAAACACACACACACACACACACACACACACACACACACACACACACACACACACACACACACACACACACATTTGGCCCACTTGACAAATCCCTTCCTTCTAGTACCCCCCCTTCCTCTGTCTCTTCATCGTGCTCTGTCATTCTTTTCCTCTCTTTCCATCTTTTCTTCCTAGCTCTCCAGCTGTGATCAGACACTATTTCAAATGATGGCTGTCCAAGATCTGATGGACTGTGCACCATACCTTCACAGTCAACCCATGCAGAGATCACTATCCCAAGTTTTTCCCAATTTTAAAATCTTTGGCGTCATGCCCGCAGCTGTTTTTTTGCAGAATACATCAGGGACAGAAGAAAAGTTAAAGGGGACATATTATGAAAAACCAAACATTGCCGGTGTTTGGGCACACTGTTTAGGTTATTGGCGTCCCTACCAGCACACACAAGCTTCAAAAAGACAAATATGTCAGTTTCTTCTGGGACATTTATTTCGAAAAAGGGGGGATTTGAAGGTTTCTTCCAAAAAACACCGACTGATGACGAAATCGGTCTGTTTTCATTATCATAAATACTCCCACGGGAAAGCTCACCAGAAACTCGGCAGTTGATTGGCAAATCAAGACGCCCCGTTGGTAACCACACACACCTGGCTGAGCCTCCACTCGCTCATGCAACAACAGAGGAGAAGCAAGCTGCAGTGTGAGCTCAACCTCAAGCTACCATCACACCCCAGCCTCGAAGCACACTAGGGCTGAATGGATTTACTTAATTTTTTGTTAGGCTATCTCCAGCAAAGGTTTGCAATCTGTTAGTGTGATCAAAGCCTTTTTACTGGAGTGTGGAGGAGACTGTGCCAGGAAGACTGAGAGACACCATCCGTCCGAAATGTAAGTAGTACTATTTTAAAAATAATTCTGTCCGTTTGTTAGTTCAATGTCTGTAATGTGCTTTATTTTATCCCTCCTATAATAACCAACACCGACTGAAATGAGAGAATGCGGGGTTTAGTCCTTTCTTTATATGTCCATGTTTAGCGCCATTACGCTAGCTTTACCGTTAGCTTTATGCTAACGGTTAGAGCTGTGAGTCTTTTGCTGTGACTGTTATTTGGCTCTTTTGTGAGCTCACGTTAGTCCTGCCGTGACAGCCCCTGAGTGAAAAACAGACGGTGAAACTGTAGGGTGTGTTGGAAACTGAAGAGTATTGTTTTAATAGCTTCATCCTGCTACCTGCTAGCTGTCTGATTGTATAGCTCAAGTACACACCGCAATAAGTCTGCGGACAGTGTGTAGTTAGGGTGACCAGATCCCAATTCACCAGATGTGGGACAAAGACTACGTTTGTGCGGGAGAATGCGGGACAAAGTGCCGTTTTTTTAAAGCAAAATAAACCTGTAGTACAAACAGCAGTAGGCCTATTACATGATCTCCAGTGTAATGTACACATAGACAGGAATACTGTAAGTTGTCTCTGCTGGTGTTTGTTTCCTGTCCATTATATTTCAAAAAGCACACAGTATCACTCAGAACTTGTTGCTTATCGAGCCAGGGCTGTACTGAATTTGTTGTAGCTTTGCCATAACAGATGTATGATGTAGGCCTATACATGTCAGCTAGGCTACATGATGTAACATTGAATGTGCCATGTTTTACAGGTGTCTGAGTGACCTGATGGAGCCGGACGGAGCCACCAAGACCGTCACACTATCCGTTCCTTCAGAGGAGGATGTGTTCACTGGGTGGGACAGGTTGTCTTCTTCAGGGCCCAACAACAACTGGACAGTTACATAACAATTATGGCTTTGCTTCTGTTTGATATGTACACTTCATATTTTCATTCCACTGGCTATGAATAAACTGCTTTATTTTTAAGGATGTTTTTGGTCTTTTTAAAATTTAATGATACTGTTTTATCAGAGAAAATCTTCAGCGAGATGAAAATGTGAGTTTCAAGTAATCCTTTACTACGGGTAGCAAACAGTGACAGTAAGCAACACAATACATTTTTTAACGGTAAAACTTTATTATGAATGAGTGATCACAATACAAATGATACATTATCTACTAGATATTGAAATGTTGTCAGATAATTTGCAGCTCTGACAAACCTAAAGCATAATTATTTCAACCATACATTTTACAAAAGATAATGCCTTTCCAGTGAATCTTGACATGATTCAGGATACATTCTTTTCAATTATGGTTACTATACATTTTTACATGTCAACTCAGTATCGGTTCACAACCAAAGCTTTTTCACTCCACTGGGCTGTAGATCATTCCACAGACCTGTAAAGACAAACGTAAAACAGGGTGTATGTTACCAGTTTAGAGAGTTTATGCATAACTACTTAGCTCAAATTATGTTATTGACTGTGACATAATTAAACAGTATTTACCTGAGGATAATGTCAGGGAAATCAGAAATCTTGATGCCATTTTCACAGTTTTCAGCTCAGACTCCTGTCTGAACAGGTTCAGTTGTACATCTTTTAGTTTAGAACTGGTTAGTGTGCCGATATTTGTGGTAGAAATGAAGCTAAACATGTTTACATTGGTCTCCATGCTGCATTGGCCAAAAGTAAACAAAACTGACAGCTGGGCGTGTGCCATGCCCATGTAGGTAGGTATAGAGTAAATGAGCAGGGCGGTGCATGCACGCCCATGTAGATCTGACCAGTCAGAGCAGACTAGTATTCTTGCGAAGGGGGGTAAGCTGTCAAAACCTACCTTTTGAGATAGAGGGCAGAAGAGGCTGGAAAAGGCGATGAAGAAATGGGAAATGGTAGAAAACTATTGGGTTTTTTGAACAATAAACCAAGAAAACCTTTTCTAGTAGACCTTGGAAATACACCTTTAAAACCGAGATTTTGCATAATATGTCCCCTTTAATGGTGCATCTGACGTTTTTTTTTCGTCTGAGTGATTCATCTCTAGGTGCAAATGCAGGAAGCTGAGGTGATGCCGGAGGATTTATATGCTGTACAGTTTGTTCCTTGTAGTGTTAAAATGAGCAGAAAATAATGTTACTCTGCAGTCTGCAACTTAGGAAACTTAAAAATATATCTGTTCTTTGTTTACTATGCACCCAACCTTTATACTTATTTGCCTACTTACACACACCACTTCCTTTGAAGAAAAAACACATTAGGTGTTTTATGTAAAGACACCTGCATCTTTTTATTGGTCACCCAGCAAGGCAGACATTTTCAGTAATGATAGGCCTTCAATGTCTGTTTGCACAAATCTGTCCCCATCTTTATCTGTGCAAGAGCTTGGGAAATGATGTACACAATTTCGACTACCACTAGGCGGAATGTAGAAGTTGTGAGCCACAGTATGTGCACAGAAACATTGTTTGAGCTGAATGCTGTCAGTCCAAGGTCAACACTACATTTACATATTAGCATTAACTTGCTTTAAAATTACCTTTTAAAGTGTCAAACAACTCAGCAAACACTTGGAGAATGTGGCTGCAAGAGCTGCACCTGAATTATTTATTTTTCTTCAAGCTCACTTTGATTCATACACCCTGGGGGAAACGACAAGGATTTGACAGCCTCTTTTTTTTGGCCGCACATCTCATGCTGTGATAACGTTGCTTGAAAGGTTGTCATATTTGTCCAAGCTGTATCTATAGAGATTGTGATTGAAACCTGGCAAATTCACAATTGAGATGCGCTGACATGAATCCGGACATGGTCTCGCCATTAGTTATAGGATCATCTCATATTACTGACATTAGCCCCCCTTGGTGACGGAGCATAAGTGAAGGCGAATTAACACTTGATCTGGTGGAGACAGTTGTATGCAGGGAGATCACATTCCCTGTCGTCCACACTCTGGACCACGTACCGAAGGCTAATATCATCCAGATTCCTCCTTATCCGGGAATCAATTTGGTTTAGTTGGCAGTTTTTTAAAAGCTGCAGCTAAGGAATTATCTAGCATTGGCAAACTTTTACAAGGGTCAGTTTAGTCCAACCTGGGGGAAAAAGACATATTTACCTTCTTAACTGTATTTCTGTCTAGCGGATACAATGTCGAGAAGAAAAACAAAATGAAAATGTATAGAATAAACTAGACAGTTCAAGAATGTGGTAAAACCGCTTATCCGAGGTCAGGTCTCCAGCAGGGGACCTCAAACCTCCCTTTTCCCAGGAAAGATGTTAAAAGATTTTAACTTCGGGTATCAATAGCTCATAAGTAAAAGTGTTCTTTAAACACAATCGATGCATATTTGCTACAACCTCATTTTTACCCATACCAGACAAACAGAGCCTGATAACAATTGTGCAAACTCCTCCACCCTGCCACAACAGCTGAGTAGTGGTGGTTGTGGGCTGTTAACTTCAACTGTTCTCTTCTTCAGCTCCTTTTTCTCACTGTCCTTGAACTCATTTGCTTTTTGAGGGCAACGGATAACACCAGTATCTACAGATGTGTTAATTGGGCTTTCAGAAGGAAGTCCGCATATTAAAATATTCTGGGGGCTCACTTGTGAACCAGACCAAAGCCCCAGGAAATCACGTGTGATTAAAGTTGACCTTCATCATGTATTCTGGGGACCATACAAAGCTGGGCTGAATTAGCTTTGCCTATATACTGACAAAAAGAAATACCACCACAGTATTTGTAACAACGCACAGAGATACCCCGGAGCCTTGAGATGTGGTGCATACATTTATTTCAACATATATTAACATTTTCTTTTTTGTTTTGTTAAAGACACAATACATTAAGTATTTACATTTGATTCTACGTACAACAACGCTTGCTGGCAGAAGACAGTTAAATTATAAAACTAACTGGGTTAATGGAAGGCTACTCTCTAGAGCTTTAATAAAACTTGATACAAATTGACACATCATAGTTAAACTTGACAGTTCCTGTCATAACAGTCGATTTGAAACAAGAGTGCACGCTGCAACAACTGATGGCAGTTTAATGATGCTGATGCTAATGGCTATATGCTGTTTAACAAAGCCAAAGCTGCTAACATTGAGTCAATTTGGGAGCTACATGTATACTAAGTTAAGTAATGCTGTTGCCTCATGTAATGATGCTTCATATGAAAATGTAATGTTTTGAAGTATATTAAACCACATACTGTGACATTACGTTGAGTTGCGGTACGTGGAGATTTCTGTATTCTATATTCGTTTCTTAATATTACCCTGAATACACAACAATCTTATCCATGTATTTTTCTACTATGTGGATCCTGCATTATCACACAGACAGAATAGCATGTAGGGCAGGCCTTATACACATTCCACTACAATCAACTGACGGATTACCTTTTGACAAATCGTATGAGGCAGCCAGCATCCAAGCATGCAATACATATCCCTTTGACAAGTCTTCAGCCTCAATCAGGTCACAGAATAAAGAGCACACATGGAAAGATAAAAGGAAAATGAAAGGGACTGTCAACAGCTTTGATTATGCCTAATGATGAGACTGGGTAAAGACTTTAGTATGTGAATTGGCTCATAAAAATACAGGGAAATGTGTGTCTGCAATATCTGCATAAAACGTTTATTCGAGTAAGACAAAGTAAACAAATGTCATGAAGAGCTTTGGGTGAGGCAGGGATTGGTTACCAGTTGTTTGTTTCATTGGGGCTCCATTAGACTTGATTTTCAAGAAGAGGACATGAAGCCGAACCAGAGGAGCACTGGCACTGTCACTATAGCGACGGAGCTGATGGGCTGTCATCATGGGAGGAGTAAAGATGAGAAAGACCGACGCACATTCCGCCGCGCACACACACACACACACACACACACACACACACACACACACACACACACACACACACACACAGGGACAGACACTCGCGCACCTGAGTGACATGACATTAACGCATTTCAAGTAAGGAAAAATAATGTTAATCAGAAGCATTCACACTGAACGTAGGCTGTGAGGCGTTCATAATGAGCAGAATCTCTTTGGAAGGTGAAGCTGTGCACCAGGGTAGGAATAGCAATGGCTGACACCGAGGGCATCCCTCCAGACAATAAACACCTGGGCTCTGCAATGGGGAGTGATCCATTTGGATGAATTCCCAGAAAAGAGGCCGGGAAGCTGGGAAATGTATTTGTAAAATGTCGACCTCCGAAAGCATCCATTGTTGGCTTTAACGGATCGAATGAAGACAGAATGGGTCGTTGGGGTCGATGACTTTACACAGGAAATGGATGTTGCACATGATAAGGTGACAGGACAAACAAGAATGAGTGACCAATTGGTGTGTCATACCTGGGTCATGAAAACACTGTCCATTTCAGATAAAAACCCAAATGAATGAGCTAGAAAAAAAACAGCAGCTGCAACAGTTTTAAACATTGTGAGAGGCTCTAGATCGCATTTCTGTATAATGAATTTGTTGTGATACACGGTCATATCTTGTTGCTACATACATTGCCCCGACAGAAACTGTAAAATCACTTTTCTCTGTCGTAGAAAATTAGAACTGCTACATAGTTAAACTACCTGATATTACGGTACACTCCTAGAAAGATCAAACTATTTACAATAGAGATTTCAATAAGAGTTTTCCTCCTTTACAAAATAAATCTTGTGCTTTAGTATCTGAAACACACAGACACACACAGACACACACAAGAACACACACACACACACACACACACACACACACACACACACACACACACACACACACACACACACACACACACACACACACACACACACACACAGCAGGTAGAAAAGAAAATCATAAAAGACCATTTGTTTAATTTCTTCTTTGTTCACCACCTTCTTCTCTCGGAAATTGTTCTATCAAATGTATTCTATCGTTACATTGGAAATGAATGTCGCTGGGAGAAAGTTCAAAGGTGGCCGATGTTTCTTCCAGCCAGTCAATGGATTTCCATTAATAGTAAAACAGGAAGTGACCCACTGAAGTGTCCTGAGGTGATGCCTATCACAAGAATATGTCTCTTAGTCTAGACATCTCATATGAACTGCTACATTAAAGTTTCTGTTTTTTTTTTACTTTTTCACTTTATAATTTGTTCTAAAGTCACAGATTGTATGCATTGGAAGCTGGCAGGAAGTCTGAGAAATGGCAGTCTCATGTAGTTGTGTAGATTGCCCTCAGTTCACTGGCCTCTGACCGAGCAGCGTTTGGACTAATAACTTTTGATTAATAAACGCTAGAATAGAGGCGTAACATTAACACAAGTTAAAAGACATGGAGTTATGAGTGAGAGGTGAAAGAATAATTTTTTTTTCATGTCGTATCTAATTATAGAATCATTAGCACCACCACAGTGTATGAGCAGAAAACACAAATGTCTGGATGGCAGAATGCTGCTGCTGAGAGAAGCAACGTCCACATACTCTCAAAACACTGCTGCCTAAATGGCTTCTCAGCTTGGAAGGAAGCAGTCTTTGGTCACAAATCAAAACCTAAACAGCATGTGCCAGTGATAAGCTGTCCAATTGTGTACCGCTGATTGATGATGTCCATTTCCTCAGCCGGAGATGTGATCCTGAGCTTCTCTTTCATGGTTAAAGGACTTCGCCTTTTTTTTCACTGGAGTCTCTGTGGCAGTCATTAACATCTCTTCACAGCTTGTTATTACTGTGAAAAGCCAACTAGTCTCCATTGACAACATAAGCGATGGTCACACACAGATTTCGATGGCAGTTGCCATGACCATCTGGCTTTTGTTCTTGTCTCGGCCCGGAGACTGGTGTTGTCCGGGCTCCTCTCTGGGAGATAGCGGATCGGAGAGGACGCTACGTTTGAGCGGTGCTGGGCGCAGGCCGGAGGTTCCTGGCGGGGTGGAGGGCTCGGGGTGTCTGTGGGAGGAACGGGATGAAGCGCTGGAGGAAGAGGAGGAGGAAGTGCAAGTGCCGGTGCACACTCCCGAGCTCGACCTCTCGCCTCTTTTTGCTCGGCAGGACGCTCTACGCCTGAGATCGCTGACCAGCTCGTACTTGACGAAGCAGAAGACGTCCTTGACACCGCAGCGTTTCTCCGGCTCGGCGGCGAGCAGTCTCTGAAACATGCGCAGGGCGTCATCAGTGAAGCGGCGCCACTGAGACGGGTAGGTGCCCACTGGACACCCTGCTTTCTGCCAGCGCCGGAACTCCTCATAGAAGGCGTCGGCCGCCAGCGCTGCCTCCCAGGGGAAGTTGCCGGTCAGCATACAGAACACAAGCACGCCAAACGCCCACACGTCCAGACTGGTGGTCACGAGGAACCCTTCGGCGCGGCTTGCCCGGCACACCTCGGGCGCCGTGTAGGGGATGGTGCCGCTCACTCGTTTCACACGGCAGCCCACCCGCCTGGTCATACCAAAGTCGGCCAGCTTGATGCGGCGGCACTCGCGGTCAAAGAGGAGCACGTTCTCAGGTTTGACGTCCCGATGCACCAGGTTTTTACTGTGCATGAAGTCCAGGGCCAAGCCCAGCTGTTGCATGCAGCGTTTGACCATTTCTTCTGGCAGACCCACCTGAGGAGAAGAGAGAGCAGAGGGAAGAGAAATTGTCAGGAGAAGGAAAGAGAGATAAACATGTCAGTTTTTGATTGATATAGTGTGATAGATGCAATTCAATTTGTGGGACGTTGGAAGATCGAAGGTTATGGGGCTATTATTGTATCAAAACGTTTGCAAATGCGTATTTAGATCTGTGTGCGTATACAGTTTTGTGTGTCTGTAATCAGATTCGTGTGTAAATGGTTTTGTGCGTGTGTGCATAGATTTGTGTGTCTGAAAATGGTTTTGTGTGTGTGTGCACAGATTTGTGTATCTGCAAATGGTTTTGTGCGTGTGCGCACAGATTTGTGTATCTGAAAATGGTTTTGTGCGTGTGTGCACAGATTTGTGTGTCTGCAAATGGTTTTGTGCATGCACACAAAGATGTGTGTGTGTACACGGTTCTGTGTGTAGACACATCTGTAAATTATATTAATTGTGGTTCTAAAAGCTCAAATAGACTAAGTCTTTTTACAAATCTCTTTTTACAAAGCCATGGAAGAACTGTAGCAAAAGTCACGTGGTGTAGCAAAAGTCACGTGTGAAAAGACAGACACGTTGATTGGTCAATGTGTTACAGTGGCAGGACTCTTATTTTGAAAATCCCTAAACCGGATGTAAACAGAGCTTTGGCTATGAACCCATGTTGGCTATGCATGGAGGTGTCGTGGAGACAGAAGGCGAAGAGTGCTAACGGACACTGCAGTTGACAAAGCACTTCAACTTCAAGTAGTTTAAAAGTAAGTATTGATTAACAATTTTCCTTTTTTTCTTTTCAAGAATCATTCGTTCCTATGTAAATCTCAGTGATATCGGATACGTTTGCAAAAAGGAATCCCCTCGTGAATGCGTGCCGTGGAAGGACCATTAGCTTGATGTGAAACATCGTCACAATAATTAGAGCTCGTTGTGCGGTCTTGTTCACATATTTAAAAGAGAAGCTACCCAAGGCTTACAACTGGATGGACAAAACTGACGAAGATGAAGCGATTGCCGGTGTTGAAACTCTCACTCGCGTTATTAAAATAATTAATGTGACGATGTTTCACATCAAGCTAATGGTCCTTCCACGGCACGCATTCACGAGGGGATTCCTTTTTTGCAAACGTATCCGATATCACTGAGATTTACATAGGAACGAATGATTCTTGAAAAGAAAAAAAAGGAAAATTGTTAATAAATACTTACTTTTAAACTACTTGAAGTTGAAGTGCTTTGTCAACTGCAGTGTCCGTTAGCACTCTTCACCTTCTGTCTCCACGACACCTCCATGCATAGAGCTGTTAAGCGGAAGTCCCTTACTTCCGGGGCATGGGGCCTATCGGCTCGAAAAATTACAACGGTAGTCAATGGAAAGAAATGTATTATTTTCTGGTCCCAGTCATGAAATGCCTTCCATTACACATATGTTTTGTATGGATTTAGATGGTATTTTTTCGTGCAAAGAATGGAACAATTTAGCGAGTAGAAGCTGGATACGGTCAGGTTTTGTGCAGAGCGCTTTTGTGGACTACAGCTCTTCGCTGCTCTTGACACTTATAATATACTTCACCACCACTGGCAACCGCTTAGCTCAGAAACATGGCTGTGTCTTTAATGCACTTTACCGCCTTCTTTCATTGACAAGACAAAAGTGTTCAGCGTGGCGAAAACCACTACACAAGTGGACATGTGGAGAGTTTCAATTTCTCGAGTGGGGAGATTGTTGGCGTTGTCCACGCCAGCCATTAGCATTAGCATTAGCACTGTCAGTCGAGAAGTGGAGGGAATGTGTTGAGGTGACGTCACAGAGGCGACAAGACTTGTAGTTGTTCTCGTAACATTTTTTCAAAAGCCGTTAGACGAATAATCATACAACATACCATCAAACTCTTCACATGAAAAATGATCATTTAGGCCCATACAAAACATATATGTAATCCAGGGCATTTAATGACTGGGACCAGAAAATAGTAGATTACTTTCCATAGACTCCCATTCATTTTTTTTCAGCCGATAGGCCCCATGCCCCGTAATTCCGCCACTTCCGCTTACCAGCTCTATAGCCCACATGGGTTCATAGCCAAAGCTCTGTTTACATCCGGTTTAGGGATTTTCAAAATAAGAGTCCTGCCACTGTAACACATTGACCAATCAACGTGTCCGTCTTTTCACACGTGACTTTTGCTACAGTTCTTCCATGGCTTTGTAAAAAGAGATTTGTAAAAAGACTTAGTCTATTTGAGCTTTTAGAACCACAATTAATATAATTTACAGATGTGTCTACACACAGAACCGTGTACACACACAAATCTTTATGTGCATGCACAAAACCATTTGCAGACACACAAATCTGTGCACACACGCACAAAACCATTTGCAGACACACAAATCTGTGCGCACACGCACAAAACCATTTGCAGACACACAAATCTGTGTGCACACGCACAAAACCATTTGTAGATACACAAATCTGTGCACACACACAAAACCATTTTCAGACACACAAATCTATGCACACACGCACAAAACCATTTACACACGAATCTGATTACAGACACACAAAACTGTATACGCACACAGATCTAAATATGCATTTGCAAACGTTTTGATACAATAATAGCCCCATACAAGGTAATTAAAGAAAAGAGCTTTGTGGCGAGTATAGGTAACAGTTCATTTAAAGTTGATGGTTATATCAGGTGAAGGAATGGAAGTACAAAGTCCCAAAAGGAAAACTGAAACAAAAGAGTCCCTGTTTTGCAACAATTTTAATGAGTCTTTAGAATAACCTTGAAGCCCTCCCAGCACATCAACTGGAATAGTACGAACGCAAAGTGAGAGCTTTGGGTTTGAGAGAAAACCGGTACGAAGACAAGGCTCCGATCCCAGGAGAGCTTGTTAAAACCGCTGTGTCTGTAAATGGCAACTGATTGGAGCAGCTGTGGCTGGCTGAGGACAGTGATTGGTAGAGAGGGAAGGACGATAGCATTACCTGTGGGGGGATGATGTCGAATAGGTCCCCGGCGGGGGCGTATTCTTGTCCAAACACGTAGCAGTCCTCCGTCTCAAAAAGCACGTCCAGGACTTTGATGATGAAAGGGCTGCAGCTAAGTGAGCCCGTTAGACTGAATTCTCGCAGGAAACTCTTGAGCTTGGTCTTGTTCTTGGTAACAAACTTCAGCGCCATTTTGGTGCCTACAAAAAAATAACATGGATGGTCACAATTAATCTTTGGTGTAATGCCAACAGTTTATTGTCCAAACGTGTAACCCAATACACCTACAGGGAATTTGGAAATGTTACCTTATACTCTGAGGCAGTGGAGAGGTTTCCAACTCCCCAAATGTGTCTTTGTAACAGCTGCTACATTCATTCATGTAACCATGCACACATACAACCAGATTTTCGTGGTCCCAGCTGCAGAAATAGTCTCCTTGCTGCACTCTCAGCACTTTTAATCTCCCCTGCCCTCTCAGCCTTATTCTGCACTGCTTTACATTGCTAAATTCCACCGCTGTCAGACTGAACCAGCTCCCTTACTTTGATTTTATCACAACTAGGGCTGCAACTAACGATTATTTTGATAATCGATTAATCTGTTGATTATTTTCTCGATTAATCGATTAGTGTTTTGGTCTGTATAATGTCTGAAAATTGTGAAAAATGTTGATCAGTTTTCCAAAGCCCATGTTGACGCCCTCAAATGTCTTATGTCCAAAACACACAGATATTTCAGTTTACTGTCATAATAGGATTAAAGAAACCAGAAAATATTCACATTTGAGAAGCTGAAATCAGATAATTTGGACATTTTTTATTAAAACATTACTCAAAACGATTAATCGATTATCAAAATAGTTGGCGATTATTTTAATAATTGATTAATAATCGATTAGTCGATTAATCGTTGCAGCTCTAATCACAACCAAGGATTAAACAGTAGACCTAAAAAAAAACCCTAACAACCCCTTTTTATCTGTGCTGAAATTATTTTTGCGGCCCTATGCCTTGAGACTTAATAACATGCTGATCTGATCTTAACTGGTTATCCTCAGCTGGGAGGCATCCTGGCACAATTTGGATTTACTATGGATCCAACACTGCATTTTTTCCAAATTTAAGAGATAGTTCAGTATTTTTGCAGAGTGTGTACATGTGGCGAAAAAACTTTTTTCAACTGACCCCAATTGCAACAGTACAAGACTGACTTCTGCTACAGGGACATCTCCCCCAAACTTCTTAAATTGACCTGAATGCAACCTCCAAAAGGTAACAGTCTAACTATACATTAGTACCTCATACAACCCCACTTCAAAAATACTGAACTATCCCTTTAATTTTTTTTCTTTACCTTTATAATTTAATAGATGACGTACAGAAAAAGGATACTATCAGACAGGTAAAACAGATAAAGATTTCCAGCCACAGTTTGAACCTTGATGTCCTTGAACCACTCACCCTGTGTCCGGTGTGCCACCAGGTCCACCTTTCCGTATGTGCCCTTCCCCAGCTCACGGATATGTTCATATTGTTTGGCTACATCTGCTGCAGACAGTGTGGTGATGGCCAGGGCCTGCATGTCCTCCACGGGCACCCCTCCACAGTAGCCCACCTTAGATGTAGGGGAGCCCCCGCCGCTCCCCACGCGCCCTGGCCCGGATGGAGAAAGAGAAAGGCTCGCCTTGACGCTGTGCGGGAGACTGAAACGAAGAGAAGAGAACACTGCTTAGGGTCAAGCTTCATTTTGCAGCCAATATAATTTGTATGCATGCATGCGTTCATGACCTAATGCTCTTCCGTATTTTTATGTTTTTTGGCGCACATCCATTTATTCTAGTCTGTATAGGTTGTGTCCCAAAGGGTGGTTAAATCAAGAAGGTTTTAACAGACCCTCATTTCCATACAATCGATTCAGGGAAAGGGATCAACAGGGAGAGTGCTTCCAGTAAATCTATTGGACTTCCTGCTGTCCCTCTAGATATTGCTGGTCTCAGACAGCACTTACTGGGCAGACAGCTACAGCCCAAATCAATGTGACCAGGTAGAAGGATTAACAAATGGAAACAAACCGAGGAGTGCCACAGATCATTTGAAGTGTTCATACATTATACTACATTGGAAACTATCAGTGGGGCTGTGAGGAAAGAGGTCCCTTTGTTTTGGCTTTAAAACACACAAGTCTTTCAGTCAAATTGCTGAAGCTGAAAAAAAACACCTGCAACATATTGTTGCTGGTTGTTATTGCTGGTTTTGACTTCAGAAGTGCCAAGATTGAAATAGCTCAAACCGATCCTTGGAGGGGAAAATATATCTGCTTTTTAATTATTGCAAGCTCAGAGGGAGTCAAGGCTACCCTTAATGAGCCAACTCACAACAAAATAAAAATCCAAGATGAGTGAGCGTGTGCATGTCAGTGTCTGTCTTTGTAGACACACACACACACACACACACACACACACACACACACACACACACACACACACACACACACACACACACACACAGAGACAGACAGACAGGAACACACACACACTAATAGGCACCAAATAAGGCACAAACTATTTTGCTGATGGCCTTTTTCGTCCATCATTCAAAGGCAACCACTTTGCACATTGATATTCTCTACCCCCGCAGCGACATTCTAAGCACCACTTCTTTAAACGATGTGTGTGTGTTGCCTGTCGGGTACATTTTGGAGAGGCACCTATTTGCAGACCCATGGGGGAAACCATTGAAAGTGGAGCTCCACCGGAAGCCACGCCCCGAACTCATTTCATTGGTCAGAATTGTAACCTACTCTGAATTTGTTGTCTTCTTTTTGTTTTACTGCCAGAGTTCACCTAGCGGTGAATAATAATACACAGTTTCCACCGGTTATGATGCTAGTAAACAGTAAAATACGTCAGTTTGTTAAGGGTCCCAAGTGGCCAGGACGGTGGTAAAAAGTAGATGTTGAGGTAGAAGATGAATGAAGCAACGAAGCTTTGGGTACATCTTCCGAAATCCGTCTCTTTAATTCACAATTATCACAAGTAGGTCAATCACATACAAATATCAACTCTTATAAATAAAACACAAAAAGTTGAACTTTTATCTTAGAAGTCCTGGAAACAAATACTTCTTTTCCTCTTAAACGAAGCTGTAAATAGCCTTTACGTAGTGTCAGTTGGAGCCTTGTTGCAGCAGTGCAGGCTAATGCTAACTGTGTTCGGATTAATAAACCTATTGTATTGTAGCCTATCTCATTCTGTGGCTGAACGCGATCGTTACTGTTCACTTGCGTTATCACAAAGTCACAGACGAGCCTCGTTAAATAGCCTAATATGAACATAGGCTATTTATGTCTGGTTGAAATGTAATTCTGCGGCTGCACACGATTGTTACGTTCATTTGCGTGATCACAATGTCACAGACGAGCATCGATCGTGCAATAGCCTAATATGAATATAGAAATTATATAATAGCCTAATTAAAACTGATCACTAGAGGACAAGGGATCTGGTAATAAATCAATCAGGATCTAGAATGGAAACTGTCACCTTATGTGTCAGACGTTAATGCCTTTCACCCCGCTTTTTAAAATGAGCTGTTTATTTTAATGTGGTGGCACTTTTTGTGTTTCATTTATAAGAGTTTATATTTGTATGTGATTGACCTAGTGTGATAATTGTGAATTAAAGAGACGGATTTTAGAAGATTTACACAAAGCTTCGTTGCTTCATTCATCTTCTACCTTAACATTTTACCACCGTCCTGGCCACGTGGGACCCTTAACAAACTGACGTATTTTACTGTGTACTAGCACCATAACCGGTGGAAACTGTGTATTATTATTCGGCAGTAAAACAAAAAGAAGACAACAAATTCAGAGTAGGTTACAATTCTGACCAATGAAATGAGTTCGGGGCGTGGCTTCCGGTGGAGCTCCACTTTCAATGGTTTCCCCCATGAGTCTGCAAATAGGTACTCTTGACATTTTGGGGGGAAAACAATACAATAGATGCAAACATTGCAGAGGAGGCTTTGTCCAGACACTCTAAAAGTGTTGAGGTTCCTTGGCTAGAGTGGGGAGAGCTTGATAAATATAGCTATTAGACAGTGAAAGCTAAATAAGGCTGCAACCATTTGCAGCCCCTTGTTCCTTGCTCATCACTCTTTGTTCAAGGAAAGAAGAAAATTGAACAACACTTCAAATAGAGTGCCCTGTGTGTACTCTGTGTGTCTCTGTAGATACACCTTGCTTCTTGATTTTTAACATAAGGATGTAAAATGTTATGTAAGAGGCTGTGAATATTGTGGCCTACTCATGCTGTATCCATATCAGTCTGTAGACCAGGCTTGGCGATTAAACATTTAAACAGAACAGATATACAGTAGCACATTTCTACAAGCGAGAACAAGGCAGAGCAAAAAGGCGGTGCTTGTTTACTGGCACTTCTTCCGCAAGCTGAATTTTGCAGCACTCCAGCGTGGACCTTAATCATATTAGTGCGCTCCCACAAAGACAAAAAAGCACACCCCATCCAAAGTGCAGGGGGAAGCTTTGCACTAATTTCCTTTGCAGAAATGGATTACCAGTCCTGAAATGTGATGAGTGCTCGGGAGACGGGTGTTTCAATGACACTGTAAATGTGAAGCAGAAACTGCAGATTCGTGCCCCGGAGGTATGGGGATGATGAAGTTATGTGGGCTCTGGGAGATGATTGTGTGTTAGCGCGTGCGGGGGTACAGGGAGGTCTGCTGTATCAGTGGCACCGTGATGGTCTATAAAAGGCCCTTTGTGTGTTCACTACCTCTGAGAGGGAGCAGCTGCAAGCCTCCTCACGACTCAGCGTCCGTGCTTGGCCGCAGCCACATGCCCAACTGATCTCCCATGATGCCCCTCTGCTCTTCTCCCGTCCTCTCTGGCTGCTAGGGACAATGTGACAGCTACACAGGCTCAAGATACCAGATGATGATTTGGCTTGAGATATGTAATAGTGTGTATATTTCAGCATATTTTAAGCCCCTATTGAATCAGTGTATTGGTGCGTTCCATGTGTTCGTAATGAGGGGGGGTGAATTAATGGACTTCTTGTACTTCTATTGTTTCAAGAAATACGTATTTGAATGTTTAAGATAATAACTTTATTGTCTGCTCTGTTTTGTACTTATACAATAAGAAATGTTTTAAGTACTTTTCTTTTACGAGAGTTTATCAAGTGTTTTGTTCCGTAAACCCCCCCTGTCTCACTGTGGTACACGCCCAGCAGGAAGTTCTCTCTCAGTCTGTGTTGGAGCTGAGAGAGGCAGGTATGTTGAAAGGCAAATCCGCTTCTAAATGTTGTTTAACAGTTCATTCGTGGTGTAAAAGTAATATCCCGAAAGAGCGATGTGATGTATGTAATATGGGGCTGTTGTTAAGAGCGGGTTTTGTTTATTTTAAGAGTACGATGTGTTTAAATGTTCTGCTTTGAAGTGCCGTCTACATTCGCGCCAAGCGACGCACGGTGTTGTGGGTAATGTAGTTGTGCTGTATTTATGATGACTTTAACATGCAAGGCAGGAAATGTTTAATTTATTTCTTTGTTATTTATTTTATACATTTTATACATCCTTTGCAGCATTCAGAGAGAGAGGATGTAAACTAATGGAGATCCCTGTCATATGTTTGTCATCATCAGGTATGTTTGTAAAAGAAAATACCCACCATTGTACAATCATTTCATTTTATACATTTTATGTTGTGCTCAGTCTGTGTTGGAGCTGAGAGAGGCAGCATTCAGAGAGAGAGGATGTAAACTAATGGAGATCCCTGTCATATGTTTGTCATCATCAGTAAAGAGAAACAATCCAAACAGAGCTGTGGTGTCCTGGTGTGTTTCTAACTCGTTACAGATACATCTTTAATGCCTGTGGGGTTTTTGAGCCACTCCCACTTCTTGTTTATCATCTCTAAGCCGTTTGAAAACAGTTCTCTGGGGCTGCTTTCTTAGGCCTATATTACTAAACAATGACAGTCAGAAAACAAGCTTGTGGGGGCGCCCTTAGCTCAGTTGGTAGGGCGTCCCCCTCTGGGCTGGGCCTAGCAGCAGACCCGGGTTCGATTCCCGTCCGCGGTCGTTCTATGCATGTCACTCCCCTCTCTGCCCCATTTCACCTCTGTCTCTCTGCACTATCAATAAAGCATAAAAATGCCCAAAAAATATCTTAATAAATAAATAAAAAATAAAATAAAACAAGCTTGTATTTCCAATTGCTGTAGAAAATAAATGGATATGCAAGTTTTTTCCCCCTCTGCAGCAACAACCTTTTTTTCAGCCACTAATTTCCTGTCAAAACACAGATTGACAATTTTGCTCAATATAGCAATTACTCAAATAGAGCTGAGTGCATTCACATCGTAACCTTCTTAAAAAACAGGTTTGCTCCCAGGGAAAAAGGTTACATTTAAAATGTAACGTCCTAATTAGCATAATGATAGGTTTAAAAAACCTGTTGTGGCTGTATCCACATGCCACACATGACTGCAGGAACAGTTGACTTTTGAACTTTTATAAACACTTCTGTAATCGAAACGGAGATGAGAACAGAGATGAACCCTGTGATACGACTGTCTCTCCTTTGATAGGCTGACTTTCTTTCACCCTTGGGGTGTGTTATTGTCCGATGTCTGATGTATGGTCTAATTTAACGTGCCCCTTCTTTATACATGGAGGTCCAGTCAAGTGAATTTTAACTATTTCCAGATTTTCCCGCCTCCATTTGAAAGAATGCTATTGGTAGCGTGACTCTAGGAATGTCGCTTAATGACGAATAATAGCCTGGCACCGCCCGCCTAAGTACTTCCGCTCAATTGTCATTTCCCTTCAGTATCAGTCGCGGTCTGCGGTATATTCATGGGTTCTCTCAGACAGATTTTTGGTTGTGCAATCAGAAAACAGAGGGAATGGCTGAGAGCAATGACATTGAGGTTGTGCGCCAGTTTCAGTTGTAGTCAGAAGCCGGCGCATGACATACGTCACGACCAAACGTTTTGGGATTGGTTGGTAGATCCAGAGTGGCACTGGGCAGATCCAATAGTTTTAAACTTCAACAGACAGCCGCCTTCAAGTGAGTTAACCTTTGAGCGATTCCAGACCTTCTGTACAAATGAAATCAAGTACGATGGACTGGTAGGACCAGGCTAACAGAATAATACATCTCAACAACTTTTGGATGGAAATGTTGTGCTCTTGGCAAAATGTTGGAAATGTTGTGCAGACATTAATGATGAAGGTTCAATTCTTCTGATTTTTGTGATCCCATGACTTTTCCTCTAGCTAGTGACAACATGAAGTCAACGTTGGCAACTATTTGATAGATTGCCATTTAACGTGATCCACATATCCCTGTTCCCTGGATGAACAGTAATAACTGTGGTGATTCCTTAACCCTTTATCTTGCGCCATCTATAGGTCAAAACTGTTATCTTACCAAAAGGCCTATTTTGGTTAAAGCTGGGGTGGAGGATTTGGGGAGAAAATGACAGTTGGGATAGAGATTCGAATCCAAATACCTAAACCGCTCCACTTGTTCTCTTTGGTCCCTCCCCTATGGTCCCTCCCTGACACGCTCTACACCAACAAAGTTGTGCCAAAGTGAATGGACAGTCCCAACAGCCAATAAGAACAGAGAATCTGAGCCTCGCTCTGATTGGTCAAAGTGTCAGCTCGTGTTAACTTTGACCAATCAGAAATCATATACCCCAAAAGCTACAACATTTTCCGTCTAAGCTACAACTAATGCAAATTAATTCTGCTAACATGGAAAACATGGTAAACGATACAGTTCCTACAAAAACATCAGCATGTTAGCATTGTCATTATGAGCATGTTGAAATTAGCAACTGGTCCTCACAGAGTAAACTGTGTTAGCGATACAGTTGCAGTGAACTTTTAGCAATTAGCGCATTGCATGGATGCAGATTCACACAAAGGAGGTGAACTTAATCGTTGCCATGGAAAAAAATTCTGGCAAAGAATTGATGTTGCGCCACCCCCTCTATAACACATGTATTTTAATGTACACAAACTAGTACATTTCTCAAGAGCGAGCTTTTCAGACAGTGTTTTCCCTTTTTAGTCCTGCCTCACCTCCAGCCATCTTTGTCTCTTGTCTGTTCCAGAAAATGTAGACCAGGGACTAATGAAAGAATAAATAGACTGCCGTGCCTGCCTCACATCTCTACCTCTCTCCTTTACTAATGGACTAGTCGCTTTGCTCCCGGCAGAAGAGTCATTATGGGTAAAGACTTATCTCTTGTGTCCAATTTACTGTCAAATTTGCCCAATGTGCCTCGGCTCCGGGTCAATGTAAAGACGGTGAGGGAAATATGACATGACTGATGTGGTTTCTGTCACTGTCCGTCTTAGAATTATAACAATAGCATTCATCGAGAGACACACATATGGATGATAAGTACATTCTGTCCGTGTCCCTCTCCTCTCATTGTCTCAATGTGGACGCATAGAATAAAATAAAATCACTGTGATCCTTAACAATCTTTCACTCGATCAAACCAACCAAATGGGATTTCTACTACTTGTGACAGCAGGTTGCAGTCAGGGGAACACTATATCCCCAATTCATGCCTAAAACACTGAATCCCCTCCGTAAGAGCATCAGTGAGTTGGTGGGTTTAGTGCCGACATCAACATGAGGATATAGAAATCCCCCACTGTGCTGTGATAGGGGAACCAGCAGCCCAGGCCACGGACACTCACTTTGATAAATCATCCGCTCTTAATTTTGCTTGGCTGCCCATTTGGAGGATCCCTGCTGGAACTGAGTGCTGTGTAACCCCATCCCTGACTTGCCTAGCATCTATTCTTTTTCCTCTCTCTCTCGCTCTCTCTGTCTCTCTCTCTCTCTCTCTCTCTACGAGGGTCCTGGTGGTGTTGCCAGTGGCCATTGAACCCCCTGCTGGGATAACCTAAACCCGATGACATTAACCCAAGGTTAAATGAATCTAAACAATGGCTGAGAGTGGAAATATGGATGGGTGATGTTGATAGTACAGGAATGCACAACGGCTCAAGAGCTGTATGTTGACCGCAATGTACATCAATATAGCACTTTGGGATTAAGGCTTTCGGCATGGCAAACGGTATAGCCTCAGATTATAAATGCCATGTCGTCATCAACCATATACCTGTACTGTATATGCTTCCCCATCTCTATCACAATCCAGTAGCAGCAAATGCCAACAGGGAGGCTTGAGAGAGAGAGAAAGAGAGAGAGAGAGAGAGAGGGAGCAGGATTGGGGGAAATCCAACGAGACCGAGCTGAAGCATCTCTCCTTTGTTCCACATGCTATAGGCTGCGTCCCTTTGATGTCAAACAGACGGGGAAATGGGGCTCTTATATGAGCTCAGAAAATGGGGTCTGAAAGAGGAGGGATAACTAAATTATGTAACAGCACTGCTAAGGAGGACACTGCTGTCTTTCCTACCTTCTTGAACAATTTCATCCCCCACTTCGAGGCTACTAAACCAACAGTAGATGATGATTTGTGATCTCGCTCACACACAATAGCCTCTAGCCACAATCGGTGCACTAATGCTGATTGCTGAGGCTTCATTCATACCCTTTCTCTCTCAGTTTTTGATATAAACATACATCAAAAACTGATCCTAAAATAATGACTAAAATAAGGCAAATGAGAAAATGTCAAAATACAGGAAATGAATACATGAATATAAATTACACAGTCGGATTTAAACTCTGAACACATCCACACACAGACACACAGACACACATTACACATGTGTACACAATGTGTAAGTTGATTGATAGGCGGTAGGCTATAATTATATAGCTGTTTTCTCACTAACAAGATAGGAAAGGGATGTTATCTGCAGACATGTGTGTTGTTTCTTTATTTGAACAAGACAGTAAAAAGACGCCTCTCTCTCAATGTGTCCTAATTGATCATGTTTGCATCCTCTCTGTGCACTAGGGTCTGCTTTTCTTTCCTGACATACATTTGCTCAGCCTGTGTTTCATTTGAGTTTTTTTCGTTCTCTTTTATGAATCTGTGTATTGGCAATTTGCATTTATTTTCGTTAGTGTGAGGATGCAACACTGCAACACTGCCTGTATGTGTCCGTGGTTGGATTTTATGTTGTTTAAATATGAATCAGTTACATTGCAGCCCTTAATACCTTCCTAGCTCCACAGGCCATGTTTGGGACATTTCCATAGACTCCCAGCAGGGTGTTGCTGCTTAATTCAACAAGGTAGGGAATTTTTGGGGGAGATTTTGGTCATATTATTCAAATTGCAAAGTGGGTTCCACTATCATTAAAGGTCCTATAATTATATGCATGTATCTGCTCTTTAGGGGGTATATGCTGCAGCATTTTCTTCCATTGTCATGTGTATTAAACAATTAATAATTCACGTGAAACCGATTGCATTGGTTTAATAGCTGCGTTTTAAACATTGGCATCACTCTGTTTGCATGTGTTTACAATATAGAATTGGGGCAATAAATCGCATACCTGCTCTATGTTGATTCTGAATTATATTTGATTTTGTAATTGACTACTCCTTTAAACTAACTATCCTGCTGTTCCTCTCGATCAATGCAATGTTTGTGACAAAAGCAAATACATGCTGCTGTTGCATTTCATTTTAGAGTCCATTACCAGCCTGTGGGCTGCTGTGCTTTTACAGGGTTTTTGCTCTATCAAGTCAGCTGCTCATTTAAATGCATTAGAAAGGCATTAAGCGTGAAATATCCCCTGTCTGCCCTGGACAAAGTATAAAAGGGCCATTTAAAGTGGAGTGCCCCGGATGCCCAACTCATTCATCTTCTAGCACATATACTGTATATCAGAAAAGTGGGAAACGTGTAGTAGGGGGTATCAGAATGTAATGTGTGTGTGTATTTGGTGCCTAATAATAATAATTTGAGCATGTGTGTGCGTGCGCGCTGCATGATTGGATTATTACATTTGATCTGCCGGTGTGTGTGTGTGTGTCTCTGTGTGTGTGTGTGTTATACATATTGGCTCAACCATTAGACTTATAGGCTAGTTAGGGTAAATCATAATAGTGAATAAAGCTGTGGCACGATTGTAAAATAAATACTGCCATTTATGCTCTTCATGTATGGTCCATGAGAGACAAAGTTCAGCACTTCAATGATCCAATTAATAGCCTACACATGGACATTTCCCAACCCTTATTTTTCTCTCCCCGTCTATTACAACACCTTTACAGACTGAGACTGACCCGAGGTGTTACTCACTCACCTGCTGGCGACCTGTCTCTCTCCTCCATGGTCCTGCATCCGCTCGGTGAGCAGAGCTGCTGCGCTCCGCTCGCCTCCGATCCGCTATAAGGGGTCTGCGGGAATCTCCCCCCGTCTAAAGGAAATAATCAGTCAGTTATGGGTGCTGGCTGCTCAGACAACCAAACCGTGCAGGTCCGTTATTGTGCACCGCATTTTGTTTTTTTAGATGATCCTGGTTTCTTCTGGAGATGCTCTTCCGTGTTGTGACTGTCTTCGGATATAATCAAATCAAAGCATCATCTGCTGCTGCCGGATTCTGGGAAGAGGACGCAGGCTGGGATCCCTCCACTGAGCGCCCACCATCTGAACCTGAAGAAGAGGAGGAGGAGGGTGCGTGTTTATCTTTCGCTCCTCCAGCAGTCCGCATGACCCAGTTCAGCACCACACACACCGAGACGAACCCATTCATTCACATCCAAAACCTCTGCTCTCTTCTCTGCGACATATGCGTGCACAAAATATACATGTTCCCACCTCATTCAGAACTCGGCGTCTTGCTCTCACTGTCAGTCTGTTTTGTCTGTCGGTCCAGTGTGACTCTAGGGCTTGGGGGGCGTGTTTCTAAGTGTGTATGTAGCTATGATTGTGCTTTTGGTATCAAATGTTGCTCCTCTGCTGATCGTACGACCAGTCAGCTCCCCTCATTGTTCACCGTTTCCACCCTCCGGCAATCTAAATACGCTCACGTGTCCCGGGTCCTAGCGCCTGGATCCTAACCCATCAGCCGTCCGACCTTTTTTGTCTTTTTGATTCATGCTTTTGAAGGGAGCCAGTGCCCCACTCTTGCATAATTCAACGACTTATGGCATCGAGTCTACTTCACGCGGTGACTTTGCCAACTGTCCTTATTAGGTAACGGCGAGGCAAGACTTTCAATTAATTCCTTTGCCCTGGCCTGGCAGCTTCCCTTTTACTGCAAACGGTTAACAGCAGGCCTCCTGCCTGACGGGTTTGCCAAGCAGAACAGATTGGGCATAAGGACAACCTTTGTGCATCAGCAATCTCATAATAATCATCAAAGAACCCTGACCAGAGGGATTGATGGGTTTGGATGGGTGAAATGACTGGATGCTGTTCTACACTAATAAAGATGATGCACATGAGGATCCACACTGTTACTTTCTCCCGTCTTAAGGTGCTCCTAGGAAATGTCAGTTTGTTTTCTTTATTGAACCCCCTTTGGACAAATGCGGTAGTGTTTTTGCTATGCCAGCTGTAGGCTAGTTCCTGGGTGAACGTACCCATTAAAAAACGTATTGAGAAGAAGAAGAACTATATAAAAACAGCATTATTTGCTCTTATGGTCTTGTTTGCTGTTAAGTGTAATTTATGATCATCAGAGAAAAAAATAAAACTGTTTCAAAAATATTTAAAAGTTCTTTGTTGCACCTTTATTCTCACCTTGTCTTCCCGGCACATACATTGTTTTGTATTATTTCTGCTTGCTCTGTTGTCCAAGCCCAGGATTTAACATTGAAGGTTGGGAATAATACACAACGAAGGGTGAAAGATAAGCTGTTTTTCTAAGCGATCCAGGATCAGGTCCGGCTGGAAAAGAGTCAGTAGGCTACAGGGGAATATGATTTTACGGTGGTGCTGAGCATTCTCCAAATAAAAACATCTTATCCAGCCGTTAGCACACCAGGATCTCCTAATTACGAGATACTGGTGTGCTTTTATTTTGTGTATGCTCAGCGCCACCGTATGATCTGCCCGTTTCCTGAAACTAAATAATTTGACCCCAGGGCTGTTTTATTTAATTAAAATTTTTTGTAAGCGTTGTTGAAGAGGGTGGATGGATATTGAATATCTGCATCTTCAGCAACTCTTTGAGACATCCAGGTGTGTCGCACAGCAGAGTTAAGGTGAAGGGTTTCCTCGGGGGTTGCCCTGGGAGCCGAGCTGTCATAAATCATAGTGGTGAGGTCAAGCTCTGTGGGCTGACAGCAGAGAGCACTGCAGGGTCGAACACTGACACGGTGACGCGGTGAACAAGTAGAGCAGGGCTGCTCCTCCTCTTCCCCTTTTCGCTCTCATCACTGCATTTTTTACACACCAGATTCACGTCCTAGTTTTTAACTTTTTTTTTATTGTGTCACCTCAAAGTTTTCCAAATCCTTTGCCCAGAGGGGTGGAGTGGCCTTGTTTTTACACTGTCCTAAAAGTTATCCGCATCATGCAGATTTTCGCTCTGTCTACTTTGTGTCCTAGCTGCCCCATAGACTGCAGTGCCATAGGTAGTATCTCACAAAAGTGAGTACACCCCTCACATTTCTTCAAATATTTCATTATATTTTTCCATGGGACAACACTGAATAGATGACACTTTGATACAATGTTAAGTAGTCAGTGCACAGCTTGTATAACAGTGTAAATTTACTGTTCCCTTAAAATAAATCGACACACAGCCATTAAAGATCTCCTATTATACAACTTTTCTGGTCTTAATTTCTTGTTAAAAACTGCTATGGAGCAACCTGACACGAATCACATCACAAAAAACCATGTAGATTTTCGGGAAACTCTTATCTGAGCGAGCATAGCAGTCTCTCTCTACACTCGGCTATGTGCTTCTCCGCCCCCCCCCCCCCCCCCTCCTGCAGACGTTGTGATTGGTTACCTTCCTTCCGGAACACTTTCAGAAGCGCGCGGGAAATTTGAGAGCAGGAAGGTGGAGAGGCACCTATTTGCAGACACATAGGCCCTTTCCCAAACGACTCCCTAGACACTCCCACTCCGTGAGCGAGTGTGACTTGCTGTGGAGTCACCCTCGCGGCTGTGAAGTGCCACTCGATCATTAAGGGGAGGGTACAACAACGGCACGGGTTTGGCAAGCCCTCGCCTCTGTCAGACGGAAACAGGAAGACTAACTAACACTAGTTAAACTGTTAAGTCTTTATTTCTCACCCTAAAATAAAATTCCGCCACATTTATTTGACCTGAAACACTCTTTACATTCATATTCAGCTACGCATGTGAGAGTAAAATGTAGCATTGAATAAAAACAAACACTCCCATGATTTTTTGGCTGCATAATTAATTTTTTGTTAAACATTTTGTAACTGCATATTCTTAATTTTACCAGCTCAGTCTGTAGTGGAGAAAACGGGTGGGTGTTTGGTCCGCTGTTTAATTATCCTTTTAGTTTACATGCGCAGCAGCATACACAACCAGGGAAAAAAACAATAGTCTGCTAAAGCATGTATTCCACTTGTCATGATCTGCCATTACGACCGGGGAATCGCGGCAGTTAATAGCGTGCATAAATTATAATGCACTGCAAGGGTGGTCATAAATAAGAAAAGTCATGCGCTCCAGCTGACTGACGTCACCGCTGCTATTACTATCCCTCATCGGCTTTAACAGTAACACAAATCTTACTAACAATTTAAGGAAATAATAAAAACTGTCCCTTATTAACTTGTGGGCATTTTCTTCATCTGCTTCGTTTTATCTTTTATCCATGCCTTGAAAATACACTAACGGTAGACAAGTGGCATAATCAAATCAACAAGTGTAAAACAACATGTTAATTCCGATATTGTTGGCTACCCTCCGGTTCCATCATACAGGGCTATGCATAAAAATAATCAATCAAATGTCTGTTTGAGGTAAGAGAACGTTTCATTTATAATTCGGGAAACAAACTCCATGGAACTCTCATTTGTAGGTTTGGCTCCTCCATTCCGGACTTAATTGATTGGCGGACACCTGTGTCAAACGTAGGGCTAAGCCACCATCGATGCAGACTCGGTGATCGAGGGCATTATAACCCACTCACACTCGAGGCTCTGTGGTTTGGAATGACACTCAATATGGCGGGCCCTCCTCGCGAACGCGCAAACGGAGGGATAGTGGATAGAGCTGTTAAGCGGAAGTGGCGGAATTACGGGGCATGGGACCTCTCGGCTGAAAAAAAATGAATGGGAGTCTATGGAAAGTAATCTACTATTTTCTGGTCCCAGTCATTAAATGCCTTGGATTACATATATGTTTTGTATGGGTCTAAATGATCCTTTTTCATGTGAAGAGTTTGACGGTATGTTGTATGATTATTCGTCTAACGGCTTTTGAAAAAATGTTACGAGAACAACTACAAGTCTTGTCGCCTCTGTGACGTCACCTCAACACATTCCCTCCACTTCTCGACTGACAGTGCTAATGCTAATGCTAATGGCTGGCGTGGACAACGCCAACAATCTCCCCACTCGAGAAATTGAAACTCTCCACATGTCCACTTTTGTCTTGTCATTGAAAGAAGGCGGTAAAGTGCATTAAAGACACAGCCATGTTTCTGAGCTAAGCGGTGCGAGTGGTGGTGACGTATATCATAAGTGTCAAGAGCAGCGAAGGGCTGTAGTCCACAAAAGCGCTCTGCACAAAACCTGACCGTATCCAGCTTCTACTCGCTAAATTGTTCCATTCTTTGCACGAAAAAATACCATCTAAATCCATACAAAACACATGTGTAATCGAAGGCATTTTATGACTGGGACCAGAAAATAATACATTTCTTTCCATTCACTACCGTTGTAATTTTTCGAGCCGAGAGGTCCCATATCCCGGAAGTAAGACACTTCCGCTTAACAGCTCTATTGGGATAGGGTGTAGGGGGTGGTTCTAGAAAGGGCCATGGGGAAACGGAGCTCCACCGGAAATACGAAATTTCTTCTTCGTTTTTTTTTTACTGGCGGCGATCACCCAGCGTTTCTGCTTCTTTTTGTTTTACTGCCGGCGTTCACCTAGCGGTGAATAATAACAAGACACAGTTTCCACCGGTTATGGTGCTAGTAGACAGTAAAAGACAGTAAAATAAGTCAGTTTGTTAGGGGTCCCAAGTGGCCAGGACGGTGGTAAAAAGTAGATGTTGATGAGGTAGAAGATGAATAAAGCAACGAAGCTTTGTGTAGCCTACATCTTCCGAAATCCGTCTCTTTAATTCACAATTATCACAAGTAGGTCAATCACATACAAATATAAACTCTTATAAATAAAACACAAAAAGTGCCACCACATTAAAATAAACAACATATTTTAAAAAATGGGGAGTGACAGTTTCCTTTGTAGATCCTGATTGATTTATTACCAGACCCATTGTCCTCTAGTGATCACAGTTTTAATTATTATATAATTTCTATATTCATATTAGGCTATTTAACGAGGCTCGTCTGTGACTTTGTGATCACGCAAGTGAACAGTAACGATCGCGTGCAGCCGCAGAATGAGATAGGCTACAATACAATAGGTTTATTAATCTGAACACAGTTAGCATTAGCCTGCACTGCTGCAACAAGGCTCCAACTGACACTACGTAAAGGCTATTTACAGCTTTGTTTAAGAGGAAAAGACAAGCATTTGTTTCCAGGACTTCTAAGATAAAAGTTAAACTTTTTCCAACAACCCCGAAGCTTTAAATATATACATGGTATTTTGCCCCATCTGTAAAATGGAAGGGTGTTCATATAATTGTATGTTGACAATTACTTTATAAAGCTATTAAAGAAAGATATCATTCGTTCATTGGTCAAAGGCGTTGTCCCTCCCCGTCATTTCATCGGTCAAAAACCATGAATTTTACTGTCTTTTACTGTCTACTAGCACCATAACCGGTGGAAACTGTGTCTTGTTATTATTCCCCGCTAGGTGAACGCCGGCAGTAAAATGTGGCGCAATAAGCCTGTTGACGCTCATTAAACTGAGTATGTCTTTAATTCAATGTACGTTAAGAGGGAGTTTATATGTTTACCTTATGTTTCCTATGTGTTTATGGAAAGAGTAATCATTTTGGTCCAAACACAGTGTACAGTGTTTATATTTGGCAGTGTATTTTTAAAGATGTAATACCCATAAATAGCCAGTAGTTAGCAGGTGCGCTACATGAGCAGCATAGTTGCTGGAAGTCATAGGGTGGAAATCTCGCGTGATTACGTCAGATGAAGAGATTTCCTGAATAAGAGTACGACTGAAGAATGCTGTGTAGCAATTGTCAATAATAAGTCCATTTTCTTGCATTTTGCAGGTAAGCTGGTGATGTTAGGTTAGAACGGGTAGTGAAGAGAATGTTTGCACTGTACGGGGATAACACTGTGTTAAGTTATAAACTGTTTGTGAGCGGCTCACCGCATCACCACGTTGATTAGCCAGTTAGCAGCTAATGTAATAGCGCGGCCGCCATGTTCAGATAGAAGTATGTAAGCGCGGGGCAGATAACTTGACAATGAGTCCTTACGAGGGAGCCCGCTGCTCATATTCATATTCTGTGTGTTGTTTATCGATTATGGCCGTTTATGTAGGTTCATTAAGAAACTGGTGTTGTACTGTTAGATTATCTGTGTGGCATTTCCCCATTGTGTCCTATTGTATTGGTTATGTGGGCAATACGAGAATGTGCATTGATATGAGAAGGTCCACTGTAATATTTAGATTTAATTCAGGTCATTAACACTTTAAATACTATTTGGCTATTTTGTTTATATATTGGATAATTAGGAAGTGTATCCATTATTTCAGATACTTTTGATTATTATTTAGTTATTATTTTCATTAAGTCAGATGAAGAGATTTCCTGAATAAGAGTACGACTGAAGAATGCTGTGTAGCAATTGTCAATAATAAGTCCATTTTCTTGCATTTTGCAGAAAACAACAATAAATGTGTAGCACCAGACTGAGCCTGTTGGTTTTCATTCTGTGCCCCGCTACAAAAACAAAAAGAAGAAGAAGCGCTGGGTGATCGCCGCCAGTAAAAAAAAACGAAGAAGAAATTTCGTATTTCCGGTGGAGCTCCGTTTCTCCATGGGTCTGCAAATAGGTACTCTTGGGAAGGTGGGGGCATGGCCGGAGCTTGCCTGAGCAGCATTACCATACATGGAAACATCTGCTTTCGTGACGAAAAGAATATCCGGAAAGTCTGAACCGATTTGAACACGTGATTTCTCGAGTTAGAAGTACCCGGATGTCCTACTTCATGTGGCCAAGATTGTTAGTGTTGAAAAGTGCATCCTATTTGGGCGATTCTGACCCACAATCCAGTGCGCACGTGAAGTGACGTAACATCGACGAAGCCTCCATATGAAAACAAACGGGGATGCGACGGATATAAAAGCAAGAGGCAAGATCAAGGCGCAATGTTATGATGAAATAAGAGAGAAAAGTATGTCCCAATAGTATGCCTACTGCATCCTCACTAGATTATTTTTATCGTTGGATGTAGTTTGTAGAATAGAAAAAAGAAAGAGTATGCGATTCGGAACGCAACCTGTGTCTTTGTACTCCTCACCTGGGGCCTCATTTATAACGGTGTGCGTAGAAACCTTCCCAAAACATTGCGTTCACACAAAGCCAAGAATGTGCTGCGCAAAAAAAAGTTGAGATTTATAAAACTGTGCTGCGCAGTTGCACGCAATCTTCCCTTTATAATTACCCACCTGCGGTGAATTGTGCGCGGACGATCTCCGTCCGGTGTCATCCCACTACACCTCCCAGTTTCATCCCACAATCTACCATACATGGCGAATGCTAAATAGCTCCTGAATATGATAACGCACTTAATAAGCACAGCATTTTGACTGACATGAGGAAAAAAGGGAGGCAACCGGCCACAAAGAAAGCGACTGGGAAGGAAGAAAGCCCGTGCCATGCGTCGCTGTAACTGCCTCACAAACACAAACACACACGCGCACGCTGATAACATATCATGATTGGCACAGTCGTTATAGTCTTTGTTAAGCTGTTTTGCCCAACTTTGTACTGTATGAAATATCACGTATTAGCGAACCTGTAGGACTAGCCTATATGTAGGCCTATATAAAATGTGTTGTGAGAAGTGAAATAATGCATTAGCCTATAGTATATTCCAAAGCATCGTTTCCCTTCCATAAGATCAACACATTTCCAACAACGTCAGATTATAGTTTAAACTTCGAGGGTTAGTTGCTATTGGAAAGAGATGCATAAAATAATTTGCTAAATTCCCAACATGATTTTATCTAACGAAATATATAGTTTTAATTAATATGGTTGGCCTTAACTTTGTACAAAACTACTTTTTACTTTTTATTTGCTCTCCCGCTGGCCACTCAGGGACACATCTCCTGACGTATATGATATTATTATAGAGTAGAACTATATGATTAAATTTAAAAATATAGACCTACTTGATAAGTAAATCAACCTAAATCATTACTGCATGCCATAGACAACAGAAGCTTATATTCGCAACAATAGGTACGCACACATAATTGATGAAATATATTGGGTGCCAAGGATATGTGTGTTTTTCCGATGACAGAGCTTTATTTCGTGGTGTTGCCATTGAGTGTCGCTGATTCCCCGAGTCAGGAAAACCTTGCGGAAGCTCTACGCATGGTCAAAAGTTGGCGTAGGAATACCACACTTCTCCGCAAATAATTATTTTATAAATACCACCGGTTTGCCAACGCACATTTCACCGCACATTCTGCCTGTCTACGCAAGGTTTTTGTGCGCAGCAAGCTTTATAAATGAGGCCCCAGGTTGCCGCCCTACACTCTTAACACCATCTGAACCAAATAAATGCATCTTGGTCTCATCAGACCACAGGACATGGTTGCAGTAATCCATATCCGTAGTCTGCTTGTCTTCAGCAAACTTTTTGTGGGGTTTCTTTTGCATCATCTTTAGAATAGGCTTCCTTCTGGGACAACAGCCATGCAGACCAGTATGATGCAGTGTGTGGCGTATGGTCTGAGCACTGACAGGTTGACCCCCCACCCCTTCAAGCCCTTCAGCAATGCTGGCAGCACTCATACGTCTATTTTCCAAAGCCAACCTCTGTGTATGACGCTGAGCATGTGCACTCAACCTTCGTAAACTGGGCTGAAGGGCAGTATTGCAACATGATAACGACCCCAAACACACCTCCAAGACGACCATGGTTGCTAAAAAGGCTGAGGGTAAAGGTTATGGACTGGCCAAGCATGTCTCAAGACCTAAACCCTATTGAGCATCTTTGGGGCATCCTCAAACGGAAGGTGGTGGAGCTCAAGATGTTTAATATCCACCAGCTCCGTGATGCTGTCATGAATGGGTGGAAGAGGGTTCCAGTTGTAACCTGTGAAGCTCTGAACTATATGCCCAAGAGGGTTAAGGCAGTGCTGGAAAATAATGGTGGCCACACAAAATATTGACACTTTGGGCCCAATTTGGAAAAAAAATCTTAGGGGTGTACTCACTTTTGTTGCCTTTTGTGGGCAAAAATTAGATTAAACGTTAATTTCACCCAACTGGGATTAAAGGAGTAAAATCCTCAAAAATAACTAAAACATGAAAATCGCTGACAGAAATATGCAGAAACTGTGTGACCAAAAGAAAGAAGCAAGCAAAACAAGTTTGTCTTCCAACTCATGTTTAATCTAACAGTTACCATAATACCATAAAAGGATGCCTTAAGGCCGGGACACACCAGTCCGACACGTTCCGACTACCCAAAAACTGGAGTCGCCGTTTCAGGAAGCTCCAGTCTTCCCGTCGCGGCCACAAAACACACCGAGACGACTGCTTATTTTTCCGTACGCTCTGCGCTTGCGCGGGACGTAATGTCTCCACAACAGCAGGCGGCGCTAATCTGTATTGTGGCCCGAAAAAATACGAAAGCCGGAAATGATGGGACAGCTCTCTAGAGCATAAACATAGATAGAAATACGTATTTATATTTATGGACCATAAGAGCACAATTTTTAACAGAGAGTGTCGAGCATGGTGTCGAGCAGTCAACAAGGGTTGATGCATGTGAGTACTCGCAAAACGAAACGAACAAACACATTAAAACGATGGCTAGCTCGCTGTTGTTAGCTGTTTGTGCTACCCGCCTCACTTCCGGGCTTCACTGATTCGCTAGCCCTCCACCAATCAAATTGCTCCAAATGAAAGACGGTCGGCCGCCGATTGAACATGTTCAATCGGCGCAAAACAAGCCCGACGACCTCTACGTCGGCCGACGTCGCAGCACACACCAAACAGATTCGTGTCCCGACCCCCTACCGACACTACGACGGCGATTATCTGGCCGGTGTGTCCTGGCCTTTAAACTGTCAGGGGACGCCATAAGCTTCAATTTATGAGTCTGATAATTGAGGAAACGGAGTGGGGTACATTATTTTCAGCTATTCCTTCACCTTTAAATGAACAGTATTTGCCAGAACAAAAGTGAAGTATTACATTCAAAATACATAATTGTGCCTGGTTTACAAAGCTCTATATAGCCTGCCCTGCCCCTCACACTCTCTTCCTTCTGCTGCCCCCACTTTTTCACTCCCACCTGACTTATATTTTTTTCACAGTTGAAAAAAAGAAGCTTAATCTAAAAGTCTAAAAGTCCTCTCCATCTCTGCTGGCTCAAAATCACCTTATCAAAATACTACAGTTTTATTTATTTATTATATTTTACCTTTATTTAACCAGGCAGGGCTTTAAGAGAACATTCATATTAAGCAAAAGTAAGCAGTATGTGTTCCTTTTCCTTTTCCTTTCTCATCCCTATTTTATTTTGGGATTCTTATATCCCATGTTTGATGACATCCTTATGAACAACAGATGTAAATGCAATTGAGAGAAGTTGGATAAAAAACAACAAAAACATAATGCAAAATGTTCACAATATAGAGCGTATTCCTTTGAGTTTACAACAATTTCCCACATAGCCTATCAGAAGTAAAAGCCATTGTCAGAATTCACCGAATAAAAAAAAGTTTCACAGCAGGATCTCGTAATTATGAGTAAATATCTCGTATTTACGAGATAAGTATCTCGTAATTACGAGATAAGGATCACCCTCTCATTCATCAATAACGATGTCTGTGTGTGTGTGTTTGTGTGCAGACGAGGTGAACCTAGCCATAGGAAAACGTAGGCAATAGCCTTGGTTTAATAATCAATACAATTATTTTAAATATTTGTTTAGTGTTCATTCATTAATCAGCGATCGCATCGGGAAATGAGGGACACACTTTCACTTTTTATATGCAGTTTGTTCATTATAGAGACAGTGCATAAAGCGTCATAATCTGAGGCCACGCCCATCGTGGGGGAAAACAATACACAGCGCTCCATCCACTTTATATTGAATGACACCCGTATTCGGCAAACAAACTTAATAAAAACGTAATACGACATGCCTTTCACAAATACACGTTACTTTCTTTAAAGCCACGACTCTTGTCTGTCTACACAAGCTGTTTTTGTGAAAAAGTATTGAATAATTTTCAATATCGAGACAAAACTCTTAACTAATGTATGCTGTATGCTAGGCTAATGTTAGCCTTCTGCTGTAGGCTTACCCTCACGGACGGTTAAAAACACCTCAATATTGAAAATTACTCAATTATTTTTCACAAAACAGCTCGTATGGACAGACAAGAGTCGTGGCTTTAAAGAAAGTAACGTTTTTTTGTTAAATGGATGTTCGATTACGTTTTAATTAAGTTTGTTTGTAGAAGACAGGTCTCCTTCAATACAAAGTGAATGGAACGGTTTCCCCCTCGATGGGTCTGACCCGGTCCGACCGGACAAAAACACCTCAATATTGAAAACTACTCAATTATTTTTCACAAAAACAGCTCATATAGACAAACAAGAGTCGTGGCTTTCAAGAAAGTAACGTTTTTTTCTTAAATGGATGTTTGATTAAATTTTAATTAAGTTTGTTTGCAGAAGACAGGTCTCCTTCAATACAAAGTGGATGGAGCGCTGTTCGATGTTTTCCCCCACGATGGGCGTGGCCATGGGCGTGGCCTATTTCATGCACTGTCTCTATGAGCCACCGGAGCCACCGTACTGTGTTGCCTCATCCAATCAGAATGCCCGGTGGGCTAGTTCACTTTTACCTCCTGTTTCTGTATTGCAGCGCAGTTTTATTGAATGCTTGGATTAAATGCAGTCGTTTAAACTCGGTGTGATCCTTGATTCATACAAACACATACAAATGTTCTACAAGGAGGGCATGACAATGAGTATAGCCATGTCAACTTTGTGCAGATATGCAGTCACTGGGACTATTCAGGAGAAAAGCCCAGTCGGACCTCAGCAGCTGTACACGGGCGTAAAGCCGAAAGCGTGTCCCTCAGTACCCGATGCGATCGCTGATTAATGAATGAACAGTAAACACATATTTAAAATAATTGTATTGATTATGGGGCCCATTGTAGTCCGGAAACCAAGGCTATTGCCTACGTTTTCCTATGGCTAGGTTCACCTCGTCTGCACACACACACACACACACACACACACAGACATCGTTATTGATGAATGAGAGGGTGATCCTTATCTCCTAATCACGAGATCCTTATCTCGTAATTACGAGATCTTTATCTCGTAATTACGAGATCCTTATATCGTAATTACGAGATATTATCTTGTAATTACGAGATCCTGCTGTGAAACTTTTTCTTATTTGGTGAATGCTCAGCGCCACCGTATTTATCGCTTGTTTTTGGATGAAAATGTCAACGTAGACTACATTTCCCACAATGCTACTGTTGTCTCTCTCCTTGGTCAGTAGTAGTTGATGACGTCTACAGCGTGCGCGCGTAACCTTGCTCTGCAGGAGTGTTATCGAATCTGTTGTAAAAACAGGATTAAAACTGATACATTGTTTTTAATGATACATTTTGTCACCAGCATTGTTCGGGAGTCATGAGCAAATATATTTTACCAGTGTCTGTGTTTGGAACAGTGTTTGGGTCCGCTGTTTTACTCAAGTGAGTAGCCAACCTCCACAGTATTATGATGTAGCCAGTATGTGTCACATTTGCTAAGGAATATGGCATAAGGTTCGGAGTTAAAGACGTATAGCCTACAGCCTTACATTGTCATGTAGCAAAATTATGTGATCAAAAAATAGGATTCGTCCTCCCATAGTGAGGGGACCTACTAGGCTACTTCATAGCTCAGTCTAAGGCAACATAAAACACAACACAAAGGCAGCAGGGTGATTAAATTGGGTTGAATAGATTGTTACATTCTGTTCACCCATGCACAGTTTATAAAGCCACTGGCAGTGCAAACCTTAGGGGAAATCTTTGTTTTTCCATGTGTTATCTCACTCAGTGAGATGGAACAGTGCAAGTATGGATGACCCTTCACTGTGATTGATATCACAGCTGACTTGACAGGGCCAGGAGTTAATGCACTTTAGTAAAAATCAGATCCCTATGTTTAAAAAAAACTAGAGCAAAAACAAAGAAATCTCTAATTTGTGTCCGTCACAAAATTGGGGTCACAGCCTGGATTGACCTGTTAACCCAAAGTCCTGTGTTTGTTATGTGGTCATTTGACTAAACCCATTATAAATATATGCAACACATATGCAAGATATAAATCCAAAAAACAATGATCCTTTAACTAGATTTTGACACAGTGATTCTCTTCACGACTAGCCAGTAAAGCTGGACCCACTGTAAAGCCCCCCCCCACAGTCATCTTACGTGGGTGATTTGACTTATGTTGCAGATGAGGTAGGCCTACACATGTTATAATTACCATCTAACTTTGCCCAGGTGGATATACACTATCTCACAAAAGTGAGTACACCCCTCACATTTCTTCAAATATTTCATTATATCTTTTCATGGGACAATACTCTTTTCAAGAAATTACACTTTGATACAATGTAAAGTAGTCAGTGTACAGCTTGAATAACAGTGTACATTGACTGTCCCCTCAAAATAACCCTCTTGGGCCAGAGCTTCACAGGTTGCCACTGTAATCTTCTTCCACTCATTCATGGCGACATCACAGAGCTGGTGAACCTTACGTTCCTCCACCTTCCGTTTGAGGATGCCCCACAGATGCTCAATAGGGTTTAGGTCTGGAGACATGCTTGGCCAGTCCATAGGCTTTACCCTCAGCTTCTTTAGCAAGGCAGTGGTCCTCTTGGAGGTGTGTTTGGGGTTGTGTGTGGTGGTAACCAGGTGAGGAGTACAAAGACAAGTGTGTCTTGCCTACAGTCAAGCATGGTGGTGGGAGTGTCATGGTCTGGGGCTGCATGAGTGCTGCCAGCACTGGAGAGCTACAGTTCATTGAATGCTAACATGTACTGTGACATATTGAAGCATGATTCCCTTCCTCCGGGAACTGGGCCGCAGGGCAGTATTCCAACATGATAACGACCCCAAACACACCTCCATGACGACCACTAACTTGCTAAAGAAGCTGACGGTAAAGGTTATGGACTGGCCAAGCATGTCTCCAGACCTAAACCCTATTGAGCATCTTTGGGGCATCCTCAAAGGTGGAGGAGCACAAGGTCTCTAATATCCACCAGCTCTGTGGGTAGAGGAGGATTCCAGTGGCAACATGTGAAGCTCTGGTGAACTCCATGCCCAAGAGGGTTAAGCCAGTGCTGGAAAATAATGGTGGCCACACAAAATATTGACACTTTGGCCCAATTTGGACATTTTCACTTAGCGGTGTACTCACTTTTGTTGCCAGCACTTTAGACATTAATGGCTGTGTGTTGAGTTATTTTGAGGGGACAGTAAACAGTTGACAGTGTTATATAAGCTGTACACTGACTACTTTACATTGTATCAAAGTGTCATTTCTTCAGTGTTGTCCCATGAAAAGATATAATTAAATATTTGAAGAAATGTGAGGGGTGTACTCACTTTTGTGAGATACTATATATATATATACAGTCATATGAAAAAGTTTGGGAACCCCTCTCAGCCGGCATTATAATTGACTCTGCTTTCACACAAAAAAAGATAAAAGTGGTATGTCTTTCATTTACCAGGAACAGCTAAGTAGTGGGATGTTTTCCTAACAAAGATTTTTTGAAAAGCAGTATTTAGTTTTATGAAATTAAATAAAATGTGAAAAACTGGCTGTGCAAAAATATGGGAACCCTTGTGGTCTTGCTGATTTTAATGCCTGTAACGGCATGTAAAACTGAGGACTTTAAACACAAAATTGGTTGGCTTATGTTGTTAAGCCTTGAACCTCATATAAAGGTCAGTTTAATCATGATAAAAGGTATTTTAGGTGCCTAAATGCAAGTTCTACTTCTCTTTGACTCCCTGCAGAAGTGAGACAGAATGCGATCATCAAAACAGCTCCCAAAAGATCTTAAAAACAAAGATTATTCATTGTCATGGTTTAGGGGAAGGCTACAAGAAGCTTTCCCAAAGGTTTCAATTGTCAATTTATACTGTAAGGAACGTTGTCAGGGAATGGAAGGACACAGGCATAGTGGCAGTTAAACCCAGGTCTAGCAGACCAAGAAAAGTACAAGAGCGGCATATGCGGCGGATTGTGAGAATGGTTGCACACAACCCACAGATCACCTCCAAAGACCTGCAAGAACATCTGGCTGTAGATTGTGTATCTGTACATGGTTCTACAATTCAGTGCAATTTGCACCAAAACATCTGTATGGCCGGGTGATGAGAAGGAAGCCCTTTCTGCGCCCACGCCACAGATACAGTTGCTTGGAGTATGCAAAAGCTCATTTAGACAAGCCAGTTTCATATTGGAAGAAAATGCTTTGACCTGATGAGACAAAAATTAAGTTATTTGGTCTTTATAAAAAGCAGATGTGTTGGTACAAATTGCGCTGAATTGTTGAACGATGTACAGATACACAATCTGCAGCCAGATGTTCTTGCAGGTCTTTGGAGGTGATCTGTGGGTTGTATGCAACCATTCTCACAATCCTCCACCTATGCCGCTCCTGTTTTTTTCTTGGTCTGCCATACCTGGGTTTAACTGCCACTATGCCTGTGTCCTTCCATTTCCTGACAACGTTCCCTACAGTCGAAATTGACAATTGAAACCTTTGGGAAAGCTTCTTGTAGCCTTCCCCTAGACCATGCCAATGAACAATCTTTGTTTTTCAGATCTTTTGGGAGCTGTTTTGATGATCCCATTCTGTCTCACTTCAGCAGAGAGTCAAAGAGAAGTGCAACTTGCATTTAGGCACCTAAAATACATTTTCTCATGATTAAACAGACATTTCTATGAGGTTCAAGGCTTAACAACATAATCCAACCAACTTTGTGTTTAAAGTCATCAGTTTTACATGCTGTTACAGGCATTAAAATCAACAAAACCACAAGGGTTCCTATATTTTTGCACAGCCAGTTTTTCACATTTTATTTTATTTCATACAACCAAATACTGCTTTTCAAAAAATCTTTGTTTGGAAAACATCCCAGTACTTAGCTGTTCCTGGTAAATGAAAGACATACCACTTTTATATTTTTTTTGTGAAAGCAGAGTCAATCATGATGCTGGCTGAGAGGGGTTCCCAAACTTTTTCATATGACTGCACTGTAAAAAAAATGTTTTGCCATTGTTGGTCTAACTATAGTTTTCAAGTTAGTCAGATATATATATCCTTGAATTGAACCTTGCTATTCTTTTTTCTCTCATAGGAACTATGTAACTGGAGGCCGGTGTCAGAGTAAGGTGACCATTAAAGGCAAGACAGTGGTTATAACAGGAGCCAACACAGGCATCGGGAAAGAGACGGCCCGGGAGCTGGCCCAGAGAGGTGTGTGTAGGGAAAAAAATACTATCTCACTCTGATTTGGTGCACACTAAAAAAGACACACTATGTAAAATTGTCAGCAGTTAACTTTTGCTTGTCCCGATCCCACATCATCAGGGGGGCGTATCATTATGGGATGTCGGGACATGGAGAAGTGCGAGGCAGCCGCCAAGGAGATCCGAGGAAAGACCCTGAATCCTCATGTGTACGCGCGTTGCCTAGACCTGGCCTCCATGAAGTCCATCCGGAAGTTTTCTGAGAGAATCAAACAAGGCAAGGAAACAAATTGTTAAAGCACGCAGTGTTTGATTATAGAATTATAAAGCCCACCTGGCAACAATTTCATGGTCTTTATTATTTTGCAGAGGAGAAGCGCGTGGATGTACTAATAAACAACGCAGGGGTCATGAGGTGTCCGGCATCGAAGACGGAGGATGGCTTCGAAATGCAGTTTGGAGTTAACCACTTAGGTACGGCCTTCTGACTGAAAAAATTAAATAAAATTAGAAAAACAGGCACAGTAAGACGGACTGTTTTTCTAAGTTCCCTGTTGGGAAATCTGTCTAGATTGTCTTTGCATTCCCACAATTCTCCCTTACGCCATCATTACCTGACTCCACTAGTCTCTACCTTTCTCCAGGCCACTTTCTGTTGACAAACCTCCTACTGGATAAGTTGAAAGAGTCCGCCCCCAGCAGAGTGATCAACCTGGCCTCCCTCGCCCACATCATTGGGAAGATGGACTTTGAAGACTTGAACTGGGAGAAGAAGAAGTTTGACACTAAACAGGCGTACTGTCAGAGCAAGCTTGCCAATGTTCTGTTCACTAGAGAGCTCGCCAAGCGATTACAAGGCAAGTCTACTGGCCGCTGTATATGTGGGCATGTGTGGGAAGGAGAACGGAGAATGGCCTGTGTTCTCTATTGTTATTGGCAGTTAGAAATATATTGTTATACAATGCTCTGTGTGTGTGTGTGTGTGCGTGTGTGTGCGTGTCTGTGTGTGTGCTTTCCGCATGATTGGATGATTACATTTGATTGTGTGTGCGTGAAATACATATTAGCTCAACCATTAGACCTAGATTTAATGAAAATAGTGAATAAAGCTGCGGTACGATTGTGTAATAAATGTTAACTTTTATGCTCTTCAACAGGCACAGGAGTCACAGTGAATGCTGTGCACCCGGGCGTTGTTGCCACGGATCTCGGGAGGCATACGGGTCTGCACCAATCGCAGTTCTCTAGCTCAGTGCTCAGTGAGTATCCTGCTTCCTTATTGGATTCTGAGGTTAAACAAAATCAATACATGTTTACGTAATGCTGGCTTGGCTGTCTACGCTCAGACATTGGCCTCCTTTGTAAACTTCTTATTCTTATCTTGTTCTGTATAAAAAAGCACATACTGCAAATTAATGCATTTCTTTTATGAAAAGTTCCAATCCACAAAAGTAAAATTTTCTAACACAACTGAAAAAACAGCTTTCAGACTCTCTTTTGGGCAGAGGTTTAGGAAGTTGTCTGCTCCGTTTTCAGCAATGTGTCTAATTTTTATTCGGCATTGCACATTTTTTTTTATTACATTCATGGGAATTGGATAATAAAAGGCCTCCACTGTGGGGAGAACTGTTTGTTCTTGAAATACTCCACAGTCAATGAAGATGATAATAAAAATCTGCAACACGTGCCAGATTTGGATATGAACAAATGTAATTGAAGCACATTCATGTAGGTGATGTATTTCCTCAGACAACAGCGTGAGTCCAGTTCGGGGCTTGGATTGATACTGGACATTGGCCAAGTGATTTAGTAAAATACTTGTATCCTGATAGGCTCTAAATGAGATAAAACGCTTAGTAAACCCGGCTGAGCTTAAACCTGCCATCCTGTGGTCTCCCCCCTACAGGTCCCTTTTTCTCCCTGCTGGTGAAGAGCCCAGCGCTGGGGGCCCAGCCAAGCCTTTACCTGGCTCTGTCCGAGGAAGTGGAGGGGGTGACTGGACGGTACTATGATGTCATGACAGAGAAGGAACCAGCACCCCAGGCCCTGGATGAGGAGGCGGCATGCAGGCTGTGGGAGGTCAGCATCATACTGGTGGGTCTGGAGGAGGGACAGCCCGCCAAGTCAAACCCACCAGCAGCAGAAGTCCTGAGCCAAACTGCACCCACAGACCCAGAGCAGACGCATGGACAGAACCCAGGACCAGCTGTCACCAGTACTGTGGGCCTGTAGGTTCCCTGCTCTGGCTCCTTCGGACAGCAGACTGTAACCGACCATTATAGCTTGAGCTATGCCAGGCTCATTTGAACAATTCTCTGTCAAAAGCTGAGTCTTTTATACTGTGCATGCCTTTATGTTCCTGCATCAGGATATTTTCTTTGAAACATGTACAACATGCACAACTCTAGACAGTGACATGTAGGTTATTATAATTCTTTTTTTTTAAAGGCAAGGCTTTGTAACTTCTGAAAAATAAAAAGTCAGTGCCTTTCCCTTACAATTTCAGAGTTGAATACATTGACAAACAACTGTACTCTTACTTACTTCAATACACTCAGGGTTTCCACTAATATATCTATTCTTGGTCTGATATGACCAGTAGCTTATGGTAGCTAATGTCAGCTAACGCATTGCTGTGTTACTGACATTGGTGAGTCGGTCTGTCGGTTTTGGTGACTTCATAACTCTTCTGTACTTGTGCTACTGCTAAAGACAATGTTTTAGCATTTACCTCTAAACATGTTATTTAGTCTCACTTTCAGCTATTTGGATTAATGCAAACACATTGAGAAAAAAAAGTATATCAACTGCAAAAGAACAGTCATCTCATCTCATCTAAAACAGAACAAAATCTTCAAAACAAAAATAAAATCTCAGCGACATTTGGCTACATTTCATCTTTTTGTTTTCAGCCTGCTACAACATTTCACCCCTAAAATCAATGTAAGTGCTTAGATGCTGTATCACTATTACAGATTGAGGTATTATATGGCGCATTACGTAGTTTCACATTATAGAAGTGCAAATGTTTTCGCAGTGTGGGCATCAAGCAGGAAAGGTGGCCAGAGAGTGCCCTCTGTCTGCCAGCTAGAATCAAAATGCAGACATTAAACAAATAATGTTTAAGTTTTTACCCTTTTTTTTCCATACAAATTGTGCTTACATTACTGCTGACCATTTCTATCTAGGAATGCAGTTGTGTTTAATATAAGTTTATATAGATTAATTATATAGATTTTTTTGAGTTTGTTCCTTTATGGTTGAATGCACTTATTGGAAGTCGCTTTGGATAAATGCGTCAGCTAAATGTAGTGTAATGTACTTTTGGACTAGCATCTGCCCCCTACATTACAATGATATTGTAATGATAAGGGTACAGTAGAACAGGTTCAAAATGAGCTGGGATGATATTGCTTATTATATTCTACCAAAACAATTGAATGAAAACTTAGAGTGAGAAATCATAAAAAATAAATTTTAAACATGAAACAGTAAAGTGTTAAACAATGCATACACTCCTGAAGGTCATTTGAAGTACACACCCGCAGTAAAACCACCTTAACGTATAAATAGCAAAAGCTTTCTTTCAATATCATTTGTCTTGAGTTTGGGCACTTGCTTGTGTTTACTCATACCTCTTTAAAAAAAAAAATCACGTTACAAAAGCACTCATCTTACATTTCTGATCTTCTCAGTGCAGAGACGAAAAAACATCCCAGAAGTATTTGAGGGGGATCTATTGCGCATGGGGCTTCTTTTTCCAACAGTAAACCCCAAAGTACGGATCAATAAGAGCCACTCTGCACTAATGCACACTGATAAGCATTGGCCCTGACACTGTACACCGTGGATCGACTATTTCAGTGTTGGATTACCAGTGGAGGCCCCTCTTTTGGTACCATTCTACAAGATGATGGGTATTGTAGCTGAGTAACAAAATCACTGCATGGGTTTCCCCTTGCTCTCAAGACATTACAGTCCCTAGAGACACTAGAGCAGTGGTTCTCAATTATTTTCTGTCATGCCTCCCCTAGGGGACAGAATTTTTTTCGCGCCCCCCCTAAATTGAAATAGTATTGAGAACCTGCTAATATTTATTTATCTGTACAAAACCACTGTATGAGTTTCTGGCATGAGCATTCTGCATACAATCACCTTATTATCAAATTAGATAACAAAAATTAGCTGAGATAACTTCTGCAGCAAAAAAATTCACAGTTCAGTTTATTAGCACAATTTGTAACATTTAAACAAGTCTCAGTCTGTGTGAATCTCAGGACAGAGAAACAAGAGCAAATGATTCACTGAGGTTTGCATTTCATTCAAAAAATTAAACTGTAAACATAGTTAAGGTGGTGTTTTTTATTAGTATAGGCCAATAGGCCTTCTGTGATGTGATAACCAATAATTCATATTCATTAATGTTATTATTAGTCTACTTGCTTGATTTATTTTTAATAGCCTACAGAGACACTTGGAGACACATGTGGGCATTTATTTACTGCAAATCGCGGCCTTTCGCGCGGATATGACCATACACAAGCACACATCGCGCTTGCTAGCACATTTTTTTTTTTTTTTTGGTCAGTTGGAAATCAAGGCAGCCCGGGCCCCCCTGACAACTCACGGCCCACCATTTGAGAAGCACTGCACTAGAGCATGATGCTGTCTTTCTGTCATGAATCAAATCAATCCGACCATCCAAGTCCAGATCCGCCACCTGTGATAAAAGCAACTTGATCTCTGAAAAATAAAAAAGGTCACTTCATTATTTAGTTAAAGTGACGAGCACTTCAACAACATTTGCAGCAAAACAATAAGATCCCACCAAGCAAATGGTGATACATTTATATGCACAGGTTTTCATGGCTTCCTTTAGTAAATCTGGACTGTAGATGTGTGTGTATGAGGTCAGGCAGTCGTCTGTACCAACGTCTTCAGCCAGCAGCTCTTCTTCTCTCTGTGGCTCTGCCATGCTGATAAATATAGGTATATAATGTAAAATACATGCAAATGACACGTGCATTATTATAATCACAGTGCAATGAATGATTAGTCTGCACACAATCACAGAAACACCTCACAATACAATGGCCCTCCCCTCAAATCAATCCGAATCGAGTGATCACTACCTTACTTATTTTTTTTACCTCACTTTATTGTCAATTAACATATTACATATTCTGTGTTAAACAGACCAGAATACGTTTGCGCTCTTGAACACACCCCATGATGGACTTCATTGCCCATAATGCACTACCAAAGGCGAAAAAGTGAGCGTCCAAGGTACAAATAGCTCCTGCAGACAGAAAGAAACACCTAAAGGAATAAATGTAAAGTCACCTTGTGAGACTGGGAGACGTTCTCCGCGTACAGCTCGTGGTTCATCTCCTATCGCTACAGAAAAAAAACTTGTGTTTTTTCCAGCAGGTAACACGACAGCAGCAGCAGCTAGCTACAGAACGACAACTTTTCACTGCTTGGTCCTGACAGCAAAAGGCTCTCAACTAACTTAAACTATTTTCACAGGGATAGACAAAATAACGGAAACAGTTTGCAGTAGCTCTGACAGTAGGCTATGGTAGATTTATGTGCTGCGTTGAGGGCCCGTTTACTTATATTTAATAGTATCACTTTCTAAAAGTTTGGTGATGCAGTGTCGCGAAGCAAATAAGTGATTTAGTAATACGTTGGGCTGGAGAAGAACTATTCATGCTTCAAAGGAAAAAAAAAGTCAAATAGGAAACAAGTTTTAGGCTATTACGAACAATAATCAAAAGACAATATAAATAACCTTAAATCATTATAGTCTAAATATCTGGAAAAGCCTAAACGTTACCAAGCTGTTGCAGTGGGGAGGGCCATTGTATTGTGAGGTGTTTCTGTGATTTTGTGCAGACAAATCATTCATTGCACTGTGATTATAATAATGCACGTGTCATTTGCATGTATTTTACATTATATGCCTATATTTATCAGCATGGCAGAGCCACAGAGAAAAGAAGAGCTGCTGGCTGAAGACGTTGGTACAGACGACTGCCTGACCTCATACACACACATCTACAGTCCAGATTTACTAAAGTAAGCCATGAAAACCTGTGCATATAAATGTATCACCATTTGCTTGGTGGGATCTTATTGTTTTGCTGCAAATGTTGCTGAAGTGCTCGTCACTTTAACTAAATAATGAAGTGACCTTTTTTATTTTTCAGAGATCAAGTTGCTTTTATCACAGGTGGCGGATCTGGAATTGGACTCAGGATAGCTGAAATCTTCATGAGGTGATTGTGGATTACCTGCTTGTTTGTCCATAACATTCCACTCTTCATAGTTGCAGAAATTATCAGTGTAAATGTAGTATAAGAATACATCAGTTATAATAAAGAATCAATGACATTGGCATTACTCTAAAACATGCACGTATAGGTGCACTTTAAACCTCTTGGTTGTGTTATCTGACAGTCAGACTGTCATATTGTTTTGCTTTATGTGTCAGAGTTGAAATAGTTCAATAATTTACTCATGTGGCAGATATAGTTGATCTTTTATCAAAATAACTTTGTCCTGTATCTCACCCTCTTTCCCACCCAATTTATCACAGTTTAATACTTCTCCCTATCACTCTCTTTTATGCAACCATTTTATAAATGTAATGAGATCCAATCAAAGCAATACACCACATGCTCTTAAGTGTTGTCTCTTTTTCTATACATTGTTAATATTATTTTCTTCTTTCAGGCACGGCTGCGACACAGTGATTGCAAGCAGGAACTTGGACAAGCTCAAAGAGGTTTTCCAACCTGCAAAATTTACACAATCCTTAGTGGTACATCTTTACTCCATAACTAAGTGCTGAAGTGTTGGACCTCATGTAATATATTTTTGTGTGTCTTCCTAGGCAGCAAAAAAGCTGTCTGCTGCGTCAGGACGCCGCTGTCTCCCCTTGTGCATAGACGTTCGGCAGCCTGAGAGCATCACAGCTGCAGTGGATGAGACACTGAAAGAGCTTGGCCGCATCGACATCCTCATTAACAGTACGGTACCTCTTAGAAACAAATCTAAAGATGTGCTTTTGTGCTAAGGATTACACAGTCTATCGCCCCCTCACAGTCCTTACAGTCTTTACACAATGCATCCTGCCAACATAGCTGAAAATACGAGAGAGAGAGAGAGAGAGAGAGAGAGAGAGAGAGAGAGAGAGAGAGAGAGAGAGAGAGAGAGAGAGAGAGAGAGAGAGAGAGAGAGAGAGAGAGAGAGAGAGAGAGAGAGAGAGAGAGAGAGAGAGAGAGAGAGAGAGAGAGAGAGAGAGAGAGAGAGAGAGAGAGAGAGAACTGTAAACCAGGGTCAAGTGTGAAAGGTTTCGGTTTAATCATCAACTTTTCTGATGCTGTATCTATCTTTATCTTCTCTCTTTGCCCACTAGTTACGTCACAACAAGATTATAGCTGTAGTTAACAAATTACATAATAAATCTCTTATTGCCATGCATTTATAGCTTTATTGAAGCATTTATAAGACCTTTTTTAGAATAATTTTGGACTCCTCTGTCTTGCACAGGATTTCTGTTCAGCAGTGTGTCATAATTTTGGCTCTGGTTATAGTTACACTGCTGTGTTTTTTTTAAAATTTTTTAAAGATGCTGCTGGAAACTTCCTCTGCCCGGCTGTTTCGCTCTCCTTCAATGCTTTCAAGACGGTAATGGAAATAGACACTATGGGCACGTTCAACACCAGCAAGGTGGTTTATGAGAAGTGGTTCCAGGTACAGTTCATTTTCTGTGTGTCACAAAATATAGTTTCCAAGTCCCAAGTAGAGTAGCAGAGAAATTATGATAATACTGTATGTGATTTGGTTATTAATCATACAATTTCAATAAGACTGGGTCTATGCAGTTCACTCTGGTAACCAACAGAGGGCAGTAGAGATCAGATTACTGTCTGCCTTGTTATCTCTAAAAGTGATTTGAATTTGTTTGAATGATTTACTCATTGAGACTCCCATCATTTGTGTTGTGCAGAATCATGGTGGCAACATAGTCAACATCTCTGCGACGCTCGGGTACAAGGGACAGGGCCTCCAGGTGCATGCTGGCTCTGCTAAGGCTGCAAACGGTTAGAAGGTTTTTTATTTTCATTACTGCTGCTATGTAATGGAAAAAGAATGATAATCTAATGACTGAATGTTGCATCTCCCCTCTGTCCACAGATGCCATGACCAAGCACCTGGCTGTGGAGTGGGGGCCCAGTGGGGTGAGAGTCAATACTGTGGCTCCAGGTCCTATCTCTGGCACAGAGGGCTTCCGTAGACTAGGTAACAATGTGTCACAATATATGAAAAACTGGCTTGTTTGTGGCTTTTTAAAATTAACAGGTTGTTCATGCACCTTGTAAAGTTATAGCCTACTTCTACTCACAAATAAGGAAATACTTTGGCTATTATTTTCTAATCAGCAGCACCAAGTTATCATACATTCCTGTTGACTGTGTGTGGCACAGCCCTGAGACAAAACAGTGGGTGACAAGGAAGCTGCCATTAGACTGCTTTCGCCATTGTTTTGTAGGTTACAACTAACATGTTTTCCTGATGTTTTTTTGTTAAGACTTTATAATAACTACACACTATTTAGCTTTAGTTAAGGATTAGTAAATGCTTGATTCATCAATTACAAAGCATTATTCCTACTTAAAAAATTATGGATTCACCATTTCTCAATCAAGTATATAGGGGAGAACAGGGTAAAATGTCACACGGGTTGGTTGTCACAATCGTTATATCTCGGAACCAGAAGGCGCTGTCAGTGAAATTTTGGTATGTAAATATCCAGAATTGGGATCAGAGGTCACCTACATAGTCTTCCTTGGAGTTAGACTGCTGAATTTGAGGTGAGAGGACTGTTTGTGTTTTTCATGTCAAATTGAAAATATTTAACTCCTCAGTTTTTTTCTTCTAGGCTTTTACACAATGGTTTTATAACAAAACACTTGTTACCCTTAAAAAGTGTGAAGGATAAACTATAGTTTAGATTGTGGTTAGCAAGCTAATTAGTTGTCAGATGGTTTTTGGCCTTGATGCTAGCAAGAAAAAAAAGTTGGGGTTGGTCGTCATTTTTTGGGGGATTGGTTGTCGCATATTATCCAAAGGCTGCATCCAGAAAAGGAACCCAATAACGAAAGAAATTGTCAAGCTGTATCCTCACTGACACCCCAGAGAAGGAGAGAATAGAGCAGGAAAAGGCAGCTAGCATGCAAAAGAAAAAAGGGCAACAAAATCAAAACAACCCAGTGCATCCCAAACTAGACCAGCTGCTAAGGCTACAGTAAGTTATTTGTCAACTTGACAATGCAATTAAACTTTCAAATTTAGTTCTACTTTCTTGCCTTCTTTTTAAGATTATTCCCATTAAGATAACATTGTGACAAACAACCCCATAGTGTGTGACAACCGACCCCTTGATGGGGTTGGTTGTCACAATGTGTAAGGGTGTCTTTGATGATTAATTTCTTCTTTATTACAATAATATAGAAAAAGTGAGGGGTACACATTTCAAGCCAACACCTTAAGCTTCAATTTAATGTAGGAATGACTATTGAAAGATGTTTATGTGATGAGCAATTCTCACTAGAGTAAAAAGTGTGCCTACTTACCCCGTTCTCCCCTATTATTTAAAAGCCAGTTATATATGATTTTTAAAGGTTCATAAGATCATACAGAAAGTGTCAGTAAATGATTTATAAAATATTTATATGCACATTTATGCATGCATTTATACATTATACTGATTTAGACATGCGCCAATGGTTAGTGAGTGTGTTAATATATGTTTTATAAACACTTATTAATACTTAAATTCATGATTAACTCCGGTAGTTACGAATTGTTAGTAAAGTAAATGGGTGACCCCATCTACAGTGAGGACTATCTATGCTTCATAAAACATTTACAAATAAGATTTAAAGGCTGGCAAAAGGCTACCTGAAGTCTCGCAATGATTGTTTTCTTTTCATCACTCAGGCGGTCCCAGAGGGGAGGCTGCCGGTGCGTTTCAATCCATTCCTTTGCAGCGAGCGGGCAACAAGACAGAGATGGCCCACTGTACTCTGTTCTTAGCCAGCCGGGCCTCCTCCTATGTGACTGGAGCCATACTGGTGGCTGACGGAGGGGCGTGGCTGACCTCTGCTAACGACGTCTCCATGCTGCTGGGTATAGCCTCCTCTCAATCTGCTAAACTCTGAACAGGGGCCCTCCTGTCCTCCTCCTAAACCCAGGTGTGTTGGAGGAGGTGCAGTTTGGGGTATGTAGTGTAGTAGTATATGCATGAGAAAGTGTGCAGTGTGTTGTGTCACCTTGGTTTTTAGATTATATTTTTTGACTGACAGGAAATGTAGTTTAAGCCATATTAATTTGCGTGTTTCTCTTATTGTCTTTCAGGTATGTGGTCAGCTGAAAAGGAAAGAGACAAGTAAATGCTGAAAAACAAAAATGGCGATTTAGCGACCATATGTAGTATTGATATACTACATCTCCCCCATTGTTTCCTTTTTATGAGTGATTGTTAGGTGGCTGGAGAAGTTGAACACTAACATGCCATACTAATTAGTAACTATACTTAGGCCTACTGTATTGTATGTGCTTACAATCTTAGTAACAGACAAGGTTATTTAACAATTCAGGGATTTTGAAACCATTGCTGTGCTGAACATTTTCATCATGCATTTCAGGTCTAGTCTCATGCCAATAAATGCCATTTTATTGATAAAACTTGCAAATACCAGTGAAAACTGTTTGTATTTTCTATTGTAAGTCATTTATTGTTTTGTTAATGTACAAAAGACCGTCTGCTTCTTGCCCTCTGCTGCTTGCTGTTTAACCTATGTGTTTAACCTATCTGGTTACTTATTTTCCTTGACCATGCAGCTTGGATTTTAGCCCACCTACCTGTATAAAACAGCAATTGTTTTTAGTGCAAAATCAGATTTAATTGTCCTTAGTTGAATAAAAAAAAAATACACAAGTGTTACACAAAAAAGTTTGACGTTTCTCCTTTTTTTTCCTTGTGCAAAATGTATAACCTCCTTTTGAATCTTAAGTATCCTTAAAATGTTATGAATACGCTCTTTTAAGAGAAATAAAAATAAAATCTGGTTTCACTGATGCATCTCGTCTTCGCCAAGGTCAAGGGGTTGGTTGAAGGTTGATGAGGCCTATAATTTGCTCTGAATGATACATGGAAATTGCAAACCTGTATTAATTAATACCACTTTTGGTCAAATGGTGGCGCCAAAACATTACAAATTCAACCATTCAATCGATTGGTATGTTCTCAAAAAAAAAAAGAAAATGTCCACTTCACAAATCCAACTAAGTCATGTATTTACATGTAATTTAATAGCCCATCAACTGGTTAATGCTTACTGAAAGTCCTAGTACTGGTGGTTTCAGGTATAAACACGAACACATATTCTGCTGAAGTGTCACTGAGCAAGACACCTGCCGTTTTAAAACTCATCCTGAACTTTGTCCTCAGGTGCTCACTTAAAATAGGAGTAGGCCTACTGTCATGTTTTGAGTATGAGCTATGTTCTCTTTTTTGTTATTGCAATAACACACATCTTCCATGTGATAGCTGTTGTGTCAATGGTTGTGAAGCCCAATGATAGGCCTTGTGTCTTGTACGCTTGCGTGAAACGTCAGCGTGTATGCGGCTGGAGGAGGAGGAGGCAGAGGAGGATGGGACACTGCTGATGCTGATGCGAGAGCGTTCGGTGTATGTGATCAACATCGGTGGACTGACTGGTCTAAAGATGGGGGTTTTTTCTGGCTATTCTATACTGTATACCCATATTCGTTTCGATACGAGTTCCGAAGAAGGACGCTGCGATAGACGTGTTTTTTCTGAGACGAGACGAGGAGAAAGGGGGAACGGTTTGGTCTAGTCGCTCGTTTGGCCTGGCTTGTTATCTGACACAGGTGGATTTCCGCTGAGGGGAAAAAACGGCATCGAAATGAAGACATCATTTTGGACTATCACAAAGGCGACAATTGCCGTCGTCACCTCATAAAACCTCGGGCTACTGACGCTACCATTTGGTTTATTTTAAGCGAGAGTGGGTACAAGCTCGGCTGTTTTGGCGTTACGGCTAGCTAATGGGCTAATTTGACTAGCTAGGCAAGTTAGCAGCGCTCCTGGCCAGAGAAGTGGGATGCTCGAAGGGGAGAGTTAACGCTATTGGCTAGCTTAATTTCATTGGACGGTGTGACAGCCGGTGTTATATTTAGTTAACCGCCTTCCAATGAGAGGTTTGACAGTATAGCCTGAGTTGGTGTGCAGGTGTGTGAGCCCTCGCTGCCTTGTCAATTCCTCGGCAAATTAGCTTTGCGATGGGATAAGGTTAGATTATCGGCTAAGAAGGCTAATGTTGACAAACACTGGTCACTTATCGCGCTGATTTGTGTCGTTTCAAACGGGGCTCACGAGCACAGAAGCCGTCGGTCGTCATTGTATTTTCACACCATAGTATCGGTTAAGTGCCAGCTTTCAGGCCGAGGTGAAGCATGTTGTCTTCGGATGTGCTGAAGCCGAAACATTGGAGCGAACCTGCCATGGCAGAAATGGACGTAGTGAGTGGAAACACGTCTGCAACGCTACGCCATTCAGTAAGGCAAATATATTAATATAATTTTGAGTTGAGTTAACATTGGTGTCTAGATGTGGATAGCAGCCACTGAAGTTACAATAGACAAATACGCTTTAAAAGGTTACCTGACTCACATTGGTTTTCAACCTAGGCCTACATACCTTCTTAATAACACTACTCTACTTTATGCTATTAGGCCTAATTATAAAACCTCAACACCTGCAAGCATTATTTAAACGTCAAACGCAAACGATGCTTAGTGCAGGTATTCAACACGTTAATTCCTATTTCGAGATTTAACCGGAGATGTTGTAGGGACAAAAAAAACATGGCATTAAAACTGAAGAGCTGGATTTTGACGGAAGCTGTGAGATAATACGCCACCAGCTTCTCTCAGAAGTTTGACCTGCCAGTAATAAATGGAGCCGACAGTTCTGTCTGGCCCTTTGGGGCACACGCAGTGGGAGTCAGAACAGCCATTTCCTCTTGGATTTCACACGCTGGATTCAGACAATGGAGGTGTGCTCTGTCCAAACAAGAGTGGCCAGACAGGTTTGGATTTCAGAAACGGTGACCGGGATCAAACCTCCCAACACAGTGAGGGGAAAAGTAGTTTCCAGGACAAGGCAGTAGAGTTGGATAACCTCCTAAATTTATCTGATTTTTCTATTGGAGATTTTCAGTTTGAGAGGGACCAGTCCACTTGTTTCCAAGCTTCTCTTCAAAGCACCCGCATTGAAGGATTGACCTTCAAAGAAATAGCTGAGGGGTCTGATGAAATTAGTGACACTTTGTCATGGCTGTTTTCTCCCAAGCTCACTGATGTGGTTGGGAAAAACTCTGCCTTCGAAGAACTGACAAAAGAGGCCCCCTTTGAGAGTCCAAAGGCCCTCAGTAGTCAGGCTGAGCTACTAAACCTCAGCAGTGTACCCGTCTCTCCACCGGAGATTTCCAAAACCGAAACGGGAGACCCTTCTTTGTTGGTTGATTTCCTCTCGAATGAAAACACTAGTCTCCCCACAGTGTCCTTAGGTGAGTTGAACCCACTGGGTGTCAGTGAGGAGCTGCTGGCCCTGTCACAGGAGGAGGAGCAGGCAGGTCTCCCTCCCTCACAGAGCAGCGAGACTTTGTCACCTGAAACCCGAGACAAAGGTTTATTATTCCCTGATCAAGTGACTGATCTGCCCGTTACCTGTGGCGTGAGCCAGCAAGGTTTACCTGAGAACCACCTCCTGCACGACCACATCGGCGCGGCACCGGAGTGCTCTGAAGGATCTGTGCCTTTGTTGGATTTAGAGGTCCCAGATTGTGACACAAGTGTGAGCCTGTGCCCTGCCAGCCCTTGTGCAGAAGAGTCGGAGGTGGAACACACAGAAGCTGCTGAAATTAGAAATCTGACTTTGGAGCAACACGGGAAGAATGACTCATTGGCCTCGGGCTCGTCAGCAGCTGAGCCGTCATCGCTGACAGTGCCTCTGGCTGAAGATGCCTTCATCCAGGGTGACCTCACCAGTGACAGTTACTCGGTGGAAGATGTTTCTAAGGATTTGATGGAAGAGAAGATTTATTCTGAAGCCAAAACTCAGGGGAACGAGGCTATGGCATTGGATCTGGGCTTGATCGCAGACGAGGTCCCAGATGAGAAAACCTGGGACTTGAAACCACAGGAGGATGTACATGGTGGAAGACTTCCCGATCCAACAACAGAAGAGAGGGAAGAGGAGCAGTTGACGGACAGCTACCAGCTGGAAGTATCAGATTGCCAGGAAGTTGCTTCTTTTGATTTTTCCGTTGAGGATTTACACACTTCTTCTCCCGAGGCGGGATGGACTAGGGAACAAACTGTGGAGAAACTTTCCCTCTCCAAGATGGTGGTAGATGACTCACTGCCAATGGTCTCAGCTGTGAATACGAGGGAGGAAGATGTCTCGCCACTCAAAGCTGTGTTCGATGCTTTAGACCAAGATGGAGATGGCTTCGTTCGTATTGAGGAGTTCATGGAGTTTGCTGCTGCCTATGGGGCAGATCAGGTGAGGACCCTTATTTTTCTGCTGGTTTGCTCACAGCTACTGCCTGGGTAAATGCATTCAAAGTGTAGTTCTGTGCAAACCAATATTAAGCTCCATTTACCTAAATGATTTATTATTGATTCTCTGCTGAATCTCAGAGTGCTTCCTGCAAAAAGCAGCTTAATCAGATGGCCCTTTCCTTTCGGTATTCTAAATAGTTTAGGTTCTAAAACTATTTGAGACTCACATTTGTAAATGTCAAAAAACATTGAGTAAATAAGCCGAATTTAACCATTTTGACTGATAAGTCACTGTGCGAATGTGTCCATTTCCATAAAGGTATTGCTATTGTCACCCTTCCTATAAATTGTTTTTAAAACTGGACCCTGACTATTTTGTGTTGAAATGTTTGGAGTGTCTGCCTCGGGTGTACGTTGACCTTACACATATAATGAAGCAGAGGTAACCTGACCACTGTTAGGTTGCTGGTGTGTTTCCTCCATAGCAGCGCTCAACATTCAGTGTAGCTAAATACCACTGCATATTATTAACCCATTGATGACGGCTGCTGCGCGATGCCACATTGGCTCTCCTGTCTGATGCTGCGTCGCGCAGCATTATTACTTTATCTAATTTTCATGGCATTCCCAGCATAGAATGCACTGTCATTGGTTCAAATACACATGAGGTGGGTTTTGTTGATTTTTTAAGACCACCCAAAAGTTGTGTGGTTTGCCAAAAATCATGTCAATCAAAAAAATAAAAAATAAAAAAATAAAACAAAATAATTAAAAAAATACGCCGGCTATGTCGGCGACAGAACAGTTAGTGGCGTTTGGTGCGCAGAATCAAGGTCTACTATAGACTACTGACGAAAATCACACAACACATTGCATCTATTTATTAACAATATTTAATAATTTTCTAATTCATCTCATATTGACGATTTTTAGAAATATTTGTTGGTTTGTAAGCGCTAAGGGAGCATGTTTAAATAAAACCTTTGAACCTTAACTTTTAAATGTATTTTATTTCATGTTTCTATGTGCTACACAGGCTTAGATATTAAGGTTTTGGTAGACTTGACAATTCCTACTATTTTTTCAGAAAACCCTCAGGCATTAAGGACATGCATCCTAGATTGCCATAGTCATCAATGGGTTAAAGCCATGCCTGGATTAGTTTGTCGTCTCAATTTTGGCGAGTTTTCAAGAGCCAGGATTAGGGTTATCATCCAGATAAAATATGTCAAGCATATTGGCTGTAATGAATTCTGTGTCAGGCTCTCCTCCATATGTCAAATGACAAACGCACATTTTACCATTTGCATATCCTGTGGTGTGGGGATCATCTCCTGTGACACTGGCTGACGAGTCTCACTCCACACGTGACCCTCCACCCATGTGTTGCATATGGCCCTTTAAGCACCAGGTTTTTCTCATTTTGTGAATTGGTTTCACATTAACTTTACAAAAGTCAAGCGTTTAAAAGAAAAGGTGTCGCTTAATGACTTAAATTGATTACATTTAAATTAAATTAAAGAGAGCATGTTTGCTTATCAGTCCATTACAATTTGCCATTGTTTTTTTCCGCATGTGAAATTGACTAAACAGTACTACAGTACAGCTTATGAGCATGGTAGCTTTAGGTGTGTTGGTTGTCGTCTTAAACCGAAAAATTAATGCAATTTGACACTGTCTACCACTCTCCAGATCGAAAATGACATCAGTTTCTTTTCCTGTCAGACTCTGCTTGTCTAAATGCCTGTCTCAGTATGCACATCATTCTGAGCTTCAGCAAGCAATCCCACCATTTGCAAATAACAAGTTAAAGCTACTACGAGTAAATCGGCACGTTGGCGACACCTTTGAACAAAAGCGGTAGTATTATTACGACGCCAGCTGTCGTGAAGCTGTTTTCTAGCTCGTGCAGGGAGTGCAAGATTCAAATAATCAGGAAGCAATATGGTGCGTGGTGTGTCCGTGTGTTGAAAGTGTGAGGGCACCGGACTCTTTTCGGCTCCGTGAGCCTATGGGTGACACAGCATCAACTAATGCCAGTAAGTGCTAAACACACCTGATTGCAATGAGTTGATGCATTGTCACCTCTCACGGAGCTGAACGAGTCCCTGTGTCCTCACACAAAGCGAATGAACGAGAGATGGCAGTTAGTTAGTATGGATCACGATGAGGTAATGTGTTTATGTTGTAAATAATTACTATTTCCGATGAATAATGGTCATCTGATGATGCTGGTGAGGCAAAGTAAACTTTGTTTTAGTAGGCTACCGCTCATTCATTTAGGAGTAAACACTGCAGTCTAGTTTCGCTGCGTGAAATTGTGTATGCGTTGCTTGGCAACGCCCTCCCGCCCAACTGTCACTCTCCCTTTTAGCTTTTCTTCATTGCATTTTCTTTTTTTTCTTTTATGGTTCAGCCCCGTTATCAGTCATTATGACGACAAACAACTGTCTCAAACAAGGCTCCCGCTCCCCCTCCCTCACCTGGAGGGATAGGCTTCTCAATTCACGTTCCTGCGCCACGCTGAAATCTGTGACCAATACGGATATGTGACCATAGAGCATGCACGCGTGAACCGAAAATCGGACTAGGTGTACGACCAGATCAAATGCAGTAATAAAAACTATTTAAAAACGTCTTTCTTTGCACTGATGGTCTGGTTTGCTGTTAAAGGTAATTTATGATTATCAGAGGAAACATGAGGCTGTTTAAAAGATATTTAAATGTTACTCGTAGCCGCTTTAAGGGATGGATGCAAATGATGATGATGTAAACAAGTGGTAACAGAAATGAGCATCACTGGCTAGTGTGTGCGGATGAGCATGTCTTGCTTCTTATTTACTGCTCTTTTCATGAAGCAATAGGAATAATCTTGTGTCACCAACATTCTTTATTAAAATGTGTCCCTTTTTATGGGGCTGATTTTAAGGCAACATAATTAATTCAGAATATATTAACCATTCTAATTCAAACTCTTTACAATGAACTTTAAATGTGGCTTTTAGTTGAGGACAGGTACTTTGTTGTTAGTCCACTCACACAGAGTACGGTGCCAGCTCACTAATGCTTTTCTAATCCCTTCTCTCCCAGTTCAAAGCCGTGCCTCTATTGGCCCCGGTCTGCCCCTTGTCTAGCTGAAGGTATATGTGGCTCCTGAGGCAGGGCATTGGGAAGGATTAATTGTTAAAATGTATTTCCTTGAGTCAGAGGTACACCATGGTTTAGGGGCCTTCAACCAACTGCCTCTAACCTTGTTTTAAAGGCAAAGGGGAGTGGAGTTTTTGTTATTTTAATGTCAGTCATTTCGACCTGTAGTTTTGCTAGGCAGTGCTACAAGTGATACATTTACATGACACACCGCGTGATGATTTTATTTTAGGTGTGGTTTGCTTCGTACCATTTGGTTTCCTTTTGGAGTTTTAGATTCCAGCACTTTCCTTTCTCTTCTTGGTTTCTGAAAGGTTTTCCTTGGACTGCATACCAGATTGTACAGATTTGATTACTTGTGCGTTTGTCCTTTTTGTTTAGCTAGCTAGTGGATATCTGGTTTCCTTCCATTTTGTGCCATTACGGGAAACTCCTCTCAGATTTCTGTCCTTTTCATAATCAGATAGAGAGCGAGATAGACAGCGGCTTTTTGCATGTTTGCCTTTCACATTTACAATAAGTAAAGCAGACAGAGTTATCTCCAGAAATGTGTGGAATGTTATATATAATGCATCAGCTGAACTCAAGGATCATTGGGGGAGCGTCAGGTCTAATAAGGCTTGCGTGCACAGCTTTATGAAGTCAAAGTGCTAATTGTTTCTTTGCTGCCGTAGCAAATGGGTCACTCTTCTCATATCAGTCTAGAGTACATGTGTTCTTTTTATATTTGAATAAGCTTTGCCCTGATATGTCCTTGTAATTTTGGAGATAACAGTAGTTTGAATAACCTCAGTGCCTGAGCGGCTCTAAAATATTCCTCTTGACCATGGTGGTAAGTTAACTCAAGCACTTTAGCAGTGTGGTTGAGAACCACAGTGACGGGGTAATGAGTTTTATTCATTGATAAGGACCTCCAGAAATAACACTTTTTAAAACACATTTTAGTAGCCAAGGGACAGTGGAGTTAAAGGGCTATGCTAAGATTTTACTCTTTTTTGGCAGATTTTTTGGCAGTGATCAAACGTTGTTTGGTTTATTTTTTTAGTTTCATCGGCAAACTTCACAAATCATTCTCCTCTCCTTCTTTATTAACCAGGCTAAGTACAATAGCCATTCTTAAGTAAGATTTAGCATTTGTATTTTACATCGTCATAGTTTAAGTTGAGGTCAAGGAGCTGGCCTGGCACTTTTATGTTATCCCGTCAACCGAGAGGAGGAAAATATTCATGAGGTATTTGCATGTGTGCCTGGCTGGTACTTCTATGCTGAGCATGCAAATGTTTCCTTCAGTTATTCCAGGATATGGTTTGAATACAAGCATCATCATATCATAACGGGAGGTGATATGTTATGACACACTTACATTACATAATATCCAGTAGGATCGTAAAAGCAGAAGACACAATATACTGTCTATTCGGTTGTCGACTTCCAAAACCTATTTCAAAGCATACACATGCCCTCTCATTTGTACTTAAATCACTAATTAATAACCATCAAAAAGTGCTCTTTCATTATTTTCATTTACAAGCCTCTGAACGGACAGTGAGTTTCTATTAGATGGCTGCAACTTGCAATATTAAGGTATCAAGTGATTGTCATGAAACCAGCTGTTATACTATAATCTTGTGAACTTTCTCAATTCATGACCTTTTGATAAGATAAAATAAATGTCTTTAAACATGAAATGTCCCCCAGGCCCAGGCATGTGCCAAATCTGGAAATTCAGTTCAAAAGGTCCCTCTAACCACCACTGGTTTCACTCACTGGTTATGACCCTGATTCTGCACAAAAGCCATATTGAACAGCATTGTGGTTTGTGTCTCTCTTGTCAGTCGACACTCCCAACCCTACTTTAGCCAGCAGCCTCCATCCCCTCACCCGCTGCTTTTATGTATGTGCTGCCCCTCTAATCCACAATGGAATGTCCAATGCCCTGAAACATCCCCTCTCTTGGCTTCACTTTTGTGCATATGTGTGTCAATGTTTTATATTGTCCTTGTTTTCATTATCTTTTACCAAACCCCCCGAAGGCTTGTGATTATGGTTATCAAAGTTTTTAAGAAATATTGTGAAATCCCCCCCACGGAGAGACCCTCTCAACTAGAGGGTATTCTTCTCTCCGTGGGGTTATGCACAACAGCGGTCTGTGTGGAGGCGGTCAGGCGTGCCCCAACACTGATTAGACACAAATAGAGGAAACAGAAAAACCACAAAACCTTCACTGCTCTGCTAAGCAATGGAACTGACAAGAGTTACCTCAAAGTTTAGTTGTTATCTACCCCTAATCCCCTACCACTGTCTCTCAGGGCTGTTCATGTTAGGTGTACCAATACAAATTATTTGATTATAGAGTATAAATGATGATACTGGATTATCTACATATATATTTTTTAAGCAAATGATTACATTAGAGGTGGAGGAGTCATCAATTCAGGAGAATGCTTGTTGTCAAAATGACTTTGTCAAAATCAGTGAATATCACATCCTCATGATCTACTACCTGTACTGTGTGCGCACTGAGAAAAAATCCAGTGTTAATTAATACACAGCCTAGGCTCTGTAAACAAGAGGGAGGGAAACACTGGATTTTCTTTTTAACTCACACACTGACTGTACAGACAAGTAGTGGATCGTGAGGAGATATTCACTGATTTTGACAACAATCGTTCTCCAGAATCGCTGACTCTTTAAATGGCAAGAGAAATAACAGAGGAAAAATTAGCAGTAAATGAATACTTATCCAGAAAGCATTATAAAATAGTTTCAAACGATGATTTTAAAGAGCTTTATAGTTTGCCTCAACCTCATGTACACGTTGTGATTGTATAGGATGACGTAAGACCCATGCAAGAAAACAGTAGAAGCTGTCAGCAGGTCATGAATAAAAGGAGTAGCACCTAAATTGATGATCTGTGACGAAACACAGTGCTTTCAACGCCATTAAATAAAGTGGATTAATCTGTTAAAAACTGGGACGGTTTAACAGCTGTGGAGAGGCTTTTCCGCTGTTTTAGTTTTTTAGGTTAGACCTAGGAATAGCCAACAGACTGCTCACAAGACCTAAGGGGCCTGGCCCTGCTATACACAGCCTTAAAAAAACTCTGATGTAGGCCATCATAGATAGGGTCCACAGTGTAGTAGGTTTACAGTGGTCCATCCAGCCTGTTCACTGATGGGTTATTATTGCCCCCCCACCCCCCAGTCTCTCACTGAAGACACAATAAGGCCCACTTATTCGCTGCTAATTATGACGGTTATGTACCTCAGTTTTTCACACCTCACCAAGCAAGCAGAGGTGTTTTATTGAATAGCTGCATGGAACACAATGACTTTCTGTCTAACCGTGATGCTCCATTGTGAAAAGGAAAACTAAAAGCTGCAGTCAAATGCCCGCCCGCCGACCCCAACCACAAGTTCCATTTCACAAGTTCAGCTCTGTAGGTCCTCCAACAGCCTTCTTTATGTGTCAAACTCTATGGAAAGGTTTAGCGTAGCGGAGAGATGGCAGTTGGATGAGTCTCTGAGATTTCCACATACCAAAAAACATCGCAGTCAACCGCCATTCAGTGCAATCGGCCTCCCCTCGCTATAAGTACAGCTGGGTTTCATTCACCAAACCCAGATCATAAGCCACACAGGGTTTATTATAAGGACTTTTAGCCTTCTTAGCCCTCCAAAGTCAGAGCTCAGGGTTGATAAGCAGATCAACTTATGTGTGTAACCGATATAAAAAGTGTAGAAGAAGAGAACATAATGGAAGTCTCTTTTAAAATGACCATGTTCACATTGTGCTCATGCTTTTTTTTTCTCAAGGAAGAGGGCAGCTGAAACCACAGAAACCTCACCCTACATACTCTCAGGCTCCCTCCCAGCTAATTTTGTCAGTTATACACGCCTGAAATTATACTGTAATAATGGGTTAGCTACATTTTACATTGTATTATTTGTGTCAATAGAACTTGATTGCCCGGCGCCACCGATCCGCAGATTCAAAGCACATATCTAGTTCCCAGGCCAGATAACAATAGAGCATTAGCATTAACGTACAGCGGAGGAAATAAGTATTTGATTCCTCACCGATTTTGAAAGTTTGCCCACTTACAATGAAATGAGCGTTCTATAATTCTAATGCTAGCTTTATTTTAACAGTGATAGACAGAATATCAAAAAGAAATTCACATTAAAAAAAATTTGGAAATTATTTTGCATTTCATTGAGTGAAATAAGTATTTGATCCTCTACCAACCATAAAGAATTCTGGCTCCCACAGATTAATCCTCATGCTTTAAAAAAGCACAACTAATTTCCTGTATAAAACACACCTGTCTCAACTTGTTACCTGTATAAAAGACACCTGTCCACAGAGTCAATAAATCAAACTCCAACATCTCCATCATGGGCAAGACCAAAGAGCTGTCTAAGGACATCGGGGACAAGATTGTAGACCTGCAAGGCCGGAATAGACTACAAGACCATTGGCGAGAAGCTAGGTGAGAAGGAAACAACTGTTGGTGCGATTATTCAAAAATGAAAGAAACACAAAATTAGCATCAATCTCCCTTTGCCTGGGGCTCCATGCAAAATCTAACCTTGTGTCTTATCAATGATCATGAGAAAGGTAAGGGATCAGCCCAGTTCTACACGGGAGGAGCTTGTTTATGATCCCAAGGCAGCAGGGACCACAGTCACCAAGAAAACCATTGGTAACACACTATGCCGTAATGGATTGAAATCCTGTACTGCCCGTAAGGTCCCCCTGCTCAAGAAGGGAAATGTACAGAACCGTCTGAAGTTTGCCAATGAACACCTGAACGACTCAAAGAATGCTTGGGGGAAGGTGATGTGGTCAAATTAAAACAAAATCAAGTTCTTGAGTATCATAGTGACTCACCATGCTTGGAGGAAGAGGAATTATGACTATGACCCCAAGAACATCATCCCCACAGTCAAGCAGGGAGGTTGAAGCATTATGTTTTGGGAGTGTTTCTCTTCTAAGGGGACAGGTGGACTTCACTGCATCGAGGGAACTATGGATGGGGCTATGTACCATGAAATACTGGGTGACACTTTCTCTCAGCCAGGTCCGTAAAAATGGGTCATGGATGGGTCTTCCAGCATGTCAATGACCCTAAAAAATACAGCAAAGGCAACAAAGGAGTGGCTCAAGAAGAAGCACATTAAGGCCTAGCCAGTCTCCGGACCTTAATCCAATAGATCTGTGGAGGGAACTGAAGCTCAAGCCTCGAAACCTTAAAGATTAGGAGGGGATCTGCAAAGAGGAGTGGTCCAAATATCCTCCTGAGATGTGTGCAAACCTGGTCATCAACTACAAGACACGTCTGACCTCTGTACTTGCCAACAAGGGTTTCTCCACCAAGTACTAAGCAATGTTTTGATAGGGGATCAAATACTTATTTCACTCATGAAATGCAAAATAAAATATTTTTTTTTATGTGATTTTCTTTTTGATATTTTGTCTATCACTGTTAAAATAAACCTAGCATTAAAATGATAAACCGCTCATTTCATTGTAAGTGGGCAAACTTACAAAATCAGGGAGGGATCAAATACTTATTTCCTCCACTGTAGATGGTGGTCCAAGCAATTCGTACAGGTGACGGCTCTCTGAGTATATTAGATTTAATTTAATCTCACTTACACTATGAGTTCATTTTCTGTCTAAAGCAATGGTCAATCGAATGTTGTTGTTTTTTTAATCCTGAGTTCCTGAAGCTCACATCCTCCTGTTGCCAGGTTACCGACTGTAGGATAGCACAGTATGCAGGTGCCCTTACGTAACTCATTTACCAGTTCTGTGCACAAAACAAGTACATGTAATTCTTGTTTTTATTGCCAGGCATATCTTCAGACTCTCTTTAAAGGTCACATATTATGCTAAATGCACTTTTTAAATGTGTTCTAACATGTCCATGGGTCCACGGTGTGCCTAGAGACTGCCAAAAAAAAAAATAACAATCTCTCCTTTTCTCACTCTCCCCCTTTCTGAAACCCCCACCCCTCCCCCCCAATATACTCCAGTCAGAATTCTCCTCGTTTCTGACCTCACAAACTGGAAAGAGGACAGAGAGAGACAGACAGAGGGCGAGGCGTATCTGGCTTCGCTTCCGGACAGGGGGCGGGGGGAGCTCAAAGATTGTATATTTACGAGGGGAGCTGCAGCTCTTTTTAAAAAATAGGCCATTGGGAGATTAGCTGAACATCAGCATAGTACAATAAATTATCTGAAAGTTTTTTTCAGCAATTAAAGAAAAACGTATTAGGGACCACTAAGACCATATAATATGGTGTATAATAGTACCAAAAAGTGTATAATATGGGAGCTTTAATGTAAGATTAATGCAGGGGTTCTCAAACTTTTGATAGCTGAGGGCCAATTCAGGAACCCAACATTGGACTGAGGGCCGCCGAAGGAAAAAAACTGAAATCATTTCAATGGCCAGCGTCTTTGCGTCTTTACAGTTGGTCTGCATCCAATAATTTAATTAATAAATGAAGGGCTAGGTTTCATTTCAACATTGGGGGGACACATTTAAAGCGGGGGTCTGGGGGTTGTCCGACATAAAAATTGGAGGTTCGAACACTTCATTTTGTGCATTTTGGTTAATTTTTATGCAGTAATTTGTGTCTTCTGTATTTATTTATGGTGGACATGTTAAGGAAAAGACAACTAGCTCCCATTGACACACATCTAATGGAATATAAGTCAGTAAGGCACTGAGGCATTCTGTATTGCATTCAAATATTTATTCTACTTTATTGTTCAAAACTTTCTGCACATTGAAAACGTATCACCTTTTTGGAGTTTTTTTTGTAGGACTCACTACTCATGATGCAACAGCAGTGTTGACTATTATGACACTATACATTGGAAATAAACAGGGTGGGCTATCAGCAGTCAACTAGGCAGATAGTTCCATGGCTACCAGCAGCTAGCTAACGTTAGCTTGTTAGCTAAACTTTAGGCAAAAGAGTTAAAAACCAGATAATGTTAGCATCCATCCTTAGACACTTGACCTAATCTAATTCACCTTGAAGGTGAGAAAGTGCATCATATTGGGCTTGACAAGCTCACTATCTAACAACTTACATTGGGACCACTACACTGCCTGCTGCACTGTGGGAGGCTGACCAGCCGTCTGCAACGAGAGGCAGAGGCCAGCCGAACTTTGCAAGTTTAAGATGGTACGGTCCACTGTAGGGGTGTTATTATTAATAATTGGGGAATGAATATAAACAATTAGGAGGGATATTTAAGTGTTTCGACCCCTGTACTGTTTTCCTTGTTACGGGGACGCATCTCCTCCGTGCGTTTCCAAAAAAAAAAATATATATATGATATTTTGAACTTTTTATTTTTTATAATTCATAATTCAATGCGGGCCGCCAGATATGTTGGCCCCCGGGCCGCACTTTGAGAACCACTGGATTAATGTAACCTGTTTAGGCAGGACTGGAGTCTACAAACCATATTTTATTTATCACTTTAAAAGTGTCTGTGTGGTGAAAACAGTTTGTCTGCAACTAAAGCTTTCAGTAACATTTTTCTTTTTTTTCTCCCTTGTCATATCCACAGAGAATGACTATAAAGACTGTACCCTTTGCACACTTTAAAATCCTTGTAAACTCAGTTTTGCCCTGTCTGCAAAAGCTGATTTTTATTCTGAAAGTCAGGAGTTTATTTTATTGGATGGCTTTTTTTTTGCTCCTGTAATCAAAATATCTTTGGACCTTATGCAGTACTGTTATAAAACTGTCATATAAGTGAAATGAACAGAACACATTCTCAGAAGTCTGTCTTCAGATCTAGTACTGGCTTGCTCTTATGTTTTTCCAATAAAGTCACTATGTGCACACAGTCATGTAATATGCCCCCTTATGAGGTAACACTGCATTTATGACATTGTCTTGATTGAAGCAGAACAATTGAGAGTGTTATGGGAGAGGGGATTTTCTGCTGTTGCCATGACTGAATACATTTTGAATGTTGGGTTGCTTTTATCTTTCAGGTGAAGAACCTGACCAAGTTTCTGGATCCCAGCGGCCTGGGAGTGATCAGCTTTGAAGATTTTCACCGTGGAATTTCTGCTATTAGCAATGGAGGTGAGGTATCAGGTGCACTTTACAACATCTGTGTTTGTGTCCACACAGTGCTCTTTATTCTTATATTCAACACCTGCTAGGTCATGCATTAAGGAAACCTGTTTTTTTTTAACTTTGTTCATTTTAAATTCCAACCTCGTGTCCCCCTTTTTTGTGGACCCATTTAGAGTGTTGACTAAGACTGTAGAGGAGTACTACATTTAATATTTGTAAAACCTACCTACTAAAAATATAATGCAGTGAGTTTCTATTGGACATATTCATATTTGAATATGTTATGTAATGTTTTATATACTGATATTATTGTATCTGCCTGAATACTCACTGACTGTATATAATATAGGTAATAATCCATGTGTAAGAACGCAATTTATTTTCTATTAATTTCATCTTTATTTTGGCTGACCCGCTGTTAACCTAAATCTGCTGTCAAAGGGGAAACAAATAAAAAATATCCGCAGCAGCAAATTTCTGCACCTACATTTAGTCTCCAGCATCGGGCTCCAACTCCCTGAATTCCCCATGGTGCCAAATATTGTAGTCAACACTGTATGATCACATCCATCACTCAGCTGAAGTGAGGGGATTTTTGTAAGGAAAGGTAGAGGACTGACCCAATTTCTTTGTGACTGGATTTAGAATGCTGTTATCTATTCTTTAACCATTTTGCTGCCCTGCTGTTCCACTTAACACGCTTATCGAAAAAACCTTACTACTGTTCGTTGTTAAGACTCACATACTGTATTTCCCTTCTATAAGCCTGTCTTGACAGCTGTGTCGCGGGGCTTCACATCAGCAGAAAATCAAACCTCATCTAAATCACTCATTTACTTGAAATTTGAGCTTTTTTCCATGATCGTTCCTGTTAGTGAAGTGTCTATGACGCTTTTTTAGACACCCCAAAGTGACGTCACGATATAGAGTTCTCAAGTCTCCATCAGCACGCGCTGGTGGTGTTGACATAGCTTACAGGTCCTTGTGCTCACGTCACCGCAATAGTGCTCTGTTTGCCTCAGTCCTCCCAGCCTAATGATTGGTAGTACTCTGTTCCAAGGCTTTCTGGTTTGCACAGCTCCTGTTACTCAGACCATTAATAAGTCATGCACTGGAGAGCATGAGATGCACACAGACACATGGGCTTTCACTGGCAAGATTTCAGAGGCAGAGTGGCAGAGAGATGGGGTTGTTTGAGTCCTATTCACCTAAATAATTTACTGTACCCTCTCTCTTAGCTCTGTCCTCTTGGCTTCTCCCTTGTTTCCGTCCTTCTTGTCACTAGTTGCAAAGCTGTATTGTAAAGCTATTGAAAACAGACATGCCTTTATTGCCATACTGTATCATACCGTGTATTGACGAATTTGTAGTCATGTGTCATTTGAAGTCCTTTTGGTTTGCTTTTTCTTCCAACACACATATAATGTATCCAATGATGTCATGGGTCAGAATCCAATCCACTCATTGTCTGTCCTGCCTCTGTCTCTCCTGCCTTTCTGTGCAAATCAGCAATGGGCAGAATGAATTCCTGCTTGAGGACATTTTCCCATTAGTGTGTGAAGATCAGACCTCTGCTGTAACTTCCCAAGCCAATTCCCACCCTGCTGACGGAATTCCACTCTGCTTGTAAAGCCACAGTAACACATTTTTAGACAAACGGTAGCTTAACTATTGATTTTTAGATCCACTGGCTAGTGGCTCCATATCATGTACCGTACCACTGTTACTACTACCATCTTCGCTGTAAACATGAAAAAAACCTGCTCTTTCAGCTCCCAACCTGTTGTGTCATTTCAGTATAAACTACATTGCACTCAACCTTTTTCTTTTTCATGTCTGCAACACTTGTTACTGGCAGTACTTTTAATAAAGACGTGCCTGCAAGTTAGGGAAATGCCTTGTCCCCTGTAAAGACTGTGGCATGTCTAGAACAACAATCGTTGGTCTACAAAATATCTGTGTCCTCCATATTACGACATTATGTCAAGAGACTCTGGGTGAAGCGTGTACAGCCCCATAAGGTGCAAAATCCCTCACTCATTACCTTAAATGGTATGTAAGTATATAAGTCATCAATAGCAACAGGTTACAGAACACCAGGGGCAATACAACCCCTTGGGTCTACTGGCAGCCTTTGACAACACTGTTTGTCTTCTATTCTCTCAGCGGGGTGCTATTCACAGCTCTGTTTACTAGATACAAGAGCTGCAGTGCCTGATGGGACTCCATCTTGTTGGTCAGTCTCAGGTTACATTGCCTGTGTGCAGTTGCTTTCAACAGAAACCTGTATTGACAATATTACATTTGATATGGGTTGTTTCTAGTCCTTTTTTATTGTTTTGTGTTTCCTAAAACCTCATTTACATGACATTATATAGCCCTTGAAATGCGAGTGTAAAAGTTGCATAATGTTTACTGTCCCATCACACCTAGATTGTTGACTATAAATATGCCAAATTAGGGCAGCGAGGACATAATGCATACAATGTTCCGATCGCATGCGTGAGCAAACACATTATTGGTAGAAACATCTGTTTGCCATACAGATAATCATCACCAACCTTTTGTGAAGCCACCTTTTATTCCTTTGCAAAATAAAGAGAAGATAACTTCATATGCAAAAACAAGACCGCCTATGCTCAATTACATTTTAGAAATTGAAAACGTATTTCCCAATATCCCAATTTCCCCTTATCTAGATCATGTTTTGAATATTAATTTGAATCTTTTAAGAATTACCTCATGTTAATTTAAATTAGAAAGTTAACAAAATATTACAAGCTATAGGAATTTAAGTATTGCTACATTGCGAATTCTGAGATTATATTCACAGGCACCAGTGTTTTCAGTAGGATGTAGAGGTAGCAGGGTTATATCGAGTCACCATTTTTACATCATGGATCATCTTGATGAATTTGGTAGACATTCAATTGAAATCCGAGTCTAAATATACTGTCCCTTTATCAAAACAAATGCTCACAGGCTCCAGGAAATACAATTGCATATTATGTATTGCAGGGGTGCCCACTGTTTTTCAGCTTGTGAGCTACTTTGAAAATGACCAAGTCAAAGTGAGCTACCACCTACTATTAGTGGCCAAAAGTCACGGTTCTGTTCTGTACAGTACGGTTTTCAGTTAAGAGGAAAAATGTGTGCAGAATTGCAGCCTAAAGGTATTTTCCAGTATAGAAAAGAAAAAACTGCTGCATACAACCAAAGTATATATATCATAATTGTTATACATTTTTTTGTTGGTGGTGATGTTATGTATTAGGCTAGGAAGGCTTAAGCAATTCTAATTTAAAAGAGCAAGAAATATACACAAATGCATATAGGTTTATCTTAAAGGCAGAATTATAGTCATACAAAAAAAATCCTTCTCAATGATCACTTCTGTCCCACTAGAATATGTGGTGGTCTGTTTGTCTGAACAGTCTTCCTCTCTCTGGCTGTATTTTACATAGTAGAATTTGTCACAGTGCAGAAGCCTCTCCACTTCCTTGACTTGGATTAGCTTTGGTTAGCTCACTGGCTAACAAACTGATATGTACTGTATGTCAAAATAGAAAGTGGTGTCCTCACTCCCTCCACCGAACGTTTTTTAAGAATGCCACGCGATCGACCCACACTACCCTCGCGATCGACCTAGTGGGCACCCCTGATGTATTGTATATCTGGAGCAATGAAGTCTGAGTCTTAATAGTACTATCATGATACATTTTCTCAAACCAGTAACCCACTGTGACACATTTTTTTGCTGATGACCGTGAACACACACACACACACCCCCCTGCCCACATGGGTCTTGTGTTTGTTGAGCCTCCTCTACTGTTTGACTTGATAGGTTTATTGTGTGCTGAATAAACACGTCTTCTCATTCCTCTCATATGTGCAGGTCCAGAGCCACAGCTCTACAATGTAAACTACAGTCCGGGGGATGGAGCGGTGGGCTGTCCAGAGGAGTATGATGAGGTGAGGGCGCCACACAGGTCTCTAGTTGTTGTGCTCTGTATATGTGGTCCAGCCTCCCAGTTCCTACAGTGTTGAGGGTCACAGACTGAACTCCCTGTGCACTCTCACTCTTCCCACTGTAATTCACTGGAGTGGCTTGCAGAGCTATCATTACCTCTATGTGAATGTTCCACAGACTGAACAGCCTCGGTTTGGCTGACACTAAATAGCACTCGGCCGGCAAAGGCTTTTTGAGTATTCTCTGACAAATATTGAATTAGCTGGAATGCGAGTTTGAGTTTTGACATCCGTGTGGACTTTTTGTTTTTACAGTTGTGGTAAGCATATCTAGGATTCCTGTCTCCTCTTGTGCACGGAACTTGTATATTTAACCATCGTTGTTGCTGGCCAAAAGAATGAAATTCTTCTGCTATTGTGTGCACTTCCCAGAGGTTACAGGACTACGACTGTTGTTTTAGTGGCTGTACATTGCACAGTGTCAGCACCCTCTCTTGGTGTGGTGTAGAAGTGCAGTCCCCATGTACTGTAACAAAGTAAAGGGTGAAAATGGATTCCCTTCCCTTTAATCCATTTCACGCCACGGGCTTCATGAGCTGACAATTGCATGAGGCATTTATAATCAGCCATTTATCTTGAATATCGAGAATAGTAAATTGAACACAGAGCATTATGTATTTCTAAGTCTAAATGGATGTATTTACTGTTCCAAAGCCCCAAGGCCTTGTTGCCACCTAAAGTGTTTTGACATAAAAAATACAGACCTTTGTACGTTATAATTGACTAAGTGCCACCGATTTGAAGCTGAAATTAAGTGTGCGATGAGTGTTACTGTTTGTACTAAGATACTTTTTTTTTCAGTTCATGCTAAACTCAGTGTTTTTCAGTTTACTAATTGATTATAATGTGTTTAGTTGCATATGATCATTCAATAATCTACAGGTTTGTTAATGCAGTTTTCTCCATACAGTTCTGAGATCATTCATTGCTGTATTACAAATAGAAATGAGAATGTTCAGTTATACAAATCTATGTGTTTTGGGTGAACTAACAATGTGTAAGGTCTGGTGAATCATAATTCATCTTTGCTGTTTACTGGAACCCTGAAAACGAAGTTTTCGGGGATGTTTGTGTTTATGTTTGAAGTAGACGCCACACCTGTGTCCCTGGCCTTGTTTTTTCCCCTGGAGTTTCTGCCAGAAAAGGGTTCCTCTCTCTCAATGGCTGTGCTGTTCTAGCCCTGTTTGCTTTCAAAACAGGCAATGTGAAGCTGAGGGCTGGCATGAGCAAAAGAGCGTCCCGTACACCCTGTTTTTTCCTTTACTAAATATTTTCTGCCGTTGGTAACTTTCACATTTCCGTCGCACATTTTGATTCTTGAATCAAGCCACATTACAAAAGTAACTGTGGTCTCCCAACTTGTCATTGCCAGTGTTGTTATTGCTTTGCGAAAACTACTACGGATGCCCCTACACTACCTTTCAGAGTGTTAAAGCATAACAGTATGTTAGTTTTCTATTGGCACACAGTCAGACAGTTATGGCATGGTGTTTTGATGTATAGAACATGGCCTAATGATTTATACTGTCACTCTAGGCCAGGAAGGGAAGCTCCCAGGAGCTGGAAAGATTAAACGGTTCTTCAGCTGATTGTGTGGTGTTTTAAAGGTAGGAGGCTGGCTGACTGAGCAGTACAGCTCATTTCTGCTACTCTTTGGACTTTGTCTCTGTCTCCTCCCCCTCTGACCACCCAGTGGAGCTGAACGAGGTGTCTTGAGTATTTTCCCTTTTTTTCAGTCACACTTTCTCACTCTCTCTTTCTGAGAGTGAAAGAGAGGAAACATTAGTAAGAGTTGGTAAGAGTTATCAGGAGCCTCTCATGGCAGGCCAGCTTTCTGGGCAGAGAGAATGGTTGTGAGCATGGTGGATAGCCCACTGGGCTCTGAATCTTCATTTGTAATGGTACGTAATGCTTTTCCAACATGACTCACCTGTCCTGCCTTCATTATTACTTTACAGCTCTGATCCCTGATAATACGGGTCTAGTTGCTAATGGCTTCAAATGTTGTTGTTTTCTTGTTGTTGTTTTTTGGCATGTTTTAGTCCCTGGGTTTTGTATTGAACATTTGGCGTTCTTCCCTAGGAAAGCCTACAGCTTGCTCATTTTGTTTGAACTTGTTGCTTAGAGGGGTTGATGCAGCAGGTTTTGCTTGGAAACAGCCTTCAGAAACACAGCCGACTGTCTCTGAAGCCTGTTTATGCTCTATGATTTGTTTGGTCGTTGGCGTAATTGGCTTAGGTACCTGCTGGCTAGCCTTGGAAGATTCGAAATAGACTGTCTTTGAAATGGCAGTTTTTTCTCCCACACTAGCCTATAGGTTTTTGTCTGCCTTTTTCTTCACAGAATTGAAAATAGTCCAGATTTGATGTGCACCCGATGACATTTTTTTGGACATTGTTAGAAATTATACAAAACATAATCACAATCCATAATCTATATCTTTTTTTTAAGGATTGTTAAGCTAATTGAGTACTTTTAGTCTTTTCAGTATTACTCTACTAGAACAAAGTGTTCTAGAGGTCATTATTTTAATGAGAAAACACAGTTTATACAGCTTACACTGTAGTTTCTATGGAGTTCAAATCTTGACTGGACTTGTCTGTTTTGCTGCTTGATGGTCATTTTGTAATGTTGCTTACATTTGTTCTGGTTCATGTCACTGCAGCAAAATGAGGTGACGGACAGTGCGTACCTGGGCTCCGAGAGCACTTACAGCGAGTGTGAGACCTTCACTGATGAAGACACGGGGGCCCTTGTGCCTCCGGAGATGCACGAAGATGTGGAGACGGACAGCGGCATTGAGGCCACGCTACACGACCCTGAAGATGGCGGAAACAGGTCTGTATTTATTAACCTGCAGGCATGTAGACAGTGTGCCAACAGTACACACATGCTTTACGTTGTTTCTGACCGTGACAAGGCTACTTGCGACCCTGAATGACTTCCCTCATACGTTATTAGTTGTACTCCACCTGTTATGAGACCTAGATCAACGTCATAATGCTGCCTGCAATCTGTATAGTAGATGTAAGTTAACCTGCACTGATCCTTCACACAGGTCATGTGGTTGGCCAGCCTTGCATGCCCAACGCTAGATCACTAGGGTTCAGCTTTATACACCAGACATAGATAAACCAATGGGGAGTCAGTAAAACGTACGGTGTTGTACTCTACTGTATTTGGTTTCCTTATTTCCCCCCTTTATTTGTCAATACATTCAGCTTCTGGTGTACTTGTACACCATTTCTTGTTGCAAGAAGTTTGTGGCAACATTTTACCTAGTCAGCGGGGACACTTGACTGTTGATATTTCCTGTACGGCTGAAAAGGAAGGCTTATTCAGAGATAACTGGAAATGCGCACACAGTGTGAGCGCCAGAGACCTTGAAAGCAGAAAGCTCTTACACCATTCTTTACCCAAGGCACGGTGTCTGAGCGAATCATAATTTTTTTTTTGGCTGAAAAGAGCCATTCTCTGAATTCTCACTTTGTGGCATAAACTGTTAATGATCACAGTAGGTGAAATAGTTTTAATGTTATCCTTTTTATCATCTGATGTTTTTTTCCTGAACCGTTTGGGTTTTGTCACAGCGGTTTTCATTTGCCGTATGTTCTTTTGACTTACGATTATTTGGTTGGATACTGGTTGGATTATTTTATTATTTCCTGTTAATGGAGGTGGATATAATTAGGTTTGTGCAGTGGAAAGTGCACAGCTACCCCAGCCCCCCCTCAACACCCCTATTACGGAATCATTGTAGTCAAAATAGTAAAGGTTATCATCTTTACTGACTACTACAGCATTCCAAATCTCTTTCAGATCACATGTTTGACCCAGTCTTTTGGAATATTCAACTGAATTCGCGGATTGATTTGGTAGATAAGGTGTACATATGTTTATCAGTGTATTCAGATGACATGGGAATGGATAAAGTGGAGCATTATAATGGCTCCAGCATTGAGACAATATTGCTTTTGTATTCTATCTCGAGTACTGTAAGAGGAGGCTCCGGCAAACTGTAATTTAATTCCGCCACACAAGACAAAGTAGTACTACGGGAAACTGCATTAGTACGATGTGCCATTGATAATGCCCAGAAGTGAGTAGTAAGTCCTTTCTGTGGCAAACACAAGAGAGGAAGTGCAGAGAACTGAGGGCTTCATCTGCTGACTGTGTGACCCGTCTGTCCGGCATGATGACGGGTTGGAATAGTCTGCCTGACATGGATGTGTTTGGACTTCCCATTCCATGATTGAGCCTTGAATTCCAGGAAGTGTTGAGTTAGCTCTTTTTGTTGTTGTTGTTGTCCCCAATTTCTTTGCCCTGTGGCTCGGGCTAAATCTGATTGCTGCCCTACACTTCTTCATACCATCGCCATGCTGAAAACGGCTCGGAACCTAACTCTTGTACTGCATTGACTTTATGTGTCTCTCTGCAGCGGTTTGTTAACCAAAATTTGGAATGGAAACTCATCAATAATTTGATTCGCCTGGGACTTGAATGTAGATAAGTTTGAAGATGGGATTATTGGCATGTAGAACTTTTTAAAGCTGTTTTGAAAACCATTGGCTAGTTAAAGGTGGAGTCAGCGATTCTGGAGAACAATGCAAACCAGTGAATGTCTCCCCAAGATCTGCTACCAGTACTGTGTCTGCACTGAAAAAAGAATCCAGTGTTAATACACAGCCCAGGATCTGTAAATTGATCTGTAAAAAAAAAAAGAGTATGTAAACCAACCGTAGCTAGCAACATGCCCGTTTACACAGTACGTCCAGGTATCAGATCATGAGGAGATATTAACTGATTTTGACAAGAAGGGATTTCAACAACAAGCGTTCTCCAAATCGCTGACTCCACCTTTTTAAGTGTATAAACATCGACTGAAAGTAATTGCAACCAAAACGTTTGGAAGCAATGCCATACTAACCATACAGCCATGCAGCCTGATAAGTCATGCTAACTCTTGCCATATTCAGCAGGTTAGGAGTAAATGCACTGGTCTGAGGATTAAGAATCTTAACAGGATTAGCCTCCCCCACCCTCCTCTGTTCTAACCGTGTCCCCACACACATTTGGCCCTTGGAGAGTCAGCAGGACTGTCTGTTAGCAGTTGCTTAGCCTAAAATCTGATTAACCCCCTCGCAGATACCCCTCTCTGGTGTGGCCTCTTGTCTGTCAGTGGGTACGTACTTTGATGCGCTGTAGACTGGCGGCTCGTTAGTACCGTTAGACTTGTTACAAAGGCTTTTGTTTTCTCCCAGCTAAAGAGCCGCGCTTTTTGTTTTTTAATTGGCGTAACCTGTAAAAACTTCAGGATTCCACTGTGGTTGTCCGGGGTTTTAACTCCAGTTGCTCCGAGGCTCACTCGCCAGGGCAGTGGAGGGCGTATAAAGAGAGGGCGTTTAAAGATGCGTTCTCTCTCTTCACCGTCCCTCTCTGTGAGGGATCTCAACATGGGGCCAAGTAGTAAGGGGTAAGTGACTTCAAAAAAAGGCTGTGTTACTATTTAACCAGTTAAGCACCATGTGTGTACAGGGTAGCCTATTGCAGAAGCTGAAACGGCATTGTCGAGCCCCTCAAAGTGTTTAAAGTGTAATTTGCAGTCTTGACTGCCTTTTTGTATAACAGTATATGATTTAAGATTTTCACTCTGTGAACCATGGGGATATTTAAGCTTTGAATTGGACAGTCAATTTCTCATTAACGAGCAAAGTGGGCTTTGTCATTGTGTGCTGAGAAAGCAAGCGTTTCTGCTGATTTTGACATCCTCGTCCTGTGTGTGTGTGCTTAAGACATCCAACATATCCTGTCTGAAAACGGGAAAGGCCAGCTCTCTCTCCAGCTTTCCTGTTAAATGAAGATCAAAGAGTTTTTATTTTACTGAAACGCATGTAACTGTCAAATACACCGAAGAAACTTCCACATTCACCCAGTAGGTTTTTATCCCCAGTTGTGTAAGATAACAAGCCAATTATGAAAGCCGAAGTCCTCTCTGTCAGCGCAGTCAGTGACATGTTGTAAGCTTGACCTACATCAGACTGCATTAAGGTTCCTCTCGCATATCCTATGTATTCTAATTGTGTTTTTTTGTGTTACTCACGAGGAACCACACATTTTGTTTCAGCCAATGCTTGGATTAATGTGAATTAACAGGTTACCTTTGAAGACAAGTGATCGTCCGACTTGTCCAGATTGCCGCTCTTCCTAGGGGAAGATTAATTGCACTTGTTTAGGATTTACACTGGGCTCCAGTCATTTCCAGGCTTTTTGATCCAACAGCACAACCCTAAGCCAGCCTTTTCTAGAATGTGTTACCCAAATAGTATTGCTCCAAATACTAGGGCTGGTCTGTTTTCTCTGAATGGAGTGGAAAAGATGGGCCTTGTTTGGTTTGCCTGGGTTTGCGTTTTCCAAAATGGATGGCTATGTTTATATCCAGTCGAACATCCATTTTTATCCTACCTAAACCTGACACATTTTCCCCTATTTTTGTCTTTAATTTCACTGTTGTTGTGTGAACAAATGTGCGCACGCACGCACGCACACACACACACACACACACACACACACACACACACACACACACTAACACAGTAATCTATTCTTATGTGTTCCTCAGGTTTTCCTTGAACTCTGAGCTACATAACCACTCGCTGGTGACGGTCATTGGTGGAGAGGAGGAACACTTTGAGGACTTTGGGGAAAGCAACACCTCAGAGCTGCTACTAGAGAGCAACGTGGAGGGGACGCGGGGGGAGGGAGACTCCCCTCTCGTGAAGACACCGCAGCAGGTCAATGGCTCCAAACTGCTCTCTCCCAGGTATGAGCTTGTCTCCCCCGCAAAGAGTGCCACTACCTCTGACACAAAAACAAAAAACTTTAACTCTAATCTTGTATAATGCCAAGATTAGAGTTGATGACGTTTTTATATGAAGCCATCCTGAAGTATTTAAGGTTTACTAAGATGCTGGAAAATGCTTGTTGTCAAAATCAGTGAATATCTCCATCCGCTACCTGTCCGTACTGTGTGCGCGCTGAAAATAAATCATCAGTTAATTCACAGCCTAGGCTCTGTAAACTGGTATGTCAACAAAGGGCGCCCACCGTGGCTAGCAACATGCCCGTTTACAGAGCCTAGGCTGTGCATCAACACTGGATTTTTTTTCAGTGTACACACAGTATGGACAGGAAGTGGATCATGAGGCGATATTGACTGATCTTGACAAAGGGATTTTGACAATAAGCACTTTCCAGAATGGCTGACACCTTTAACTGATGTGAATTTTAAGACTGTCAACTTTCTCCTTATCAAGCCTCCCTGATAAGACGTTAGACACTATCACATTCTCAGCTGTATTGTCCAGGTTCAGATGCTTCTATTTACGTTCTCCAGAGAAAATGTTTCTCTTTGGACAAAGACACTGAGGTCAAATGTTGATAAGAGCTCTGTGGAGACGTCCTTCCCAACCTTATCTGCCTCCTTTCTCTGGCGAAGGGCAAGATAACTGGAATGAATACAAACTTCATTCCATCAGTCTTACTCTCAATGTTGCAAAGTTATTTAAAATGTGGCTACTGGCCCAACTGCTTCCTTTCATTTACCCTTGTAGTGTGATCCTGAGTAGGCTGAGTAAATGTTTTGCAGGCACAATGGTTTTAAGTCTTAAGGGGGGTGGGGGGGGGTGACCTCTGTTGCCAATCCTTCTGGGACAGACAGAGGCCGGATGTTTTAATGCATTGAGTTCTTAAAGATCTAACAAGCTTTGCCGCTGGGCTGCAGTAGGACAGATACAGGTTGACTTCTCCAGATTAAACCAAACCTATACACATACTCTAGCTCTTCTCTATCGCTCTATGTGGCTCTTTCCCATTCATACTTTTCCTCCCTCCTCCTCTGTTTTGAGGCCGGATAATGCATTATTCCCACTTGGGTGATTTTCTGCCATTTACCTTGCCAGAAGGCTCTAATCAACTCACTGCCTGGTTTTTGAAGCCCATTCATAATACGAACACAAGCTTGTCTTACTGGATGGGGACTAATAGTTATAATAGAACTTTGGTATCCTTTTAAGTAACTGAAGCTTCTGGATTATAATATAATGCTGCCATTGTAACAGAGAGTGGTAAAAGGATATATCAAAGAAGAATGGCTGGAAGGATGAAACAAATATAGTTTAATAGGCATCGAAAAATGATAGTTAAGAACCATGAATAATACAGTAATTCATATGCAGTATGTGGAAGATAACATGGTGCCCAAGTTGTGCAGAAATCTGCTGAAAAATGGTTCACAAAAAATGATTGCATCCCACATGTTCACCCACTCGGTGCGAATGCGTCATGCGTGTTTTGAGCTAATCATGCTCATCGTTGGCACATGCAGAAGATCTGCCTACACACACACACACACACACACACCCCTACGTTTATCCATCTACATATTACAGCACTTTAACAACAAGTACATACCATTTGGTTGTGTTCTGATCTACAGTCACACATACCCCCCCCCCCCCCCCCACACACACACACACACACATCCCCCACACACACACACACGAGAAAAGAGTTTGTTGCTGCGACAGCACGTGTGACCATCAAGTGACACCTGCTCAAAGTCTGCCGTGCCTTGTTTTGTGCCTACATAAACAAGAACCTCTGCCAGCTGGTTGCATAATGCAGACCTGACTTGCTTCCTGAATGAACAGTCAGCTGCTAGAGGTGAGGAGAGGGTACACTAGACTCCAAACTATGTGATTCCTTTGTTTACTTGGGAACTTAAGTTATTTTAATTGGTTAAATTGTCCCAATTTGCAACCATTTTGTAAGTTTTTTTCTCAGAGGGAAAATCCGTCCAGAGGAGAGAGAAATTCTTTCTCCTTGATTGTTTTGTTTCCTTACACACTGTGCACAAAACAAACACACACATTCCCCCTCCCGCCCCCCGTGCGGTCTGTTTTACGTCTCCTTTGCACTGCAGCCCTGCAACACTTTACTCTCTCAGTCTCTCCTGTGGATTTCACCCCTTCACCCTCCCAGAGGTGTCCCCGCCCACCTCAGTTGCACCACTTTTTTCTTGTCCATCACTCACCACTTCCTCCTCTTCCTCCCCGTTTCCTCCTTTCTTCCAGCGCACCTGCTCCTCTCCCTGACTGCTTTCAGAGCTTCCTCAGGGAGGAGGCGCTGGATTTTTTCTGTAGCCAGTGTCACAAACAAATAAGTCGCCTCGAGGACCTCTCCACGCGCCTCAATTTCCTAGAGATGACTAGGTAACACGTCATTCACAACACCGCTCAGCCGTGTGAATGTGTTTTGCAGTGCTGATTAGATTGCCGTATCGTGCATGTTCCCATCGTGTGTGTGCATGGTGTGTTGGACTAGTAGCAACAACATGGTGCGTGTTGCGATACAGACTGTACTTTCACACATTGTGTAGGTCTGTTTTAAGCCCATCCTACTTCACTCTTCACAATCTTTTTCATTTTTTTCATCTGCACCTTTTTATGTGTGCGAGTTGTGTTAATATTTAGCATTTATTCATGGACAAACTCACTTGAGGCATTTTTAGAGACTACGATCCAATCTAAATAGTTTAATTTAATACATTAAATTCACTTGAAATTAGGGATTTGCAACCATGACCCCATGTATCACAGGTGAGTAATGTCTGTTTCAGAGTGTTTTGGTTCTTCATGCCTTCATTAACTCCACGCTTCATTTTGAGTTGTTACAGTGTGACTGCTGGTAGTGAAGTAAAGCTTTTCAAAGAACCTGCTTTTATGGGAACAGACGTGCTGATCACGGATTACGGACCAGTAGCTGTATTTACAGAAACATAGTAATACTCAAATCCACTTCAATCTGCTCTACAACAGAATTTGAGATAAGTGATTCAGGACCTAAGAATGGACAATTACAAATTTAAAAAGCATTTAGAAATTGATGACACTTTACTTTATACGTTTCTGTAATGCTCTGGAAGGTCAATGTCCTAAATCAGCACTTGTAAGACATGGCTAATATTACCTGCTGTGTTTGTGTTAGATTGCTGTGATGTGTGAATATCCTAATAATAGCCTTAGTTTCAACCAAGAGTACAGTAAGATTTATTCGTAAAGAAGCACCTCAACGTGCCCTTTTGTCTGTGGGGCTTCTGTGCTAGCAGAGATAGGGATTTAGGGGGTTGAAAGGACGAATGGCAGGAGATGGTGTCTCTTTCCTCTCTCCTTTCTCTCTTCCTGACCATTCTTCCTGTTGTTTTGTCCCCCCATCTAGTGCTGGCAAGAGGCTGTCCAGCAAGAAAGTGGCAAGGTAAGCTAGAATAGTTTCTCTAGGCAAAGGGACAAGGGTTCATGTTTCAGGTTGGAATTGTAGCAGAAATGTTATGTCCGGCATAAGGAAATAGCAATTTATCAAATGTAAACTGGCTCCAGGGACGCTGAATAAAAAAAGACATTGTTATTTTTTTTTATTCACAAATAAACACAACAACCCACACATATACAAACCAACCAACAGACATGCATACATGAATGTACAACATCTTTATAATGGTCATTGTTACCCAAACTCATTAAGTAATTGATTGTATCTCAGGAAATAAAGTATATACAAAAAGAGCCTGTTAATCTTTACTCATCAAATCAAATCCAAACTCCTTATACCAAATCATTGTTATAGCCATGGATCCCCATGTGTTTCTATCTAGCTCTACCTTTCAAAAGGATTATTTCCTGTAAATCAAAATGTCTAAAATGAGAAATAAATGAACCCAAAAACAAAGTATTTGAATTGTTGAAAATGTATATTTTTACAATCGGAACAAGAGTATCAAGCAATGTATTGAGATCATGAAAACCAAATTATATATTTAACAAATTCTCACCTTCCACGTGCAGAAATCTCCTCCAGAACAGCTCGATGACTCTGGACACCATGAGCGACTTAACGCGGGACATCCTGGAGCTCGCCGACAACGACATCACAGACAAGGTGAGCACTCGTCTGACCATCTTTCACAAGGCTAATGTGTAGCTATGCTCACCGTTTGTCCTATGATGCACGAGCCCCGTCTCCAGCTCCCCTGAGCCGCCAGTCAGCTCCGTATGATCGAGTTCAGAGCTAGCTTGTCAAGGTGTCTCTGTCAAACATTTCGGCTGTAGAACTAGAGCTGTGTCAAACAAGTAGCAGTCCGTCGCACTTCCGTATGACGTCACCTCCTGGCACCAAGGTGCTGGGAAGTAGGGCTGCAACTAACGATTATTTTGATAATCGATTAATCTGTTGATTATTTTCTCGATTAATCGATTAGTGTTTTGGTCCGTAAAATGTCAGAAAATGGTGAAAAATTTTGATAAATTTTCCAAAGCCCATGTTGACGTCCTCAAATGTATTGTTATGTCCAAAACACACAGATATTTCAGTTTACTGTCATAATAGGATTAAAGAAACCAGAAAATATTCACATTTGAGAAGCTGAAATCAGAGAATTTGGAAATGTTTTATTAAAAAATTACTTAAAACGATTAATCGATTATCAAAATAGTTGGCGATTATTTTAGTAATCGATTAATAATCGATTCGTCGATTAATCGTTGCAGCTCTACTGGGAAGTGTAGTCACTTAACACAACACTAATACACAAAGCTACAGCATGTCAACAATCGGCTCTAGTAAACAAAAGAATACAAACAACAATACCAAGTAGTCGTTAAAGGACTCGGAAACACTTCGCATCTGCAGTTGTGACATCACTGTTCGCTCCTCTCGCCACAACTTCTGTTTTTTGCGCTGACCGTGAATCCATGAACTCTCCTTTCCAGGTGCTGCTACTGGAGCGTCGCGTGGCCGAGCTGGAGAAGGAGTCCGAGGCATCGGGGGAGCAGCACACGCGGCTGCGCCAGGAGAACCTCCAGCTGGTCCACCGAGCCAACGCCCTGGAGGAACAGCTGAAGGAGCAGGAGGTCCAGGCTGACGAGCTTCTACAGCAAGACAGCCGGCGCCACAAGGAGGCTCTGGTCAAGCTGGAGAGGGACAGGGGCATGGAGCTGGAAAACATGCAGTCCAGGTGAGCCGATGAGAAAACAACCAGAAGCAACGAACGGATTCATTCAGAAAATATCTTGTTTATTGCACACATTTACATTCTATATAAGATTTGTACACACTACCTGAATTCTATACACTTCGATCCCCATGTGTAGATTATTTTGTCGAGCAAAAAATACTTATACCAACAAAAGAAAAAGCCTCTTTGATGTTGATGACGTTGACAGAACCAGACACCTTGTTTGACACCCTGACAAGTTATGAGGTTGTACTTTTAGGTGTGTTCATTTTGTTAGATTTAAATGCATATTAAAAACACACTTGTTCATTCTGAAGCCAGTAATCGACATGTCACTTGTTGCTGTACTTTGCCCCCCTCTGGCTCTAATCTGCCACTGAATATAAGCTGTTTGTGGTATAGCATTCTTTACACAGTGCAGATATGTCAGTATTCACTTTGCGGCTGCACTGTAGCTTTCTTGATGTGTGCTTCCGTCTAAAGGATTAGTGTTTGTGTCTCAGGCTGCAGCAGCTGGACGAGGAGAATGGCGAGCTGAGGTCCTGTGTTCCGTGTCTACGAGCAAACATCGAGAGACTAGAGGAGGTGAGAGCCATAATATATCCTCTTGCCTTCCCTGTGTTCAGTTCTTCACCTTTCTTCTTTTTTTAAAAATGTTTTTATTTTTCCAGGAAAAGAGGAAGCTGCAGGATGAGACCGAAGCCATGTCCGACCGTCTGAGTGAGGAGATGGAGTCTCGTAGGAAGATGGCCGACAAACTGAGCCACGAGCGCCACCAGAGCCAAAAGGAGAAGGAGTGCACTCAAGAGGTGGGACTGCTCTCTCTAAAAATAAACAGTACTCTGTGTACAAAACATCCCTATCCAGCGTGAACGACACAGTCATTTTTCAATTCAATTTGTCAATTGTTTTGGTCTAAATTATGACTTTGTTTTTTCTACGTCTCCGGATGACTTAAGTAACCAGTGCCTCTTGATTGCTTTGTAACCACAGCTCATTGAAGACTTGCGCAAACAGCTGGAGCACCTTCAGCTGTACAAGTTGGAAGCCGAAGCAAAGAGAGGGCGCTTACCCGGCGCGGGGCTGCAGGAATATCAGACACGGACCCGTGAAGCAGAGCTGGAGCAGGAGATCAAGAGACTCAAACAGGTAGCACACATTATACAGTTTTTATCCTCACTCCTCTTGCCTCTTGCTTTGTAATGACGATTTGGCATCATCCCTGTGCTGTTTCATGTTTCACATTTGACTAAACCTGATTCCAGGACAACCGCAGCCTGAAAGAGCAGAACGACGAGCTGAACGGCCAGATTATCAACCTGAGCATCCAGGGAGCCAAGAGCCTGATGTCGGCCTCCTTCTCAGACTCCCTGGCAGCTGAGATCAGTTCTGTGTCGCGCGGAGAGGTTGGTGTCCTAAAACATAAACTTTTATTTTAAACAGTCAAATGTTTCCTCTGATTATCACTTATCACATGTACCATCAGTGCTAAGAACACTATTTTCATATAGTTTTTCTTAATGCCTTTGTCTGGGTACCAAACCCAGGAACAGCTAGCAACGTAAAAACACTACCACTGTTGTCCATAGGGGCCGCTAGAATTTACACAAACCTAAAGTTCCTTGTAGCTACTTTAAGTAAGTGACAATTAAGTAACATCTCCACGGACTTCTGTTTCTCTGTTTCCAGTTGATGGAGACTGTCCACAAACAGGAGGAGATCAACTACAGGCTCCAGGACTACATAGACAAAATCATTGTGGCCATTATGGAGTGCGACCCCTCCATCCTAGAGGTCAAATAGATGCCACGCACAGTCACACCTAAGGCTGTTAAAAACTATCTGAGACTTTGGCGAAAAAGTGCTTCTAAGTGAGGATGTAGAAATATTCTGGCGTAATTTCTGTAGGAATATGACAACGCACCCAACTCATCCAACACGACCGCGCCCTTCAAAAAAAAAGAAAATTAAACTCGGTGAAAAATAAGCAATTTTCAGTTCCCTTTGCTTGTCTGTACTGGTGAGTGTATGTGTCGACACTCCTGAATACACTTGGGTTCTGGTGACTTCCATGTATATGGTCAGAGGGATCTGAGTCCCCCCCCCTGTCGAGTGAGTGTATGAATGTGTATAAGAGGTTAATATCATAAATAATAGAAATTATCTCCATACCCCTCAAAATTCTATGTTTGAGCTTAAAAAAAAACGGATCAGATCTGACATTATACAGTACCGAAAAGCCTTAAAGGAAAGGTGATCATATTGTTCATTAATATTGCGTACCATTCATGCCTCTGCTCAGTTGGTGAAGGGTTACTGGGATGGCGGTGGTACGCCAGCTGGATCTCCCGAACCGGGCTGAATCGTGTTTTTTAATCACAAGTGAGAAAGCCGAAAGAAGTATGAAGCGCCGTTCGGAGATCGAGGAAGCGATTCCTCTCTTTTGAATTTATGTGTTTGAAGCTTGCTGTGCTGCCTACCAGTCCCTGTAACAGTGTGTTTCACTGTCTTTCCAGTGAACCCAAGTGAGGGACATTTCCCTGGGGTCGAGGATGTGAAATGCCCTGAGGGTTTGTTTTGTATTTGTGTGTGTGAAGTGTTATACATTTTTTTCTCTCTCTCTGTGTGTCACTTAAACGTTTTGAAAAAAGTTTGGGTGACACAGAAGGGTTAATAAGCTTCAACGTTCCAAAATAAAGAAAGTAGGTGGTCTATAATTTGCTTCATCTAATTGTTTTTTTTTTATTTTTTTGCAATGAAACAGGGTCCTGGAGCTCAGGTGGGCTGGAAAACCGCCAAAGGGGGAAAACATACTACATTTCCCATCACTCCCTGGCACAAATATTACGTAACTCAAACTTTATCTCACTATGTGTAGAATGGGTACTGTAACTGACAAAAATATGAACACCTTGTAAACTCTCCAAACACTTGAAGGGAAATCCTGGGATTTGCAGAGTTGTTATTTCTTTCTTTTTTAAGTTCAGCCCACCTGATCCCAGTGTTCTCTTGCTGAGTGAAAGTAATGGGGAGCAAGTTTATCCAGGTAACTAACCAACCAACTTTTTTTTCTTTTTCCTTTTTTTTCACTGCACAAGTGATTTGTCAGTTTAGAAAATGTGCTGACATTTGACAACTTGTATGTGAATAATCAAATGGTTGTACTTTGCACTAAGTTTGTTTTGATTTCATTATTGTGATGTTGATAAAAAAGCCTGTTTATTGTGAAGGGATCAAATCAGAAATTAGGTTTTAGTGCCCATATTATGAATATGATGGGCAAAGGTTTTGTTGTTACTGACATACCAGCAAAGAGCTGCTGTGGACTTGTGGAAAAGGAAATACATACTACTTTTTAATGCCATATTGAATTGGAAACATTCAAGAATCCTGCAAGAAACCTTTGGCAGCCACCTCTTAAGCTGAGTTCAGTTTTCATTATCGTATACTGTATTTTTGAGTTCAGCTTTTAGTTTGCTGGCTCTTGGCAAGTTTGATCTGTTTTACAGACCTGGTCTGCAGATGTAATACTGAAGAGACGATGGCGGACTTTGATAGCAATAATGCTTGGCAAGTAAAAAAGTGGACATTAATGGAGGGAAAATGAAAAGAAACCGGCTCTTAATTCCCTCTGCTGAAAAAAACATGCGCTTTTTTTTGACTTTGGACTGATGGCCGCTACCGTGCAGTCATCTCACAATACTTTTGGACATTTCTTTCCGACTCAAAAAGTGGACACAGGTGTCGGATGCTCTGCCAGATACCACAAAGGATTTAAAGGCATGGCATTCTGCACCAATATGCTAAGAATAATTCCGAATTTTCACCCTGTCTCACCTATTTATCTCACTGCTCTTCTTCACCTGCCACTCCATGGAAAAAATGGCCTTGGATGTAAATGACTTGTACATGTAAAGTTTTTTCTACACTCATTCTAGATTCTAGGTATTTTTATAGTCGGAACAAAGCGAACATTTCTTCTTCTTGTCTTATTGCTGAGAGACAGCTGCCTGTATTCTTCTCTAGCATGTAGCGTGTACAGTATCCGTTGGGTTTATCTTTTTTTCTAATTTTAAATGACATGCATATATTTATTCATCATTTGACACAAAATGACAACTCGCACTCGCGTGATCTGTTCTGCTGAATATAACGTTTGTACTTTTTTCTTTTTGGATTTCACAATGGGAGAGATTAGTTCACGGTGTATGCATCTGTGTGAGAGGAATTATTGAAATGGAAAATTGTTATGGTCTTTGGGGTGACTCGCAAATAGCAATGCAAAGGCCTCCAATGTGACCTGTGTTGGGGATGGTCATTTGTTGAGGTTGTCGCACTCCTCTGCAATGCTGACGTTGCTGTGACCTCTTCAGAATAGTGGTTTGTAGATAAATGGCAGAGTCTGCAGTTTCTACCGTTGTCTTCCCAAATAGTCAGGCATTGCATGGAAGCATTGTACATCTCTGACTCAGACCTACGTTTTAGACTGACCAATCCTATGCGATAATCTCCCATTAGTGAAGCTGTACTCACGACACCTGAAACCTCATATCCAGACTTGCTGAGTTCAGCTTTGTCTTTTAATGTAATTGGAGGTTTTCCCCAACATATTTAATACTTAATTATTTACAGTAATTCATTTTTTTTTTTTTTTTTGCATTACAAGTGAAAATGGGACGACACTTGAACACAGCAGGCTATATTACACTTTATTCTCTCCCTGCTTCTTATTATAGCGTCTGGTTTCAACAGATCATTTTGGGACTAGCAAGACTGGCAACAGAAAGATAACTAGACAGTGAGACCACAGAGCTGACACAACATTCCCTTATAGCAGGGTTGAAGGTTGACTGCACTTTAACCAAGAAAAAAGTCTTCATTTTATCTCCCGCTTATCAAAAATGACCAAAGACAGATGTTTGACCTTAAACAACCATAATAATTTTAATCTATCAGCGTCCGTGATCATGCTTTTTTTTGGTAACAAATGTTTTCGAAAAAACAAATCAACAGACTCTTAAAGGAGAAACAACTGGCCTGCTAGTCGAAACACTGTGTCTCAAATGTTGCCTCTTAACTAACCTGATGATGAGCCCTGGGGAAAGCACTGACCACGTGACTGTCAGTTTGTTGAATTATAATTATGAAACCTAAACTGTAAATATAAATTGTAATTTTTGTGATTTTATTTTTTTCTCTCTCGCTCATGATCACTTCCAGTGTCCAAAGAAAATTTGCTCAAGGCACAAACATCACTACTGTAGTAGTGCATGGCTTGCCCTTTATGTGACATGGGAAGAACAAAAAAAAATAATATTGTAGAAAAACAAAGTTAAATTTATTCCTATTTTCAAAGATAAATGTATAAATTATAACAGTATTGGTTACACTTGTATATTATTTTTGAACACCCCCAAATGATCTACTCCTAATTGTTACTGGGGAAAATATTATTTCAGTCATTGTAAAAAGAGAAAATGTTTAAAGGTAAGCAGTGAAAGTAAGACTAGAAAATAATAAATGGATTAAAATTACGCTGTGTCTGGTCACCTAATTTATTTTATATTGTACTGTGTGTTTGCATGAATTGTACATTGTAATGGTGATGATGAATGTTTCACTACATTAGGTCTGATTTAACTATACATACTCTTAACACTTCATTTGAAATAAGCTCTTCGTGCAAATGTATGTTCTCACATCGCTTTAATTCAAAAGTGATGCTTAAGGGAATTTTGTGTTTTTCTGAGTATTTGATTGAGCCACAGGATGGTATTTAAACAATTCAGTAAATAAATCAAATACATTTTGGCTACACATTAATTCCCAAATCATGTATACACGTCATATAATTGTGTCTGAACATGAGACACTGCTTACAATGCTTCTGTTGACACTGATCATAGAAGTGTTTGTTGGTAATCACTTACATACTTGCTGTAGTTGGGTCGGCTTTGAGAAGCCCCTGACTGCGGCCCGCAGCCAACGTTGAGGGGGAGGAGACATTGAGGGGGCCGGCACATTGAGGGGGGGAGCCTAAAGGTGCGAACACACTAGGCACTTTACACGCGTACAGACGCGTATGAAACCCGCCCCTTTTCCATAGGGAACCATTGGTTTACGCGCGTACATGGCGCGTAAATGCGTCACTCGCGCTAAAGCAACATTTTCACTCGCGCTAAAGCAACATGTTTACGCGCGTATATATTACGTGCGTATATATTACGCGCGTATAGCTACGCGAGGAGTTCAAAAAATTTAACTTTTGTTGCTCCTACGCGAGACGATTAGCCGCGTTGGCCAATCAGCGTTGAGCTTGACCCGCGACGTCACATACATTGGCAGGGTCGGAGAACAGTGTACTGTACACAGAGGCTGATGATGAGAGACACCGAGGAGAAAAATGTATTGCGGGCGGCCGGTGCTGTATGAAGCCGCTCGGGGTTAGAACACGTGGGGAAAGTAAACCAGGAGAATGGACTTATGGTTAATTCAATGTGCGGCTGTGCTTTAGCCGATAAACAAAGTTAGCGCCGTATAGCATTAGTTAACTCACCCTGTTGTGTGCGGGCGGCTAGCGCCTCATATTATGAACCCAAACATGACGACTGTCCGCGGGACTTTCACGACAAGTAGAGCGAAGCACCGGTGTTGATCTACGCCAGCCACGGTCCCTTGTCACAGCCAGGTAGGGTAATTTTGGCTACTTGCCTTCATGTTGTGCCGCCGTGCACCGATGCTGCTGTAACTGTGTTTGTTATGTAGCTGCCGTGAATATGCAATGCTGTTTTAATGCTAGGCTATTTGTGCTGTTCAGTTTGTCTTTTGGCACAGTTGTTGGCCGTGTTGTTGTTGTTTTTGTGCGGACATGCACGCTGTTGTGTCGGGTCTGATCAGCCATGGTTGATAAGGGAAATACAATATCGGGAGGGAGACTAGGCACGTTACGCGCGTATAACCATTTTTGACACAAAATGATCAAGCAACATTTTAGCTGCGTTACGCACGTAAATCTTACGCGTGTAAAATGCCTAGTGTGTTCGCACCTTAAGGGGCACTTTACACTGTGAAAACGTGACAGTTTTCCAGTTTTTGGTTTAAAAAAAAAACCCGTTCAGACACAATTTATCTGACATCTTCACCCGTACACATGTTTTCAGAGGAAACGGGCCGAAATCGCTGTAGAAGCAGTGTAGCAGCCATGCCAAGCCAATAGTCAGCTGTGACACAGCCTAGGAGATAGCTCTTCCAGTACAATTTGATGCATACAACCTTACTGTAACCGAAAATGAATGCCACTAACGTTCATAAAGCGGTTGGTGTAAGCTTGGGGTTACAAGTATTGTAAATGACAAGCTTTCTGTCCTCTTATTTCACCGCATTGAACTCGTAAAAACAGAAGACTTGCTGATAGTGAAGGGGCTTCGTGAGCGGATACCTTCCTGTTAGTCGTACTTCAAAATAAAAGTCAACTCACGTGTGTCCAGTGAAATGCTATTAATGTTTAGCCAGTGAAATGCTTTTACTGTGAAGCCGTAGCCTTAATGCTCCTTTTGTTGAACAGTAACTTAACCGCTGCGCGCTGAACTATGGATAGTGTTTTTTAATGTAGAGAGAGCCGTGTCGCTGCCCTGGCATAGAAGCTACACACGTTTATTTGGCTAGAAAAACCGGCAGAGCACAAATCTTTCCCCAGACAGTGGCCGGTGGTCTCAATAACTTACTAATCGCTTAGACTAAATTGGCGAGTGTTAGGCTATATTTTAGCCCTGCACGTCACTCTCCGCTGATCACAGTGATGGTGCCGTGGAGACACCGTTCATGTTGTCTTCTAACTTTATAACTCGCTTGTGTTGTGGGTATTTTGACAGCAAATGTTATAGACTACGCATGTGTGAGGGTGGAGCCGTGACGTCAGCGTTATCAGGGGAAATGGTTTCGGTGTTTACAGGAAACCAAAACCGTTAAGTTTTCCAAAAAATCCTCCCTGGGAGGTGATCTCAAAAACCTGCGGTTTCATGCCTGCGTTTGCTGTTTTCCTGTAAATGATATAGTGCAACCGCGGGAATTTTTCCGCGTTTGCACCGTTTCGTGTTGTCGTGTAAAGTGCCCCTAAGACCACATAGAGCTGTTAAGCGGAAGTGGCGGAATTACGGGGCATGGGACCTCTCGGCTGAAAAAAAAATGAATGGGAGTCTATGGAAAGTAATCTACTATTTTCTGGTCCCAGTCATTAAATGCCTTGGATTACATATATGTTTTGTATGGGTCTAAATGATAATTTTTCATGTGAAGAGTTTGACGGTATGTTGTATGATTATTCGTCTAACGGCTTTTGAAAAAATGTTACGAGAACAACTACAAGTCTTGTCGCCTCTGTGACGTCACCTCAACACATTCCCTCCACTTCTCGACTGACAGTGCTAATGTTAATGCTAATGGCTGGCGTGGACAACGCCAACAATCTCCCCACTCGAGAAATTGAAACTCTCCACATGTCCACTTGTGTAGTGATTTTCGCCACGCTGAAGACTTTTGTCTTGTCATTGAAAGAAGGCGGTAAAGTGCATTAAAGACACAGCCATGTTTCTGAGCTAAGCAGGTGCCAGTGGTGGTGACGTATATCATAAGTGTCAAGAGCAGCGAAGAGCTGTAGTCCACAAAAGCGCTCTGCACAAAACCTGACCGTATCCAGCTTCTACTCGCTAAATTGTTCCATTCTTTGCACGAAAAAATACCATCTAAATCCATACAAAACATATGTGCAATCGAAGGCATTTCATGACTGGGACCAGAAAATAATACATTTCTTTCCATTGACTACCGTTGTAATTTTTCGAGCCGATAGGTCCCATGCCCCGGAAGTATGGGACTTCCGCTTAACAGCTCTATTGAGGGGGACGGCGCTCAGGGCTCTCACTACTGTCTGTCACTCTCTCACATTCACTCCTCAAGCAGGCTAATGCTAGCGCTATGTTAAGCTAGCGGGAGCCCACGCTGTTAATTAAATACAAACACATGGCACGGGAGTGTTGTGACTATCTTTCTTGCAGGGTACCTATTACAATGTTAAACGTAGCCTATACTACTTGCTGTAGTTTGGTCTGACTTTGGCAGTTGGCATTGTTACATCCGGTTTAGTAATACCAAAATAAGAGTCCTTGTTACATCCAGTTTAGCAATATCAAAATAAGAGTCCTGCATGGAGCAGTAGCATACAGGGAATGGGCCCTTTTTGTGCCAGCGATCACACCATTTTTGATCAAAGATGTGGTTTTACTTCATATTTTTAACTAAAATCAATATTCTTATGATTGCCATAAATATTTAAGACATAGTTAAACAAAAAGTATATATTTTTTCTAAGCTTAAAGGAATACATACCATAAAGGTGTGACAGGGTTGAAACAAAGGTAACAGGGTTGAAAATGGTAACGGGGTTGAAGGGGACATATACAAATTAGAGTTTATTTTAGACTCAAATTGCTTTCAACATGCATTAGGTAAAAACAATTCTAATAATTCATTTTAATGAATAGATAACTTCACGATCACAGTACCGGATTGGTGGAATGACTCGAATACATTTTGTGAAACAACATTTTATCAAGCTGACCTGGCATATTAAATACCCCTTTCTTGTGAAGAGTGAAGACCCATAGCTATTATGGATTGTATCCACAGAATATACATGCTGTTACAGCCATCCTGTTCTTTACCTTGAATATGTGTGTATTAATTATTAGTAATATTAATTGAATTATTCGATGGCAAGGGGCGTGTTTTGGGCCGCAAATTCGCCTGAGAATGGCAGCCGGTGTCAGTCTGGCAATGTCACAATCAAGTGCAGACACTATGGAAACATAAATTTGACCGCTTTAATTTAAATGTTTGTTTTCCAGCACCTTAACACCGTATATTAAACACCACAGTTAATGCCCCGGAGGCATTGCTTCGCCTTGCTGTGACACATGCATACATGTATCCATGATCAGTTAAAGCCTCAAAGTGTTATATGCCTGGAAAATCCTGTCCTTGTTCGGGAAGGAAATCTTTTCAGTAAGGGTTCACAAGTGTCATCTATAGTCTACTTACAGCAGTGTGTGTCTGGAAATATTGTAAAAAATGCAATTAATCATTTAACAATTCAAACATCTTTATTTTAAGATACTTTTGTTATTGAGTCACATTTTAGGTCAGCCCTGAAACACTACAGCTTGTGAAAATAAACAATATTAACGGTTTTAATAGATTGTGCAATTGTCCCTTTGTTGCTGTTAAAATAGACTCATCCATAGTGAAGTATGGTGACTATGGCAAGAGAGAGTATAAGGTAAAAATAAGGACAATATGTGTTCTTTGATTGTTCTACACTTTATTGATTAGTTATCTTTTCTGTTAATAGTTTACTGTGTATTTTTTGTAGTTATTTTTACATTGTTCTGTTGAATAATAAGACTGTTGTTAGGGCTGCTGTGATTGGTGTAACTTAATGTGCGTCACACCTGTAGCATTTAGTTATGTCTAATTGAGGTATATTTTTAAGCCTTAAATGTGGTCACATTGCATCTGTTAAGGTCATACCTTGGGGTCACAGTGACCCCTTCATAGTTCCCCATATCTTATTTTGACTCTTACTTAATTCATAGGCAGTTGGGCCTGCAACCGTCACAGACAGACAGGTACAGGAGTTCTCTTTAGCACATGTCACATTGTTTACAGTGCACACTTAATCATTTTACATACATATATACTTGCTTTTGTAAGTATAGATCTCATTGCTGACCCTTGGGAGACACAACACTAATTTAACACTCACAGGATCATCTATGTCCTCATAAGTGAACTGTTACAAGATAGCAAAAGCAATCAACATAGTAGGAAGGGATGTCCATTGTTAACCTGTTGACCTTTAAGAAGATATTTAACCGGTTAATACTATAGGTTAAACATAAAATTATCTAAATATTTCTTATATCCGGTTATTATTCCAAGTAGGGCCTATGCTACTGCTGCATGCAGGACTCTTATTTTGATATCACTAAACCGGATGTAAGAATGCGTTCAAATAATTAAACAAGTCGTTTGGCCATGCTTAACTTTATAATATGTCGATGGTACGCAGCAAGAAAGATAGCAAGTCATAATACTCCCGTGCCATCTCTCTGTAACATTTAATAAAGAGCGTGGGCTACCGCTAGCTTAACGGCTGCAGCGGACCTCTACGAGTGAATGTGTGAGAAAGAGACGGACAAGCAGACAGCGAGTGCCTGATCAAGCTCCCCCCCCTCAATGTGCCGGCCCCCTCAATGTCTCCTCCCCCTCAACGTCCGTCTGCGGGCCGCAGTCAGGGGTACTTGGCTTTGCGAGACCAGGGGCCTATCCGAAAAGTCCAATCTCCTAACCCAGTGCTTCTCAATTATTTTCTGTCATGCTCCCCCCCTAGGAGACTGAAATTTTTTCGCGACCCCCCTAAATTGAAATACTATTGAGAACCTGCTAATATTTATTTATTTATCTGTATAAGAGTTATATATGAGTTTGAGTTGCTAGCACCAGCATTCTGCATACAATCACCTTATTATTAAAATAAATTAATAAAATTTGCTGACATCTGGAACATCTTAAAACTATTTCCAAGTTTATTAACTCAATTTGTAACATTTAAACAAGACCGTTCAGTCTGTGTGAATCTCAAAACACAGAAACAAGAGCAAATGATTCACTGGGGTTTTCATTTAATTAATAACATTTTTAAACAGTAAACATTGGTCACTTGTCAGTCAGCTTCATCAGCTTATTCCCTTTCAAAAATATATATGACTTAAAAATAAACATTACTCTTTGTGTGCAACATTTGCAACAATATTTAATGTACAATTTGCATACTTTCCCTGAACATAACACAAGACATTAAAAAAACCTTGAACCCTGAACTATTTGAAACTGGCAGCTACATCAGTTTGAGCTTTTTTAATATAACTAAATTCACCTTCACAATTATTTTGAACTTATTTCCCTATTTGTCTGTTTTATATGAACACATTCTGCTTATAATACACAAAAATACAATTTGCTCTGTATTTTAGTGGCTGCAGTGAGCCCTCTTTGCAGTGCACATCATTCCAAATCTGGGCTTCAAACTTGATACTGCTACTCTTAACTCTTGCTCAATGTTAAGCTGGGACCTGTACTTTGTCTTGAGTGCAGCAACAGTGGAAAAGCCCATCTCACACAGATAGGATGTGGCAAAGGGTAGTAAGATGTTGACAGCCTTCTGTCCAATGAGTGGATACTCCCCTTCTTTGTAAGATCTAAATTCTGTTACACTTCTGACCCTTGGTATAATGTTTATTTAAGAAAAAAAAAATATATATATATAAAAAAAAAAAAAAAAAAAAAAAAACAGTAAGTCCCCCCTGCCGCTCGCTCGCGTGGCGATTCCTTGTTAACAATCTTCTTATATGTACACTTCACCGACAGCTTCCGGCATGTTATCAAAAGCAGCACGAGTATTTTGCACAGTAAATATTACAATTAAATACTTTTTTTAACAAGTTTAAACTTCGAAAATAAACAGCGGAATAATCGCAGCTTAACCACACTTTGCTTGTGCATTGAAGAAGAGAACTACCCGCGAAAACTTCGTCTCCAAGGTAACAATAACACACACCGTAAAACAGCAGTCGTAAAGCTGCCGCAACATAAAGTGGTCGTAACCCTTAAAGAGACACACACCAAAAACAGTGATATTACAGAAAAGCATTAACTGACTGAAAATGTATCTGGGTTACATCCTCCCCCACTTAAAATGTGACGTCCCCGTCACTACCTACGGCTAGAGACTGAACTAACCCTGCAATTTGCTGCTGCAAGGACAATAAGAAACCATAAAACAGTGTCTGCTGTGTAGGGGGACTTAAGGTGTGATGTTTACAATGGGCTTTGCGACCAACTTGGTAGTCACTAAGATAAGCTGGTGGTACCCTTGTTCTCTGAGGCCTAGCCTGGGACGGGCCTGGACTAATTACAGTCTCAGTGTCTGACAAATCATGCTGATCTGACATGTATTCAGGGGCATCAGGATTTAGGGGATTTTGAGACTGAGAGGTACTCTGTTCAGGGGTTTCAAGGCTCATGTTCTGAGTTTCCAAGTCTTGATCCACTTCCATTGAAGACAGATCATCCTCAATATCTCCCTCATCAGTCACCTCAGGAACTTGAGACGGGCTTGCCTGCACATCAGTACTCACAGGCTCTGCTTCTAAGGTTGCAGGTAAGAACCCACAGGGAAGAAGCATATCTCGATGCAAAACCCGCTCTCTGCCCTCACCATTATCGGGCCTGACAACATACACCGGGATACTCTCATCCGGCTGTTTGGCAACAACGTAAACAGTGGATTCCCATTTGTCAGAGATTTTGTGCTTCTTTCTGAGACTCAGATTCCTCACAAGAACTCGATCCCCTACCTCTAAAGGCAAGGCAGTCACCTTAGCATCCCAGCGCCTTTTGTTCAACAACTGCCGTTTTTCAGCATTTCTTGACGCTAGCTCATATGCGTGTCTTAGTCTTTTCTTTAGGTCTCGCACATATTGTGTGTGCGTTTTGGGATTGTGACCCTGAGGGCTGATGCCAAAACAGAGGTCAATGGGGAGACGCGGCTCTCTGCCAAACATGAGTAAGAAAGGAGCTTCGCCAGTCACATCGTTCCGTGTACAATTATATGCGTGTACAAGGGGCTTGACATATTTCCTCCATTCCTCCTTCTTTTTGTCCTCCAGCGTTCCCAAGAGGTCGAGCAGAGTCCTGTTGAATCGTTCTACCGGATTCCCTCTCGGGTGGTAGGGCGTTGTGCGCGACTTGGCGATTCCAGCATGCTTACAAAGTTCTGCTACAACTTCTGACTCAAAACAGGCTCCTTGATCACTATGCAGCCTGCGGGGAAAACCATAGTGACAAATGAAGTTTTCCCATAACACTGTGGCAACAGTCTTGGCTGTCTGGTCTCTAGTTGTATATGCCTGTGCATATTTTGTAAAGTGATCAGTTATGACCAGTATGTTTCCAGTGTCTCTTGAGTCAGGTTCAATTGTCAGAAAATCCATACAGACTAGCTCAAGGGGACCACTGACTTTGATGTTGACTAGTTTGGATGCCTTTTGCACCCTAGATTTTCGTCTGACACATCTTTCACAGCTTTTACACTTTGTCTCAATGTATTTTGCCATCTTCGGCCAGTAGAACCTTGCTCTGGCTAGTTCCAAAGTTCTCTCGATACCCATATGGCCTGTCTCATCATGAATACCTTGGAAAGCTCTTTCTCTGTGACTACTGGGTATGACAAGTTGATGAAACGCTTCACCTCTTTGATTGAGAACTTTGCGGCACAACACTCCGTTCTTCAAGAGTAGCTTTGATTTCTCTCGTAAGAGTTGAGCTACCTCTGGCTCCACAGTCGTCTTATCAAATACCTCAGTGTCAAGCTCATCTTCCAGTATACGAATAACTTGTGCCAAAGCTGCGTCTTCCCTCTGCAACTGATGCCAGTCCTCCATAGACATTTCTGGCAGAGCTGACTGTCCTGGCCCAAGGACTGGATCTTCCAGATCATCAGGGACCACACTTTCATCACACAAGAGAGTTTCCACTGCAGGTATCACACTGTCCGGATCCTGATTGTCTTGTGAAACTGCATGAACATTGACACCATGGCGCATACAAATAGTGCTCACTGTCTCCCCATCCAAAACTTGGAACTCCTCAGGTGATAGGCTAGCTCGATCTAGCATACCTGAAATTCTCCGGTCCATCTCTCGAGACTCTTCATCGTCTTCGGATGGTTCATGAGGCCTCCTCGAGAGCCCATCAGCATCGATATTCAGCACACCAGATTTGTAATGGATGTCAAAGTTGAACAGTGATAGAGAAGCAAGCCATCTGTGGCTCGCGGCATCTAACTTTGCACTTGTCAGCACGTATGTCAGAGGATTGTTATCCGTTAGCACTTTGAAGTTAGCCCCGTACAAATAGTCATGAAACTTTTCACCGACCGCCCATTTAAGGGCGAGAAATTCTAACTTATGCACGGGGTAGTTTTTCTCACTTTTAGAGAGACCACGACTGGCGTACGCTACCACTCGGGTTTGGCCATCTTGGACCTGATACAGGGCTGCACCTAAACCGGTCATACTGGCGTCAGTGTGGAGCACATATGGGAGCTGCCAATTGGAAAATGCAAGCACCGGGGCAGATGTTAATTTCTCAATGATGAGCTCAAATGCTGCTTGGCAATCAGAGGTCCATAATGCACCAAGTGGATGTGACTGTTTTCGTGGCCAGTGGTTAGGGCCTTTGTGCCTGGGCGCTAGATCTCCTTTCAACAAATCATTTAGAGGCCTAACAACCCTAGCATACTCTCTCACAAATCTTCGGTAATACCCAGTGAAACCTAAAAATGACCGAAGCTCTTTGGCTGTTTGAGGCCGGGGCCATTCTTTTACAGCAGCAACTTTGTCAGGATCGGGTTGGATTCTTTCAGCAGATATCACATGTCCTAGGTATTTCACAGAGGTCTGGAAGAATTTGCATTTGGAAGGGGACAGTTTGAGGCCAAAATCAGAGACGCGTTTGAGAACCTTCATTAGTCTCTCCTCATGTTCCTCCAAAGAGCTGGAGAATATTATGAGATCGTCGAGGAAAGCAACAACCTCTTGGAGGTTGATACCTTGCATCACCTTCTCCATGGTTCGCTGGAAGGTTGCTGGAGAGTTGGTAAATGGACTTGTATAGCGCTATATCTCCGTTTATCAAAGACTCAAAGCGCTTTACATTGTTTTTTGTACACATTCACCCAGTCACACACACATTCATACACCGATAGCAGCAGCTACCACGCAGGGTAGGCTTAGCACTAGGGTGCTAAGCTAACTAAGCTAACAGTGTCTTGCCCAGGGACACTTCGACATGTGGCGGGGAGACGGGGGATCGAACCTCCGACCCTGCACACCAGAGGCGACCTCCCTACCCACTTCGCCACTGCCGCCCCAAGGCGGCAGTGGCCTTGGGGCATTCTCCGAAATTGCCATGTTCCAAAGGGTGTTGTGAATGCTGTCTTTGGCCGATCAGAGGGTTCAACCTCCAGCTGATAGTATCCACTCTTTAGATCAAGAACAGTGAACCATTTTGAGCCTGACAGCAGGGAGAATGTCTCCTCTATACGAGGTAATGGGTAGGCATCTTTTTTAGTCAAGTTGTTCAGTCTGCGGTAATCCACCACCATTCGCAGATCTCCATTCTTCTTCCGGACAAGGACAATTGGAGAGGCGTAGGGGCTATGTGATTCCTCTATGATGCCTATGGCCAAAAGGTCTTGGAGATGCCTTTTTAAGTCATTGAAGTCGGCAGGTGAGACACGTCGAGTTCGCTCTTTGAATGGTACATGAGGGTCAAGCTCTATGCGATGAGTGACTCCTGCAATGTTGCCAACATCTAGATCATGTCTAGAAAACGCATCTGACACTTCTTTGTTTATTCTAGCCTGTATGTGCTCCCTTAGTTCTGGTGCTATGGGGCTTTCGCTGAAATCAGGATAGAAGATTTCAGCTGCTGAATTGATCTTTTCATTTTGTGACACCGACAGAGTATGTGTCTGCGGAAGGGCAACATCTGACTGTTTGTTCTGGTCAGAGTGTGAAACGGGCACTGCCCAGTCAATGGGAGAGCACTCAGCAATGACTGTTTTTGGGTATAAGGTGATGTCACGCTGAGAAATATTTTTGACAGCAAGCTTAAATTTATTGTGGGATTGAGGCTTTACATCCACTATCTGGTCATAGACGATCAGGCCTCCTGGCGTAGGTATTTCCTCCGTACCACCCACAAGAGCTTGGAACTCACCTTCATCGGGTTTATTGTGGCAGATGCCCTTTAAAGTACAAAGCTCGCCGCGCTTCAAGCGTATGGGTACTTTGCTGCTGAGCCTAACACGCAGAACTCTGGCGTCGTTTGTTTGGGAGTCAGTCCGGTTATCACACTCTGCATAAGCCATTAGCCAGCTGGCCTGGATAGGAAGGGTTTCTGGGAACTTAGTTCCGCCTTGCTTAATGCAGTCTTGGATCATTGGACGCAGGGCATTAGTACCTACAAGCAGAGAATGCTTGTCATTGTATGACTGATCTGGGCTTACTAAAGCTAGGATGTGAAAACATTGGTCTGTGCCACATTTATCTTTAGGGAACTGCACATCCACTTCAACATAGCCCAAATATGGAACCTTTTGTCCCGCTGCACCTTCAATGTTTAGGGCATCTTTAATAGAAAATAACTGTCTGTGGGAAAGGTAACGGGAATAAAATGACTGGGATATGATTGTTACTTGGGACCCTGTGTCAATTATGCAATTGCATTGGACTCCATCTAACCATGCTTCACTATCACAAGGCTCTCCAACAAGTCCTGCTGGAATCTGAATAGTCGCTGATGCATTTGGGGGTTCATGCATACACTGGCTCAAAACAGGGGAACTAGTTTGACACTGAGCTCCTGCTTGTCCCACAGCAGGAGCCCTTAACTGTTTAAAGACATATTTGGCTGGGGGCTTGTCTGTTGGTAGCTTAGTGGACGTTGGGTTTGTCTAGTGTGGTGTCTCTCACAAAGTTTCTTCTGCACAAGCACAGCATTAGTTTGGTTTGTGCATTGCGGCATCATATGTGACTCTTCTCCACAGTTGTAACAAAACCTGCCTGCTTTAGTGAGATTCTCTGTGGGCACGGCTTGGAGTGGTGGAGCTGTGTTGCTGCCTTTTGCTTTCTGTGAGAACTTTCGTCCTGCTCTATCATATCTGGGGGGATTGGCATTTTGAGTAGTGACACTTTGCTTTAGCTCAGCCTCTAACAGTCTGATTCTCTCCTCAAGCTGCTCCCTAGTGTTAGCATCGCACACCGCTAGGACTTTGTTGCTAGGGGGCTCAGACTCATCAGTAGTTAGGTGTGTCTTAGTATGAACTTTGGTTGTGCTCCCAGCAGTATGTCGCTTTTTCCTCATTTCCTTTAGCTGACTTTCTTTCTCATAATTTCTTATTTTGAACAGCAACTCTGAGAAAGTGGGCGTGCTCTGGGAGGGGTCATTGAGTTGTTCTTTTAGGTGCAATGTGGTTATCATACTGTCTTCCCAGCAGCCTCTTAGGAACTGATTTAATAGTTGAGAATCAGGATTTTGTTTAGCTAAACCTTTATTTTCAACTACTTCCTGTAACAGAGTTTGGAGTCGACGCAAGTAGTCGGATGCTTTCTCCCCACTGTCCTGATGGGTCTCTAAGAACTGAATATACAGCTCCTCACCTCCTGTAACGTTACCATAAGCCTTGTCTAGTTCATGGAGATAGTCACTTGGTGGGGCTTGGGCTCCAATAGAGAAAGCCACATTTAAAGCAGGGGTATGAAGGCTATCAAGAAGCATACGGCGCTGCTGTGCCTCTGACAGGCTGGAGTCATTTAGTACCTGCTTAGCTCTAAGCCGCCACACTTTGTAATCCACCTCTGTAGAAGGTTTAGGAGAATTTCCAGAGAATGGACGCAGTTCTCTTGCAGGTGGAATGAACACCAGGGAGTCATGTTTTACAATATGTTCCACGATTACTCTCTGAACATCTGCAGGGAGGGGGTCGACAAGCAGAGTGTCATTAGGAGCCTCTCTTGGACTGGATGCATAGCTATCAGCACTGAAGACAACCGGTCTTGGGTTAGGGGTAGACTGCGCTTTAAATGCCGGGGCTTTAAGAGCAGATGCTGGGGTAGAAGTTACTGGGCCCTTGTCACTATCCCCTTTTCCAGAAATATGATTCACTGCTACTTGATTCAAAGTAATGGGGCTCATGTTGTATGTTAGAGCTAACTCATTTACCTGCGCTCTGAAATTGACTGTCATGTCATCAATAGCACGAGCAAGAGGCACTACATCATCTGTGGGTGGCTCACTGACTGACTTAGGTGGACAGTATTCATCTATCTGCATAACCTCCCAATATGAGTCATCAGCTGGATGCTCGCGGTCTAGAAGCATTGGAGTTAAAGACTCGCTAAACTGACACAGAATGGTATTGGGAAGGCTGTCAATGTGATGCACTCCAACAACATCATCTAGTAATGCAAAAACCCTTTTTACATCTTCCAGTTTAACCTTAGCTGGGACACCCTTAAGAATAACGGTGCGCTCTGGGTCAAAACCATACATGTCACAAAACTCCATTTTGTTTTCTCAATTAACCCAACCTTACAATTTTCAGATGATTATACTTTAAAGAGTTTTTATATTTAAGTTCAAGTAGACGCACTTCAGTCCCTGTTCGGGCGCCAATTTTTGTCTGTAACCAATAAACAGAATTTACCCGGGTTGTGATAGCAGTTTACTATCATCCAGATTTATTCAACAAGTACTGGACTGAAATGCATCCTACTTTGTCCTAATGAAACCAGGAAAAACCTTGTAATAGTTTGCTGTAAATCATATAGACATGCAATTATAATTTTGGTAAACCCTCAATTAGAATAAGAAAATAAAATACAAAAATAAAATATATTTCCCTTTGTTAAGGTAGTTAAACTAAATATTAAATTGTCTCAAAACAAACTTGTTATTCCGTACAAATAACCTGACAAACTGTTGCTCGTTCTCTTATATAAATTGTCTCTTTCTTAGTTCATGAAAACAAAATGAGTACCGAACGATCTTCTTTCACTCAGTCCATAGAACAAACAAAATAAAATTTCCGAGCGGTCTTCTTATCCAAAAAAAATAGAGATATCTTGCAGTGTCCTTGTATTGTCTTTATCAAAAAAATATATAATAAAGTAAAGTTAAGTGCTGGCCAGCAATAATATTATATAGAGCTCTATATATATGTGTGTGGTGGTTTAGTATTTTTGCCTGCACTCCTCGGGATACTCAAAAGATGGTGACGGCTCCTCACGGCTCACGAGCCCCTGGAACAGCTCTCAGAAACAGCGGCAGCGTCTCATCAATGTCCATTCACTCGGCGTGGCGATTCCTTGTTAACAATCTTCTTATATGTACACTTCACCGACAGCTTCCGGCATGTTATCAAAAGCAGCACGAGTATTTTGCACAGTAAATATTACAATTAAATACTTTTTTTAACAAGTTTAAACTTCGAAAATAAACAGCGGAATAATTGCAGCTTAACCACACTTTGCTTGTGCATTGAAGAAGAGAACTACCCGCGAAAACTTTGTCTCCAAGGTAACAATAACACACACCGTAAAACAGCAGTCATAAAGCTGCCGCAACATAAAGTGGTCGTAACCCTTAAAGAGACACACACCAAAAACAGTGATATTACAGAAAAGCATTAACTGACTGAAAATGTATCTGGGTTACAGTGACATAAGTTCTCGAATGCTAAAAATTCTACTCGACCGCCGTAGCCTTGCCTCTCAACTACCGATGATAATGTTACCAGAGATAACACTACGTGGCTAGTTAACTCCGGTTAAGTTATCCCGTGAGCTCCTCGGGGGCTAAAATGTATGGTGTCTTGACATGCTGGTTAGAAAGCAACACACTATGTATATTCCTTTTGTCTTTAATAATTTTTGTGTGGCGTTTGCGGGTTTAGCCATTTCTCTGACAGTCTCAGGACGTGAAGACGTTCCATCAAAATAAGTCCCCCCCCCCGGCACTATTTTGCAGGACACCGCTGCTGCTTCCCGGGGTTAGCCCCGCCCTAGATGATTGTGATTGGTTTAAACAAATACAAACAGGCTAGCCCAGTTTCCCCCGGTTTCCCCACCCGAATAGACGGCTCTAATCCAAGCCCCAACCTCAGCGATTTTTACCAGTATCCAATAAGGAAGTGACCACAACTGTAGTAACCCGGAAGTGCCACTGGGGGCTGTATGCAGAAGAGAGCCATCTCTCATTGACTCCAATGTTAAACATGCCGTTTTCACAGCATTATTAATCCTATTTCAGGCCTGGATTGAAAAACCATTCTAGTCTGTATGTTTAGTTCATATCTCCATGACAACTCTGAGGGGGGTGAATTTTTTTCTAGCAAGCTAGTTTTAATTCTATTGGAAGTTAAAATATATGAATTTTAGGGGCGTGGCCTCTTGATTGACAGCTAGCCTCTGTCCCTCACTCAACCTCGAAGGCTAGTTGTAAGGGTTAGCATGCTAACTCAATAGACAGCAGTGTGTTCATTCCTCCATCCCGTGTGCTGCTTGGGGCTGTACCAACGATGGATTAAGGACTGTGGTTTACAGTTTTTTCGGTGAGTAACACTGTATTTACAATTATTATTGTTATGTTACAACTGTACACTGTAGCCCATAGAACCAATTAAAAGCTGTTAGTTTCGCGAGTGTCACAGTGACAGTGTTAGCTCTGTTATGCCAGCTAAATAAATAGCTAGTAGCCACTACCATGACTTGAGCACCGGGAGGATTCGGGCGGTGTTTGGGCCGTGAGGGTCGCTGTTTTACAGTTTATTAAGAGCATGGTACTGTGTTGAATACTTGTGGAATATCGGTTTAAATCATATCATAAATCATGTTGGCTGCATGCTTGTGGAGCCGGTGTGTCTCTGCCCAGGCCCGTGGTTTTGTGACAAAATATATGCTCACAAGTTTGCGCTCAATAATGTTTATAGATGAAGGGGCTATGTGCATCCGTAAAACCGGCTCCGTTCCACGGTTACTACGATGGTTATTTTTTTTTATAACAGTCGTATAAACTCAAATTAAATATACAATTGTGGCTGTGTTTCCGCAGCTGTGTTATCCGTGGATATTATGACGGTTATCGTACTGCATTAACTCAAAAATAAATATACAATTTTTGTTGTTTCTTCCTTTATTCCAAACGCTATTTTTCTGAAAAAAATGATTGATTGCCTAGTGCAGTACTTTTATCTGACTCTTTCTGTATTGTTTGACTCAGTGGTTGTCTCTCTGTCCTCTTCCAGGTTAACATGGAGGAATGAATGTGTGCCTCTGGTCTCCCTGGTCTCTACGTGAAAGAGCGACGGTGTGGCCATTCATCTGGCAGCAACCTACATTCACACTATCCTCATCTTATCTGCTTGTGATAATTGTCATTGATTGTGATATTTTGTGATATATCTTTTTCTGCACTGTCCGTCTTTGTAGAAGTATTCCTGCTCTGTAGAAAATCTTTCAAGTTTTTTTTTGTGGGATTTTTTCCTAACTTAAGTAAAGTGTTTTACAACATTACATAGCCCTGATTAGGCCTATATAAAAAACATAATTTTATTAATTGATAACTTAACAGCCCCAAATGTATTATCTTTTGACTATTTTTGTGTAATTTTTAATGAAAATATGCCGAGAATGTTTCATATAGCTTCTCCTGTTAAAATTTCAATGCAAAACTTTTACTTGTAACAGAGTAATTTAACAGTTTGGTATTTGTACTTTTACTTCAGTAAAGGATGTGAATATTTCCTTCTACACTGTTTAATCTTTACCTGGGTCATCTTTGAGTCTTACATACAAGCAAAATCATTTTCATAAGTACTTTTAATATAATATAATGTTCTACTTTTACTCAAGTGATATTGTAATTGGTGACTTGTAAAAGAGTCAATTCTCTGATATGATGATGAAGATACTTTTAATGACCACACAGCCAGGCTGGTGGAATTTGTTTTCAGTACAGCTCCTTGGTACAGGTTCCAACTTTACATTGAACATTAGACATACAGACAGGCACATTACATAATACAACAGGGCCATGCTTAATCGTCAGCTTTCAGATTTTAGAATGTTGGAAGGCATAGTGTGCAGGGTGAGTGGGATCAGAGATGTGTAGTGTCAGTTTGCGGGATAGTAATTCAAGGGATGGTAGGGTGTGCCAATAATTTTGGATGCTGTTGATGCACTGTAATTTCTTCCGGGAGAGTGAGTCAAGGCTGGCAAATCAGATGGATGAGGTGAGGATGCTTTCAACGATGGCTGTATAGAAGCGATAGAAAGTGTACTTAATCATTTAATTCAACTGTTGCACCTTAACATAAAACCCTGCTCTAAATATTTTATATAATATATGTATATTCAAAATCATAGGCTATTAAATTAGTGTTCTCATCTGTTTATGGATTGAATGTGTCCTCCCTTATCATGTATTACTGTTAATAACATTTTCAGTCTGGAGACCAAAATACAATTAATATTATTACAAATACATTGAGATCAGCTTGTTCAGCCCTTAGTCAACACTAGGAGACATTTGTTTCAGCTACGAGCTTTTTAATGCCCTCTCTCATGTGCTCGGAGGTGATATTGAGAATATGTTCAGCTCTGTTGGACCAAACTGGAGGCAGGGAATTACGTGACTGAGGCTGAGCTCGTCTACCGGTAGGCTAACAAGTAGAGCGAGTGCTGTTAGCGTAGCTCCTGGCTCGAGCTAATGTTGCTAACTTGGTGCACGTCACAGTACTTCGGCTAGATGGGACTATCTCCCTCCCCCCAACGTCGCTACATGCCCTTTTTTGGTACGAGGAAGTGAGGCGGAGTCAAACTCTGGCAAGATGGCGGCGCGCACACGCCAAGAAAGAAGGGATACTCCTCGGTGAACTGAGGTCGGGCATGATGCTTTATCCATTATATTATACTATCTATGCTCTAAACAGAGTGCTTCCAGACCATACTACTTGCTGTAGTTTGGTCTGGCTTTGCGAGACTACACTTGTGTTGATGTTGAAATAAACTGCCCCCAGTAACTTCATTAAATGTGAAGTTGGTATTTTATTTTCTTATGTGCTACGAAAATAACTATTATGATGTTGGTCTTTTATGAGTTCTTTATTATCTTTAGCCTGTGTGTGTGTGGGGGGGGGGGGGGGGGGGGTATTTTGTTTTAGCCGAGTTAAAGCGGCTACGAGTAACATTTAAATATCTTTTAAACAGCCTCATGTTTCCTCTCATAATCATAAATGACCTTTAACAGGAAACCAGACCATCAGTGCAAAGAAAGACGTTTTTAAATAGTTTTTATTACTGCATTTGATTTGGTCGTACACCCAGTCCGATTTTCAGTTCACGCGTGCATGCTCTATGGTCACATATCGGTATTGGTCACAGATTTCAGTGCGGCGCAGGAACGCGATTTGAGAAGCCTATGGCTCCAGGTGAGGGAAGGGGAGCGGGAGCCTTGTTTGAGACAGTTGTTTGTTCATAATGACTGATAACGGGGCTGAACCATCAAAGAAAAAAAAGAAAATGCAATGAAGAAAAGCTGAAAGGGAGAGTGATAGGCGGGCGGGAGGGCGTTGCCAAGCAACGTATACACAATAGGCTCGTTCGACCTCCGTTGTGGCTCGTCTGGAAAGTAGACGAGAGTAGCCGAGTGCAGTCGGGGGAGTGACGAAAATGCCTGACTGAAGCCGGACAGCTCCGAGTCGGAAGTAGCGTCCTTGTTGCGGATGCAGTTCGTTTTCTAGTTTTATTTTGAAGGCCTATTAGAAACATATTCGCAGGAGAGTCACACATGCTACAACCGATTAGAAGCAGAACACAACACAAAGACGAGTAAACACTTTAAAAGCGAGGGGCATTTTCAAAACAAGAAACGAGATATAAGCTAATATCCCCATTCCCCACACATCTTTATCTTTCTTGTTACTTTACTAGAACACCTACTTTTAAGTGATAAAGAATAATTTACAAGAATAATTTACAAATCCAAATAAAGGAGGTTTAGTATTTCTCCCTTCACATAACGAATATGATCGGCCTAAATAAAGAAGGTCTAAGAAAAGATCCCTTATTATTATTGTAGAGATGGATATGATGAACTGTATTATGATGTGTAACAAACAAACTACTTGTTGTAGTTTTGGTCTGGCTTTGCGACACTACATGTAAAATACAATCCCCAGACCATTTAGATCACTTGAAATAAGCCTATGATTTAATCTTAATGGTATAAAAATCACTTCACCAAGATCTTATGTGACTCAAGTTTGTGTTCACTTTTAAATATTATTTCTATGTCAAGGGTTCAGAGGTTTAACTCTGATTAAGTACATTTCTGCTTAAATGCATATTGTGGCGGCCTAATGATTAAACATAAATTAAAATCAAAAAGAATGGATCGTAATTTAATTTTGAGCGGTGATGTCAGACTTTTGCCTAACCAATTGGGGAAACGCATCAAAGGCACGAGGTTTAAACTCCCAATTAGCGCTCAGCTCCGCCTGTCAGCAAGACGTTTCCCATCAGACATTTCGCTCCCGCAGCCCGTGGGGAGCAACTGCAGCGACTTGCTCCAGTGTCTGTGTCCGTCTTGATACCGCGGGACTTCAAAGTCTCAAGCAGCCGAGCCGCAGCCAGCCACGGGTGCAAGTCATGGACATATAAAGAAATGGACACCGTATTGAAACATGGCGCCCATTCATTCCTATGAAAGCTGCTCATAGGCGCAGAGAAGCAACAAGGAAGTATAATCCGGAAATTCCATACGGCCAAAAGCATGACGTAGCATAGACGTAGCGGCATTATGGACCTATCAAGAAAGAGGGCGGCAAGCGTAGCGGACTGGAGGCGGGTGTCTCGTTCTGTAGCATCTAGCCTGGCGAAAACCAACTGAAAGCCGTTAAAAGCCGTTGGGCTAATAAAACGCTTGAGGTGGCGTTTTGAAATGAGAAAACTTACATTTTAATAGTATATGGTCTAAAGATAAGTATGAGCCTATGATTGATATCCAGAAAAAATGTGCAGAGACACAATCTTGTTCGCCGCTTGTACTGTGTGGACAGGGACATCTGCCTACGGGCCGCATGAAAATAAGCTCCACCCCTTACCATGCAATACCAATGGGTTGGCCACATGTCCATGCTGGCTGCTCGGAGAAGGCAGCATCCTGGGGGCCTGGTGCAAGTGGGACAAAAAGTCTAACCATAATGCAGTGCGCTCAGCAAGACGAGCGTCATAATTGCGCAGGTCTTAGCAAGACGGCGACAGGTCGAACGAGCCTATTTTCACGCAGCGAACCTAGACTGCAGTGTTTACTCCTAAATGAATGAGCGGTAGCCTACTAAAACAAAGTTTACTTTGCCTCACCAGCATCATCAGATGACCATTATTCATCTGAAATAGTCATTATTTACAACATAAACACATTACCTCATCGTGATCCATACTAACTAACTGCCATCACTCGTTCATTCGCTTGGTGTGAGGACACGGACTCGTTCAGCTCCTTGAGAGGTGACAATGCATCAACTCATTGCAATCAGGTGTGTTTAGCACTTACTGCCATTAGTTGATGCCGTGTCACCCATAGACTCACAGAGCCGAAAAGAGTCCGGTGCCCTCCACAGTTTCAACACACGGACACGCACCATATTGCTTCCTGATTATTTGAATCTTAGGGTGTATTCACACATGGAAAGTCCGTTAGTTCACTTGCTTTGGTCCAGACCAAATAGAATTTGGATTTTTTTTTTGTTGGTGTGGTCCACTTTCATATTGCCCCTTTTGCAAGTGAACCAGCAATACGAAGCAAAACCACACGTGATCTGATGTCATTCATTCATTGGACAGACATTCTGGGGTGGAGAGAAGCAGGAAGAACGAAGTAAAAACTGCGAAATATATCATTGATATAATATGGTTAAAAATAATAAAAATGCCTACATCTAGCCTGTAATTAAAGAAGAAACACATCAAATTATTATTGTTTCATATGGTTATAATATGTAGCCCCATGTCAATGCCACGTTATGTGGCTTCTAGCCTACGATGTGAAACATCATTTTTACTGTATTTTTGCTGCTGGACGCGCGCTCGCGTGAAGAATAGGCTCAAACTGAAACACAGCTGATTTAGCTGTGTATCAGCTGGGTGTCAGTTCGGCGCAGTTCAGCACCAAACTGACACTGGGATAGTATTGACGAAGAACAATAAAAACACACACTTCATGCAAAGCGCAGCGTGAACCTGTTGGCACTGTAGGCTACGGGAGACGCTCCTCTCCATCTGATCGCTGATCCGCACGCGTCATTATCAAATGTAATATTTTCGCTCGGGGCTCCCGGTCAAACCACAGCTAATCTTCCTAACAATGGCGACAACAACACTTTCCCATAATGTGAAGCTGATGGCGATTTATTAAAAAAGAAAAGAAAGAAAGGCGCAGTGCTTCCTGCAATTGGGTCGGATCGAGTCCGGCCAAATTCACACCACAAACGAACTGCAGCAGAGTGCGTTTCGAAGCGCATCGAGACCACCTCTTCAGCTGAGTCTCGGAGCGTTTGTTTGGTCCGCCCCCGGGTGCGATTGCTGTATTCACACCTGTCTGAAAGATGCGCACCGAAGGTGGAAGTGCACCTGAGTTCGTTTCAACCGAACTAAACACAGCATGTGTGAATACACCCTTACACTCCCTGCACGAGCTACAAAACAGCTTCACGACAGCTGGCGTCGTTAAAATACTACCGCTTTTGTTCAAAGGTGTCGCCAACGTGCCGACTTACTCGTAGTGGCTTTAAATCTTCCTCTCTTCTCCTCTCCTCTCTTCTGTTTTACCTCTCGTTCGTATTCGTGTAGAGTCGGTAAACTCCGGCGGTGGCCTGTTGCTTTAAATCTTGCCACCGTAAAGGATTATGGCATAGGCCTACCACTATCTCCTTTCCTTTAGCATAGGTTAGCCAGGAGTAACCTATGCTAAAGGAGGGTTAAAGGATGAATCGAGGCTCCTTTCCTAGGCCTTTCCTAAGCATTTTGGTTATTCGGATCATAGACATTATAAAGGATAGACGCCGCATTGGGCGTTGAGCGCGAGAAATGCGGGCGCCATCTTGGACCGGTCACACGTTCCACTCAGTGTAGTCTGTTTGGCAGGTGGAATGAACTGTCAGCGCATGTAATTAATCATATCTCATTAAATACCAAACTGATTTTCACGCGGTTTTCTTTGCTGCAAAGATCATACATGTAGCTAAGATACAGGGTACAAGTTTCGACGTGTTTTAATATTCATAGCGGGCTTAACAGTCATAGAAGATTCTGATATGATAGGCTATAACCAGACGTCCGAGTCACACACTTCGTCCGGGAGGAGATTGAAACGGAGGATGTGTTTCTGCTTGGGGAACATATTGAGAAGACACAGTTTGGCATCGACAACCACCATTCCGACTTGTTGTCATTGGTTGTGTCTGTCTTTCACAAATTAAGTCTGCACCACATTGCCAAACTCGCCTCGCTTGAATTTCTCTTCGGAGTAAAATGCGATTGTAAGGATGGTTAACTTTATTTTATGCATTTGAGTATTATTGTTTGCTGTTGTTGTTTGATTTTCCCTTAATTTAATACTTTTGATTGCTCTGGTTTTGTATTGAATGTGTTTTTAAATGTAGGCTACCGCGCTGCAAGGCACGCATTGATTTCCTGTCTGTGTCTGAGGAACCAACTCGAGACTAGACTGAACTTGGTATTCCCCCCTAGTATAGAACATTGGACAACCAAGAAGACTTTGCTTTTAAAAAATCCCGTCCTCTTTTAAGAGGCAATTGCCTACAAGCTTGTGTTTTAAATTAGAGAAATAAAACATATTTTTACATGAACACTCATGTTGTCCTTCTCTTTTAATGAGATATTATATACACTGGTTTTTATTTATAGGCTATTTAATGCCTTCATGGGAAACATCCACCCTTCATATGTACCATGCTCGACTAGCCTACTCCTCCTAAATTGCCCCGAGCTAACTCCAGTTTAGGAATAACTGCCTTTTCATGTAGTGCCCCTAATTCATGGAATGCTCTGCAGAGCTATTTAAAAATGACTGCTCTTCCTACTCTTGGTTTATCTGAATCTATGATTTCTGAATTTTACACATCTGACTGTAACTGTTTTAGCTGAATTCATTGTTCATTTAGTATTTTATTTTTGCTCTTGTTTTGTATTTTGTATAGGCCTACTTTATTTAGATTAATATATTTTATCCTATTTTATTTCTGTTCTCTGTTTATGTTATCCCTGTGATTGTCTTTATTGTGTATGCTCGTCACTGTAAATGAATAAATATATTTATATATAGCCTAATCATATATTGTTAACTTATTAAAATAGCTTACTTTACTGCCCCTATCTGTTTCTGCTTCCCTTTTCGGGGGATGTTCCTCGTTTTGATCTCGGACGTCTGGTTACTTATATCATATCAGAATATTCTATGACTGTTAAGCCCACTATGAATATTAAAACACGTCGAAACTTGTGCCCTGTATCTTAGCTACATGTATGATCTTTGCAGCAAAGAAAACCGCGAGAAAATCAGTTTGGTATTTAATGAGATATGATTAATTACATGCGCTGACAGTTCATTCCACCTGCCAAACAGACTACACTGAGTGGAACGTGTGACCGGTTCAAGATGGCGGCCGCATTTCTCGTCAGCGCCAATAGGCAGTAGCGGCCAACGCGGCGTCTATGTCTATGATTCGGGTCACCTATCTGCCGAGCACTTCCGGGTCATCTCGATAGGAAAGGAAATTTCCTATGCAAAAAAAAGTTTTCGGATAGGCCCAAACTATAAGCCTCCTTTCCTATGCCTTAACCCCTAAACGTCATCGTGGTTAAGGAGAGATGAAAGGTGCTTTCTATCGAACATAGGAAAGGACAGCGCTGTTTCAAATGAATTGAGAGGCACCTATTTGGAGACGCATGGGGAAAGTGGAACTCCACCGGAAGTGGATTTCATTGGTCAGAATTGTAACCTATTTGTTTTCTTCTTTTTGTTTTACTGCCGGAGTTCACCTAGCGGTGAATAATAATACACGGTTTCCACCGGTTATGGTAAAATCAAGCCCCAACCTCAGCGATTTTTACCAGTATCCAATAAGGAAGTGACCACAACTGTAGTAACCCGGAAGTGCCACTGGGGGCTGTATGCAGAAGAGAGCCATCTCTCATTGACTCCAATGTTAAACATGCCGTTTTCACAGCATTATTAATCCTATTTCAGGCCTGGATTGAAAAACCATTCTAGTCTGTATGTTTAGTTCATATCTCCATGACAACTCTGAGGGGGGTGAATTTTTTTCTAGCAAGCTAGTTTTTATTCTATTGGAAGTTAAAATAGATGGATTTTAGGGGCGTGGCCTCTTGATTGACAGCTAGCCTCTGTCCCTCACTCAACCTCGAAGGCTAGTTGTAAGGGTTAGCATGCTAACTCAATAGACAGCAGTGTGTTCATTCCTCCATCCCGTGTGCTGCTTGGGGCTGTACCAACGATGGATTAAGGACTGTGGTTTACAGTTTTTTCGGTGAGTAACACTGTATTTACAATTATTATTGTTATGTTACAACTGTACACTGTAGCCTATAGAACCAATTAAAAGCTGTTAGTTTCGCGAGTGTCACAGTGACAGTGTTAGCTCTGTTATGCCAGCTAAATAAATAGCTAGTAGCCACTACCATGACTTGAGCACCGGGAGGGTTCGGGCGGTGTTTGGGCCGTGAGGGTCGCTGTTTTACAGTTTATTAAGAGCATGGTACTGTGTTGAATACGTGTGGAATATCGGTTTAAATCATATCATAAATCATGTTGGCTGCATGCTTGTGGAGCCGGTGTGTCTCTGCCCGGGCCCGAGGTTTTTTCAAGGCTCCATGCCGCTAACGACTGTTTATGGTCAGATGGGCACGTAATGGAATCGGTTCAGAAACAAAAGTTGGGCTGAGCGGTCCAGTTAAACCTTTTACTATCTATGGGTTAAACATATGGCATAGGAACACTTTTGTGACAAAATATATGCTCACAAGTTTGCGCTCAATAATGTTTATAGATGAAGGGGCTATGTGCATCCGTAAAACCGGCTCCGTTCCACGGTTACTACGATGGTTTTTTTTTTTTTATAACAGTCATATAAACTCAAATTAAATATAAAATTGTGGCTGTGTTTCCGCAGCTGTGTTATCCGTGGATATTATGACGGTTATCGTACTGCATTAACTCAAAAATAAATATACAATTTTTGTTGTTTCTTCCTTTATTCCGAACGCTATTTTTCTGAAAAAAATGATTGATTGCCTAGTGCAGTACTTTTATCTGACTCTTTCTGTATTGTTTGACTCAGTGGTTGTCTCTCTGTCCTCTTCCAGGTTAACATGGAGGAATGAATGTGTGCCTCTGGTCTCCCTGATCTCTACGTGAAAGAGCGACGGTGTGGCCATTCATCTGGCAGCAACTGAAGTCAACCTACATTCACACTATCCTCATCTTATCTGCTTGTGATAATTGTCATTGATTGTGATATTTTGTGATATATCTTTTTCTGCACTGTCCGTCTTTGTAGAAGTATTCCTGCTCTGTAGAAAATCTTTCAAGTTTTTTTTTGTGGGATTTTTTCCTAACTTAAGTAAAGTGTTTTACAACATTACATAGCCCTGATTAGGCCTATATAAAAAACATAATTTTATTAATTGATAACTTAACAGCCCCAAATGTATTATCTTTTGACTATTTTTGTGTAATTTTTAATGAAAATATGCCGAGAATGTTTCATATAGCTTCTCCTGTTAAAATTTCAATGCAAAACTTTTACTTGTAACAGAGTAATTTAACAGTTTGGTATTTGTACTTTTACTTCAGTAAAGGATGTGAATATTTCCTTCTACACTGTTTAATCTTTACCTGGGTCATCTTTGAGTCTTACATACAAGCAAAATCATTTTCATAAGTACTTTTAATATAACATAATGTTCTACTTTTACTCAAGTGATATTGTAATTGGTGACTTGTAAAAGAGTCAATTCTCTGATATGATGATGAAGATACTTTTAATGACCACACAGCCAGGCTGGTGGAATTTGTTTTCAGTACAGCTCCTTGGTACAGGTTCCAACTTTACATTGAACATTAGACATACAGACAGGCACATTACATAATACAACAGGGCCATGCTTAATCGTCAGCTTTCAGATTTTAGAATGTTGGAAGGCATAGTGTGCAGGGTGAGTGGGATCAGAGATGTGTAGTGTCAGTTTGCGGGATAGTAATTCAAGGGATGGTAGGGTGTGCCAATAATTTTGGATGCTGTTGATGCACTGTAATTTCTTCCGGGAGAGTGAGTCAAGGCTGGCAAATCAGATGGATGAGGTGAGGATGCTTTCAACGATGGCTGTATAGAAGCGATAGAAAGTGTACTTAATCATTTAATTCAACTGTTGCACCTTAACATAAAACCCTGCTCTAAATATTTTATATAATATATGTATATTCAAAATCATAGGCTATTAAATTAGTGTTCTCATCTGTTTATGGATTGAATGTGTCCTCCCTTATCATGTATTACTGTTAATAACATTTTCAGTCTGGAGACCAAAATACAATTAATATTATTACAAATACATTGAGATCAGCTTGTTCAGCCCTTAGTCAACATTAGGAGACATTTGTTTCAGCTACGAGCTTTTTAATGCCCTCTCTCATGTGCTCGGAGGTGATATTGAGAATATGTTCAGCTCTGTTAGACCAAACTGGAGGCAGGGAATTACGTGACTGAGGCTGAGCTCGTCTACCGGTAGGCTAACAAGTAGAGCGAGTGCTGTTAGCGTAGCTCCTGGCTCGAGCTAATGTTGCTAACTTGGTGCACGTCACAGTACTTCGGCTAGATGGGACTATCTCCCTCCCCCCAACGTCGCTACATGCCCTTTTTTGGTACGAGGAAGTGAGGCGGAGTCAAACTCTGGCAAGATGGCGGCGCGCACACGCCAAGAAAGAAGGGATACTCCTCGGTGAACTGAGGTCGGCCATGATGCTTTATCCATTATATTATACTATCTATGGGTAAAATACGTCAGTTTGTTAAGGGTCCCAAGTGGCCAGGACGGTGGTAAAAAGTACATGTTGAGGTAGAAGATGAATGAAGCAACGAAGCTTTGTGTACATCTTCTGAAATCCGTCTGTTTAATTCACAATCATCACGAGTAGGTCAATCACATACAAATATCAACTCTTATAAATGAAACACAAAAAGTGCCACCACATTAAAATAAATAACTCATTTTAAAAAGTGCAAACACATCAAAACACACAACTCATTTTAAAAAGTGCAAACACATCAAAACACACAACTCATTTTAAAAAGTGCAAACACATCAAAATACATTTTTTTATAAGAGTTTATATTTTTATGTGATGTGTGGGCATTTTTTGTGTCTTTCAGTGACCGTGGAGGTCCGTTTTCTCCATGCGTCTCCAAATAGGTACTCTTGAATGAATTCGACTCCACCTTTCCTAACCGACGTCATTGCGCGACGGCGAGTATTGCTGACGTGAGTCACTAGCGTGAAACTACACTATTCTCCGAAAATTGACTACAACAAGCGCTCGTTTGATCCATGTGTTCTTTTCATATTGATTTTAATCAGGTTGTCGCCAACAGAGTGAGAATCACTCCCTTATATCCCAATTCACATGTGGAATAAAAAGAGGCTACACTTGTGTTAATGTTGAAATGAACTGCCCCCAGTAACTTCATTAAATGTGAAGTTGGTATTTTATTTTCTCCGGCGGTGGCTTGTTGCTTTAAATATTGCCGCCGTAAAGGATTATGGGATACCACTATCTCCTTTCCTTTAGCATAGGTTGGTCAGGGGCCTATCCGAAAAGTCCAATCTCCTAACCTATAAGCCTCCTTTCCTATGCCTTAACCCCTAAACGTCATCGGGGTTAAGGAGAGATGAAAGGTGCTTCCTATCGAACATAGGAAAGGACAGCGTTGTTTCAAATGAATTCGACTCCACCTTTCCTAACCGACGTCATTGCGCGACGGCGAGTATTGCTGACGTGAGTCGCGTGAAACTACACTATTCTCCGAAAATTGACTACAACAAGCGCTCGTTTGATCCATGCGTTCTTTTCATATTGATTGTAATCAGGTTGTCGCCAACAGAGTGAGAGTCACTCCCATATATCCCAATTCACATGTGGAATAAAAAGAGGCTACACTTAGCCTATGTTGATGTTGAAATGAACTGCCCCCAGTAACTTCATTAAATGTGAAGTTGGTATTTTATTTTCTTATGGTGTAAATGATGTGCTACGAAAATAACTAAATTATGATGTTGGTCTTTTATGAGTTCTTTATTATCTTAATGGGGGGGGGTATTTTGTTTTAGCTGAGTTAAATCTTCCTCTCTTCTCCTCTCCTCTCTTCTGTTTTGCCTCTCGTTCGTATTCGTGTAGAGTCGGTAAACTCCGGCGGTGGCTTGTTGCTTTAAATATTGCCGCCGTAAAGGATTATGGGATACCACTATCTACGTTCCTTTAGCAAAGGTTGGTCAGGAGTAACCTATGCTAAAGGAGGGTTAAAGGATGAATCGAGGCTCCTTTCCTATGCATTTTGGTTATTCGGATTCACCTATCTGCCGAGCACTTCCGGGTCATCTCGATAGGAAAGGAAATTTCCTATGCAAAAAAGAGTTTTCGGATAGGCCCCAGGAGTAACCTATGCTAAAGGAGGGTTAAAGGATGAATCGAGGCTCCTTTCCTATGCCTTTCCTAAGCATTTTGGGAATTCGGATCACCTATCCGCCGAGTACTTCCGGTTCATCTTGATAGGAAAGGAAGGTTGCGTTCCGAATCGCATACTCTTTCTTTTTTCTATTCTACATACTACATCCGACGATAAAAAGAATCTAGTTAGGATGCAGTAGGCATACTATTGGGACATACTTTTCTCTCTTATTTCATCATAACATTGCGCCTTGATCTTGCCTCTTGCTTTTATATCCGTTGCATCCATGGACATCCCCGTTTGTTTTCATATGGAGGCTTCGTCGATGTTACGTCACTTCACGTGCGCACTGGATTGTGGGTCAGAATCGCCCAAATAGGATGCACTTTTCAACACTAACAATCTTGGCCGCATGAAGTAGGACATCCGGGTACTTCTAACCATCCTAAATCTGGCCACAAGAATCGGGACATCCTAAATCTTTTTTCTACATACTATATAGTAGAAAGTATGCGATTCGGAACGCAACCGAAATTTCCTATGCAAAAAAAAGTTTTCGGATAGGCCCCAGTAATCACGCAAAAGTTCCTTTCCTTTCCTCTAGCGTTGGGCCCATTTGTCTATCAGCCCCACCTGCAGGTTGTGGATGAGTACTGTATGGGCGCTCAACCACACTATGGACTTGATATTAGTGATGGGTCGAAATGTGCCGAGGCTTCGGAGCGTGTGTCGAGTAATCCCGGAAGTTTTTGGTGAAGCGCGTATCGATGCTTGTTAGTGATGGGTCGGGCAACACCGATGCGTCGGCACATGTGTCGAGCTCATAGCGCGAAGCCCCGTGTCGGTGCGCGTATCGCTTTAAGAAAGTCACGTGACCGATACAGCTGCAGTATCGCCTTTCTTTATAGGTCCATGCTGTCGATGCGGCTCGCCGGGCGCGCCAAACTGTGTTTAAAAGAAAGCGCATCTGTAAACGGGATGCTTCTATGCCAAAACAATCACTCATCTTATCTGCAAGCCATAATGCAGTGATTTTCAACCTTTTTTGAGCCGCGGCACATTTTTTACATTTACAAAATCCTGGGGCACAACGACAACCAAAATGACACTCTAACACAGTACATATACATACCGTATTGGTCCTAATATAAGACGACCCTGATTATAAGACCCCGTTTTTCAAAACTCATATTTGGGAAAAAGATTTGAAGACCAGATCTTGTTTTTAAAAGGAAATTAATTTTATTTATAATATAAATAATATACGAAAATAAAAATGCCTTGAATAAAACACTTTCCTTCATTGCAAATGAACAGTAGTGCAAATAGACCGAACCGATGTGTTTACCACAGACTTTATTCCTCTGCCCCGCTGTGATCGCTCTCGCTGTCATCTCTCTATGCTCTGGTTCGGTCGTGGCATAGCGGGTCATCCTCGCTGCTGTCCTCGGCATCTGAGACGCAACATTTATTAAATGCTCATAGTTAATCACATAACGTAGTGCTGAAACGAAAGCTATCAACGCCGTGGTTTAAGGCTGAAATGATAACCGGGGCACGTTACAGATCTCCGTTAGTTTCAGTTTACAGCCGATAAAGTTACAATCACAACAACCGCATGGACAGCGTTTAAATAAAGCCTCTTATTCTTATTATCATTAGGGCTTTGATGCAAATGATAAAATCTAAACATCACGGCGGCTTTGGTGTGCGTAAAAGGAAAGCGCAGTTGGCAATCTCTCCTTAGCACTGCAACTGCTGTGACTAAAAAGCCACAGTAAAGGTCGATCGCACAGCCGATTCCTACTCGATACGTTGGCTCGCAACATAATGATTTGAGGCTTTGGCGATTTCCCGTGCCTCTTGTATTCTCTCCACACAAAGCGTTCTCTCTCCCATTGCACACACACATGCCCCAGCCGCTTCCGAGAGCACAGACAGTGTTGGTTCCAACCGTTAAAAATAAAATAAACAACTTTTTAAACACAGGCCCTGAAGCTATGTAAAGCGCTTTGACTGCGAGAAATGCGCCGTATATATTAAATATAGGCCTAGCCTATTATTATTATTAAGCTGAATGGTCGCTCTGGTAACGGGCAGTCCATTACTGGACGACGAATACTAGACCCCGAATATAAGACAACCTGACTTTTTACGACCTATTCCTAGGGGAAAAAACCCTGTCTTATAATCGGATACGGTAGAAGAGTAGCCGATTACATTATCTGCCACTTTATTACAGCACAGACACCCGACAATGGTTAATTAGCTGATATTAGATAATTTCCCACGGCACACCTGACGATCTCTCAAGGCACACTAGTGTGCCGCGGCACACTGGTTGAAAATCACTGCCATAATGGAGCCAGAGAGAAAAAGAAAAGTTTCCGCCGTGTGGGACCATTTTGATCTTATATCCGCAAATAAGGTATTTGTTTTTATTTCCTTATAATCTCATATGGTTCTTCCCAGTTCCCACTTGATCTATCAGAACTCAACACCCCAACTTTCACTACAATATCAAAGATATTCAAACTTTGATTAAGATATGAAATATTACAATATAAAATACAATAAGTTAAATTATATTATTGTATAGCAAGTCTTAAATCAGTATGTCAGTTGAGTCTGTCATTGGGTTGCCGGTAATGATTTTTAAGATCCAGCAGGTGTCAGTATTGAGCAGCACAGTGACACAGTACCGACACAGTATCAATACAGTTTGGTAATGTGTCGCAACCATAGATAGTATAATATAACAACGCTTCACGAGGCCTCATCTACCCACCACTAATGCTTGTATCGTTTAGGGCGAATCACGTGACTGATGACGTTCGAAGCCTCGTTTGTTCAAGAAGTGCTTCGGGTATTGTGGATCCACTCGCACTTTGTGGGTTAGTGTTGGCGATTTATTGGTTTGGGAGTGATGTAGACGTGGATGTTGTATCAACTTGCTGTGACTTTATTGTGCACTGCTGCCTCATCTGTGCCATCTGAAAGAGTGTTCTCCAAAGCAGGAGAAGATGTTTCCAAAAGGGGAAATTGTCTGAATCCCAGCACAGTGGAATACATTTTGTTTCTCAATAAAAATGAATCAAATCCTTAAGTTGCACAAGCACATTCACTGCCCCTTACCTTTTTATAACACTGCGACAGTTTGAAAATAAGTATTCCTGTCATTATGAGTAATTCAAAGTTTGACGAAAAATATTTATTGATAGATTTATTCATATGTTTTATCATGTTTCATACCCATAATAATACACCAAACAAAATATAAATTGTATTTAATTTATATGAATTAGCCTAATACATGAACAATAGGCTACATGAAATGCATTTATTAAGATGTATTGATTTATTAACTTGTCAGTCACTCATTCCCATGGCTGAAATGTTGCAGGACAGTATTGAGTTAATTACAAATTGATAGAATGATCTGGCTATTTAACACTGTTTGACCAGCAGGGGGGGTTGTATTGTGTTCAAATCGGTTCAAATGAAGCCTCGAGAAATGAACCTTTTTGTGAACCATTTGGCTTTAAGGCTTCAAGGCTTCAATAAGCTTCATCTGGCCATCACTACTTGATATCTCCAGGGTTACAAATCACTGCTTCAACAGTTATAGTTCTCAATACTAATCAGCCCTGGTTACAAATCACTGCTTCAACAGTTATAGTTCTCAATACTGATCAGCCCAATAGAGTCCAGCTGCAGCCCCGGAGAACGACACCCTGGCGTGACGGAAGTAACCGTGGTGTGACGGGAGAGGTTAGAATATAGATAGAGCATTGACGGAACACGGCGGCGGCCATCTTGAGTACGTCACGTCAAACAATAACAAGACAGCAGACCGATACAAGTTTGTGTTATTTATATTGTTTTGGCGATTAGGTTCAGGCATCACAGTTGGGTGGTTAGGGTTAGGGTTAGTGACATAGCAGACATGTCATGGAAGCTAAATAGTCAAAAATCACTTCCGTCACACCACGGTTACTTCCGTCACGCCAGGGTGTCGTTGTCACGCCAGGGTGTCGTTCTCCGGGGCTGCAGCTGGACCCTACTCAATCAGCCCTGTGTTAGCTTACTACTGCCAAGTAGGAAGCAGGGAAGCCCGCCTGTCCCCGAGTAGTCACCATGTTAGCTAGCTGCTTGTGGACCATGTGTGCAATAATCCAGGTTTTTTTTTCAACTTTTCATTTGTCATAAAGCTTTATGAGGCCACATTTGTGTTATCAGCGTTCAGCTGATGAATAAATAATCTAGAAATAAGAAATTAAATTATTAAATGTAAAAGGCAATAGAAGATGTATCAATATCGACTTCACTAAACACTTCGCTAATCAAGTTATCTTATTTGTCTTGAAAAAACTATATTATACCAGTATAGCTTATATTTATTTAAGTAAATATTTATGTAATAATTAAAACATTGCCCTGATCTTAATCGATTGATTCACAAATTAGTTTATAGGCTAACCGATGTATAATAACGAGATCAACTGATTATGAAATAACGAGCATGGAGCAGTGATACAAAAACCCGTTGGCTTCTTGAATACCACACCGGGCAGATTGTCCCCGGAACCTTTCCCGTCTCCTTTTCGCTGAACACGGACGTATTTTGATGGAGCACACGAAGAGCAAAGCGACGCGGCGGGACTTTCTTACTAAAAAAATTAAAGACCTAAAAAATTACACCTCGAGGAAAGCGTTTTCAATATCACCGTGAATGGAAATCACGTCTGCAGGCACCTGTTAAATTTAACTTGCTTTGTGGAATTAAAATGAGCAGGTGCGTATAATTTTAAAGAGGCTAACAGATGAAGCTAACCAACTACATGTGTTTACCCATCTCCATTGACAGTTCCTGTGCTTTATTATACTATCTATGGTTTTGAATGAAACCTTAACCTGCTGTTGGCGACAGGGGTTAAGGGAGAGTTAACTTAACACACACTGAAGCCTCCTCTGAGCATGATTGTACATCCAAGAAGGTTTTGGATTTCATATTAAACTGATAGAATCTATGAGGCTCAAATTTGTAATATATATTTGCCTCTTATTATAATCTTCAGACTTAGTTGTGGAAGTTTGGAAGTCATATTTTGGTAGACAAGCTGGGTGAAATGTCTCTTTGTTGAAAGTGTTTTAATTTGACAGGTAGAACCAGCCAGTTACCATTTCAAAGATGGAGTCCATTCCTCCAAACACTGAGGTTCGGCAAGCGGTGGCCCAGTGTTTCCGGACCCTGAGCACATCCACAGATAACAGCGACATCATCGCGTCTCTTCAAAAGCTCCGCTCGTTCTTGGATGACGGAGCAGGTAGTGGGACCACTTCAGCTCAGCGGGCAGAGTTCAGGAGAGCTCACTACACTCGCACCCTTCAGTTCCTCGTCGCCAACATCCAGGCCGACTGGACGCGGGGCCTCACAGCCGCTCAGCGCATGGCCTTATGGGACGGCCTGTTCCTCCAGGGCCCTCCGGAACAGGCGCTGCTGGTGCTGATGGAGGGAGTGGCAGAGTTTAGGTGTGTTGTGTGCACGTGATTTAATCTGTTCCCTCATTACAGGCGTAGTCAACGATTGTGGAGAAGGCTTGTCACAAAATCACTTTTTGACAAGATCAGTGAATATCTCCTCATGATCCGCTACTGTGCGATGAAAAACATCTGTTGTTAATACACAGCCTGGGTCTAGGCTCTGTAAACTGGTATTAACAAATTAACAAAGGGGGACCCACCATAGCTAATTACATACCCTTTACAGATCCTAGGCTGTGTATTAACACTGGATTTTTTGTCAGTGCACACACAGTACTTACAGGTAGTGTATCCCTGAGAAGATATTCATTGATTTTGACAAAAAGTGATTTTGACAACAAGCGTTCTACAGAATTGATGACCCCACCTTTTAACGTTTTCTCTCCGCCTCAGAGCCAGCACAAATCTGGACCACCTGGTCAGCATCACGGAGAGGTTCCTTCAGAGCGGGCGACTGGCTTACCTGCTGTGGTCCTACTGTCAGAGGGCGGGTCCCTCTGACTCCCCCCAGCTCAGAGAGACTTTGCTGGGCCGTATGGTGGCGCTGCCGGACCTCACCGCCAACAGGCTCCATCCAAACAACAAGGCCCTGTTTCAGCCTCAGCGCTACTACCCGCTGCTGGCCACAGAGATGCTCACGGCCATGGAGAGGACCTGCCAAGCACTGAAAGGTGAGGAGGAGGGAGCGTCATGGAGAGCAACGCGGCTTATTGTGATATCAAAATGATCAACACTCATCACGTGTGTTTTATCTGACTTTGTGTGTTCAACAGATGACACTGACTGCTCCCTGACTTTTTTGGCACAGACACTTGGAAAAGTGTGTATCCAGGGCCATGCCGGTGAGTTTGGGCACCGTTTTTGAAAGCTGTAAAAAAAAAAAAAAAAGAGGGAGTTACAATGATTCTTTTCTAAGTTGTGTTTTCTCCCATCTACTAATGTGAAAATAATCACTAGTTGCATTGGCTTTATCATTTTTAAAGAATCCTCAAAGAAATGAGAAGCTTTTTATGGCTACATACAACTTGGAATAAGTATACACTAGCATTAGTAAAAACAAGGGAATTATGGTTTTCTTTGGCAGTTGATGGATCATCAAACATTGTCAATGCTTTACTTTCACTGACTAAAGGAAGTGAGTGGACTCCTTGCTATTTATGTACTTTCCAAAGTCAAATTGATTTTTTTTTTTAATCCTCTTCTGTCTTCTGGCATTTTACAGCTTTGGTGCTAGCAGTGATGGCTCCTCGGCTCTCTGTCTGCACACGCTCAGACATGGTGTGGCAGAGGGTTTGCTGGAAGCTGCTGCAGAATGTTCCACAGAGATGGGTGGAGAGCGTGCTCACTGGACTTGTGCAGGCTGTCAGTGGGTAAGAAACACACAGAGCAGTTTATCAGGCCCATTTGCCATCTGACCTTAAAGCCACTACGAGTAAGATGGCACGTTGGCGTCCCCTTTGGACAAAAGCGGTAGTATTTTTACGACGCCCGCTGTCGCAAAGCTGTTTACTAGCGCGTGACAGGCGTGCGAGTGTGAACTGAGAAGGGCGCAATATAGTGCATGTCCGTGTGTTGAAAGTGTGAGGACTCTTTTCGGCTCCGTGAGAGTGGTTTTGACACTGCATCAACTAATGCCAGTCACTGCCACACACACCTGATTGCAATGAGTAGATGCAGCAGTGTCACCTAACTACTCTCTCTCTCACGGAGCTGAAAGACGTGTCCTCACAGAAAGCGAATGAACGAGAGACGGCAGTTAGTATGGATCACGATGAGGTAATGTGTTTGTGTTGTTGATGTAAATAATGACTATTTCAGATAATGGTTATCTGATGATGGTGAAGCAAAGCAAACTGTGTGTTAGTGCCAACCGCTCATTCATTTAGGAGTAAACACTCTCGTGAAATTGTAGACACGTTGCTTGGCAACGCCCTCGTCCCCCCCCCCGTAGCCTATATCACTCTCCCTTTTAGCTTTTCTTCATTGCATTTTAATTTTGTTCTTTGATGGTTCAGCCCCGTTATCAGTCATTATGACGACAAATAACTGTCTCAAACAAGGCTCCCGCTCCCCTTCCCTCACCTGGAGGGATAGGCTTCTCAAATCACATTGCTGCGCCACATTGAAATCTGCGACCAATATGGATATGTGACCATAGAGCCTGCACGAGCGAACCGAAAATCGGACTGGGTGTGCGACCAGACCAAAAGCAGTAATAAAAACTATTTAAAAACGTCTTTATTTGCACTGATGGTCTTGTTTGCTGTTAAAGGTAATTTATGATTATGAGAGGAAACATGAGGCTGTTTAAATGATATTTAAATGTTACTCGTAGCCGCTTTAATGACACCAGTCTCTTGTCTCTCTGCTCAGGCCTGACGCCCTGGGCAGGATCATGGGGAATTTAGTCTTAACCAATAAAAAGGCCCAGTTTGTGCTCACTCATAAGCTGCTCTTACTACAGTACAAGTATGAGGTAAGAAGATCACCTGCATCCTGACAGTAAACAACATGTGTATTTTGTGAAGATTGTATGAAGTTCTGAAGTTCTTTGTTTTGTTTTTCCCCAGACTCCAGTCTTGAGAATTATTCTGGGTTACCTCGCAGCAGACAAGGAGCGAAGGCCACTGCTCATTCAGGTGAGTGCATAAGAGTGTCGACAATATAACGAGATATAAACATTTGTGATTTTGACATGGCCATGTGTGTATCACAGGTGTTACGGTCTGTGTGCCAAGCCTGGGCTAACCCCAGTGCAGTGAAGCACACACCTCTAGAGCAGCAGGTGTACGTCAGCAAGGCCTTACTGCTGACTGTGAGTCTGCTGAAAGACAGTGAGCTGCAGGAGCTACGCTCAGGTACAAATGACAGGGTTTGGTGCCTCAAATCTCTCAGTAAATTAACAGTCAGGATAGAAGGAAATATGGCTTCAAATCCCTTATATCGCACACTGCATTGGAGGCTCACCACCATGTGTTATTTAGATTAAGATAAGGTATATAATAGCAGGGCAGCTTTTTTTTTTGTTACCAGCTTAAATATTTATGCTTATGCTTTGTTTAACTCGTTGCAATGGGAAGTTTACAATTTGTATTAAGGCTGACAAGTCTTCAGTAACAGCAGCAGTAATAATATGATAATATATAAATTAAATAATTCTAAGGACTGTTGCTCTCGTGTTAGTCGTGTGCCTCTCTTCTCAGACTTGCTGCAGTGCATGCTGGGAGGCATGCAGAGCCACCTGGACAGCAGCGTGGTGCGTATCAGGCGTATGGGCATGGTGGTGGGAGAGTGCCTGAGCTCCCGCATGGATATCAGTGGAACCAAACTCCAATTTGAGGTGTAGTTCATGTAGAAATCAAAATATAGTGATGTCTGTTATGGCAGCTGTCTGGTCAGCCCTAAATATCTTCAATGAATTTGATTCGTAGTTCTGATTTAAGAGCAATCGTGACACCTGTGTCTGCATTGTGCCGTGCTGTAGTATGATCAGGACGAGGAAACCCAAGAGCTGCTTTCTCTGATGATCCCCATCACTAATGATGAACCAGAGGAGGAGCCTGTTAGTGGGTTAGTGGCTGCAGGACAATGACAAAATCCCATAAAACTTTGTGGGTGTGGGTATTTATCTGTAGGCATTGATCTGTGTGTGTGTCTGTCTGCAGATTTGACTCTGCTAAAGAGACTTATGAAACGACTACAAAGGTATCTCCTCAAAATGAGCCAACGAAAGCTGAAGCAGACTCCGACCTGGACAGGTTAGTATTAGCTCTTCAGTTCAGTCAGCGAGGCTGTTACACACAATTTATTTTAATTAGACATGCTGAGGGAATTTCTAGTGAATTTCAGTGTTTTGTTGTCTCCCACTGGTGCAGCGATGACGAGCTCACTCCGTACGACATGTCTGCAGACCAGGAAATGAGCGAAGCTTCCCCGCCCCGCTACCTACGAGACTGTCTGGAAGGTATGACTCCACAGATTACATTTGTTTGACCTCGCTGCTCACCTCTTATTTAAATGCTGTATCGCCATCTCCTCCAGCTAGTAACATTTCCTTACCCTTCCAACCATCCAGCTTTACTTTCCTCCGAGGACTCGGTGCGTGTGGAGCTCAGTTTGAGAAGCGTTGAGGGGTTGGTTAGGAAGAACGCATTTGCAACCAGAGAGGTACAATGGAAATTGCCATTTTAGAAGAACATACTGGTTGAGTTTGCATATGTATAAAAGCCAGTGACAAAAGATGTTGCCCCTTGCCTTACTTAACTGTTTCTGATTTCCACACCACTTGTCATGCTACTGCTCATGTTTCGTTGATATGGCTTTTACAGATCAGCGTGCAGATGACCAAAGTGCTTCTTCACATTGAGGATAAATACAGCATTAAAGGCTTCCTGGGTCTCAGACAGGAGACCATGGTGGCGCTGACAGTCACTGACAGTATCCCTGTACGATCTTTCACTTTTTAGTTTTCTACACGGTTTACCTTGACCACACAGCTCATTATCTGCCCCCCTCCTTTGAAACATTTCTCTTTGCTTTCTTCGGTAGGTGACTCAGTATTTGACAACAGAGTTTTATTCCATGAACTACAGTCTTCGCCAGCGGCTCGACATTTTGGAGGTGAAAAATAACAGCTACCGTGTGCCATCGCCAAAAACATTTAGTGATTGATTTTTTGAGTAGTGCCATAGTTGTAATCACAAGGCTGCTGTGTCTTCGTTTTGTTTGAACAGGTCCTTGCTCTGGCGGCGCAGGAGCTCTCTAAGCCCGTCACTGAAAAGAGAGATCCACCATCCATGGGTTCGGCTGCCAGCACTGACGTGACTCCGTACCCCGGTGACAACCCTGTCCACTGGCGTGAAGAAGTAGAGAGGAGGATTCGAAGCAAGACAAAACGGCTCAGCAAGGTAAAGTAGACAAACAATTTTTTCATGTGCCGGCTTAGTGTTTTGAGTTGAGCACTTCAGATGTTTTCTCTTGTGCTATACAGGGCACCACGCAACCTCCGGCCAAGGCCACGCCTAACCGTTATGCCCCTGTTGCAGGACACTTCTTCTTCCCTCTGCTCAGGAATTATGACAAGTATGTATTGTATGTTCTTGTAAAAACCTCAACACTAATAGTTTTTTATGCTAAAACAGAACATGTTTGCAGCTGAAATGCATTACCTTTCTGCCAGACCTCAGGTGACCTTTGACCTGTTGGGCAGCGACCAACTGGTACTTGGCAGGTTGATCCACACCCTGGGCCTCTTCATGCATTTGGCCGTCAATGCACCGGTAGTTTTAATTTTTTTAAGTTTTTATATCTGTCCACTGATAATTGAACTGAGTAACTACCCTTGTAGTTCAAATATTGTAGCCTTTAAGATCAGGAATATACATTGACATACATTAACATTATAACAATAAGCCATTATCAAACACTATGTAGATATGTGTATATCTAAATAAAAAAAAAAGACTAACAATAACACAGCTGTATTCCCCAGCTTTGACTTTTTTCATGTTTTCTTTTTGTGCAGATAGCGGCACAGATGGCTCGTGCTTTACTGGATTTTGTGTGGGCGGTTCGCTACCATGTTGACCAGTAAGTATAAAAGTATAAGATGCATGTCAGTGGATTAGACAGGAAAGGCTGATTAAGCTTTTTGTGTTTGTGAACAGCACTTAATTTCAGTATTTATGCTACCAACCAGGTTTGTTTGTATCTTCCACATTAGAGTACAGCCTCTTCCTAGCAACATGTTTTATTTATGTGGTCCACTTAACATTTTTAAAAGTCAGTCAAAAAATTAATGATATAGTAGGACCAAAAAAACTATAGAGTTCTGGACATGATGTGTTGTTGTCTTATTCCAGTCCGAGCTGTAACCTGAACTCTGTGTGTTACAGGATGGTGAGACGAGGCGTCCTCTTTGCTGTTTGCTCTGTGTTTCTGAGCGTGAATGCTCAGAACCTGCTGGTGGACCTCAGCGATCAGCTGTTTGAGACTAGAACCTGGCTGGCAGGTAAAAGATAAAAGAAGAAGTTCCTCTTGATGTTTTTAGATAAACCCCATTAACATATCTATCTCCATATGAGGACCATGAAAGTCAGGCATTTGTGTCAGTTTTATTATTAGAGGGCCTTATTTCCATACAATCTGATTTAATTTAGAACGTTCATGTGTGATACTAATAATAGATCAACTCTAAAATGTGTGTTTCTTGTAAATGCCAAGAGGTCTGCACCTGCATAATATAATTCTGTCAGGGATGTCCTCTCAATGACACACACACACACACACACACACACACACACACACACACACACACACACACACACACACACACACACACACACACACACACACACACACACACACACACACACACACACACACACACACACAGTATAAGTGCACACAAGCACAGCTGGACGGAGTGTTTCTGGGAAGTACATGAGGAACCAGGATGTCCTGTGCTATACGGATTGTCCGTGACGTGATAGGCTCATCTACAGCTGGATGTTTCTTTATCCAACAGGGGATAAAAGTAGCTTTGCGTTGCAGTGAGTGACATGGAGCTAAATGTATACTCAACAAAAATATAAACGCAACACATTTGTTTTTGCTCCCATTTTTCATGAGATGGACTTAAAGATCTAAAATTCATTCCAGATACACAATATTACCATTTCTCTCAAACATTGTTCACAAATCTGTCTAAATGTGTGATAGTGAGCACTTCTGCTTTGCTGAGATAACCCATCCCACCTCACAGGTGTGCCACATCAAGATGCTGATCTGACATCATGATTAGTGCACAGGTGTGCCTTAGACTGTCCACAATAAAAGGCCACTCTGAAATGTGCATTTTTTTGCTTTATTGAGGGTCTGGGGACTCAGAACCAGTCAGTATCTGGTGTGACCACCATTTGCCTCATGCAGTGCAACACATCTTCTTCGCATAGAGCTTATCAGATTGTCAATTGTGGCCTGTGGAATGTTGTTCCACTCCTCTTCAATGGCTGTGCGAAGTTGCTGGATATTAGTGGGAAGTGGTGCACGCTGTCGTATACGCCGGTCAAGCACATCCCAAACATGCTCAATGGGTGACATGTCCGGTGAGTATGCTGGCCATGCAAGAACTGGGACATTTTCAGCTTCCAAGAATTGTGTACAGATCCTTGCAACATGGGGCCGTGCATTATCTTGCTGAAACGTGAGGTGATGTTCATGGATGTATGGCACAACAATGGGCCTCAGGATCTCATCACGGTATCTCTGTGCATTCAAAATGCCATCAATAAAATGCACCTGTGTTCTTCGTCCATAACAGATGCCTGCCCATACCATAACCCCACCACCACCATGGGCCACTCGATCCACAACATTGACATCAGCAAAGCGCTCACCCACACGACGCCACACACGCTGTCTGCCATCTGCCCTGAACAATGTAAACCGAGATTCATCCGTGAAGAGAACACCTCTCCAACGTGCCAGACGCCATCGAATGTGAGGATTTGCCCACTCAAGTCTGTTACGGCGACGAGCTGGAGTCAGGTCAAGACCCCGATGAGGACGACAAGCATGCAGTTGAGCTTCCCTGAGACGGTTTCTGACAGTTTGTGCAGAAATTGTTTGGTTATGCAAACCAATTGTTTCAGCAGCTGTCTCAGTGGCTGGTCTCAGACGATCTTGGAGGTGAACCTGCTGGATGTGGAGGTCCTGGGCTGGTGTGGTTACACGTGGTCTGCGGTTGTGAGGCCGGTTGGATGTACTGCCATATTCTCTGGAACGCCTTTGGAGACGGCTTATGGTGGAGAAATGAACATTCAGTGCATGAGCAACAGATCTGGTTGACATTCCTGCTGTCAGCATACCAATTGCACGCTCCCTCAATGCTTGTGGCATCTGTGGCATTTTGCTGTGAGACAAAACTGCACATTTCAGGGTGGCCTTTTATTGTGGACAGTCTAAGGCACACCTGTGCACTAATCATGATGTCAGATCAGCATCTTGATGTGGCACACCTGTGAGGTGGGATGGATTATCTCAGCAAAGCAGAAGTGCTCACTATCACACATTTAGACAGATTTGTAAACAATGTTTGAGAGAAATGGTAATATTGTGTATCTGGAATTAATTTTAGATCTTGAAGTCCATCTCATGAAAAATGGGAGCAAAAACAAAAGTGTTGCGTTTATATTTTTGTTGAGTGTACATAGTGCAAAGGACACTTGCTTTCCCCTCCCATGTAGGCTTGTTAATTGTTAAATAAAAAAAAAAGCAAAAAAACGTGACTTTGCTTTTGTAATTATAATACCGAGAGCTGTAGGCTTTCTTGCAGCCTGTAATACTCCTTGTTTGTGTTGTTAATATCCACAGATGTGGCTGAGGGAGACACTGATGCAGATTGCCGGAATCTGGCTGTACAGTGTCTGGTACTGCTGGAAAAGAGCCTTAAGAAGCATCTACAAGATCCACAAGCACTGACTCTGGAGTCATGATCACAGCATCAACAAATGAACAATGAAATACTGACAGGTGTCCTCTGCCTTGGTCGTCCTCACACAGCATGGTGACTGGAGTAGTGAGGTCGATGGAAATGATGTTGCCGGATATTTTTGCTGGCATTTCATATCCTGGAACAAACGGCCAACTAGCGGAAAAAAGAGGACACATGTCTTCTCACAATATTGTGAGTGTGTTTCTGCATACCTTACTCGTACAAAAAACACTCACACACATTCCATTCACTGTATTGCTCAGATGGAACATGTGTATTGTGTATAATGTATTAGTCAGATTTAATATTGATTGGATGGAGAACAAGATGCCATGGATGTGACGGTATAAGCTTATCCTTCTCAACCCTCGTTCCTGTTCTGGTCGACACTCTGTATTGTGGTTGTTTGTTTGCAAAGGAAATCCTGCAAATATTCACGTGCATATACACAGTCACAAATACTGGAAATACTACTTCTTCTTCCTCTTGTGATAATCCTAAACAATGAACATTTTTTAAATATACAGTTTATTGTTTCCTTGACTTGATTAGCAGACTGTTGTGTTAAATACAGATTTGTCAGACCTTTTGTGCTATCACTTCTTCCTGAATATTTGTATTTAGGTGAATGAGGCTGAGGGTAGCCTACTATGAAAGGATGTAACCTGCATACAAGATTCATATAAAAAAAATCTGCAAAATTGTTTTTTTTTTTTAACTGAACAACATTTTCTGACAGATTTGAACCTGCTTATTGAGTTTATTGTGACACGAGTGATTTACATTGTATGTTAGACATAATTATTTTAATAATATAGTAGTAAAAGTGAGTCATTTTAAAGAATATTTTTCCCAAAATCAGGTTTTAAGAGGCAAAAAATACTTTGTGTAGGGTGTGAGTAAGGAGTTGAAGTTGTAAGAAAATAAGATGAAAAAGTGCAGTTCTACAAATAATACCTAGTGCATTGCATTACTAACTCGTTTTCTTCTATTTGACTGAGCTGATGCATATCTTCAAATGAATTTCTTGAAAGAAATTAAGACCAAACTCAGATTGAAAATCCTAGCCCCAATTTTATCAGAGAGCCACAATCTTAAAAAGAGAAAAAGTAAGGATGAAGTATGTTTCTTATGATAAAACATTTTTTTTTGCAGAAGAGGGTTCAAAAACGTGAGAACACCCTCAGGAAAAATAAATCACGTTATTCAAAGACTGCTATCGACGTAACTTTACCTTCTGCCAGAGCCATGGCCAGAGCAAAGTCTCTGTCTTCTACAACCATTCGGGTACACTCGTTGTTTTCCGTAACTCCTCGTGCGCAGCTTCTAATGTTGTCAGGGGCAACTGGCAGGGACGCTTTTCGGTCACACAAGAGGCTACACAACAACACTGGAAGTTGCAATCGATGTTTTGAGCGGTTTTCGAGATTGAACAAGGAAGTCGGCGTACACACGAGGAAAACGGCGGTGAGGTCGGTCTTCTGACAATTCAAACAGAACGGCGAACTTAATTCTACAGTGTCGAGGGCCAGTAACGAATGCTAACTTTGGCTAGTTTAGCTAGTAGTAGCAGCTAAAGCTAACTTAATCATCCGTAACATAACGCCACTGACGTTCATTTTAGCTGGTAGATCAAACAATGAGGGTACATCCATTGTTCAGTTTAACTCTACAATGTGAATCCTAACCGATTGGTCAAGTAGCTAAGTCAACTAACGGTACATCTAAAGCGATACTTTAGGGATTGTGATGGATTATTTATGTCAGAGTTAACTAGTTATTACCGAGCTTTTACCTCATTAGCCAGACATCCAAGCAGGTAAGTAACTGGGAAAGGCACATGAAATGGCTCTACTTATACACAAACGTAGAAATCAAGGAATGCACCTTAAATAAAGTGTGATTTTCGAGGTTACTAACTCTCCTCATCCCTGTCTCTCTTCTCTCTTATCCAGAGAGGAGCGCTGGGGGACATGGCGGTGTACTTTGACCACCGTATTGAGGCCCCTGAAAGCAGTAATGTGCCCTCTCAGTTGACCTGGCACTCTGCTTTTCCTGTACTGGCTGTGGCCTCCAGTAGCCCCACCAGTGGAGGCAGTGTAGACATTTACCTGCAGCAGGTAAATAGGGCTATTTCCGATGAACACTAACACAGGAAAAAAAACTGTTATAAATAACATTCACAGTATAAATATGACAGTTAAGGCCCACTTCGAATAGTTTGCATACCTTCTTCTGTGTCTGTATGCAGGGCGAGTATGTGGAGAGCTGCCATTTGGAGCGTCTTCACCAGCCAACCATGCTGCGCTGGCATCCCACAAAGCCAGTGCTGGCTCTGGGCTGGGAGAATGGAGAGGTGATGCTGCTGACACACCCCTCCGGAGATCAAAGCGTCTTCCCCAGCACACACACAGCCTGCATCACACTACTGGAGTGGAGTAGCTTTGGCAGTCGCTTGGTAACTGGCGATCAGGTAAGTTTTTTTTGGATGGCACATATGTATATGTCATATCAACACACTGATGCATTCATAGCACAGCACATGATAAACATGCTTTTTCTTTCTTGGAATACTTAGACCAAGGTTGCATTACCAACATGGAATATTTGGCACAAGCCCTTCGCAGTCAAACAAGACATAAACTGGATGACTTGCGTGCGCAGATGCAATCTGAAATCGTTAAAAGAAATCCCATTTCTTTTGAAACCACTTAAAAATAGTGTAATCATTTAATGACAGACTGGAGCGCTAGCAGTATGGAAGGTAGATGCTAGAGGGAGACTTCAAGGGAACCATCTTGTGAAGCATGAATACAACAAACCTCTAACTTGCTGCATCTTCAGACCGGACTCACCTGGGGAGTAAGTAGACAGGATGCAATGCTCCGAGTTAGTTGTTCTTCTTTTGTTAAGTCCTTGACAGTGAGATAATATTGAAAACATTGTGACATATCGCAATGCCTTTCTGATCTTACCGCTGCGTTGCTAATAGTAGGACCTAACCTATGTTACAGCGATGTGGCAAAGCTAGCCCGGGCATCAGTGAGTGGAGATGAGAATGCTCTGGACATGTTCAGCTGGAAGGGAGCACCTCTCAAGATGGGTCCACAGGAGGGACTTGGATTCTACGTCAGCACCGCAGATGGTAAAAGATTTTTCTCTTTTTGTTGTGAGCAGCATGTTCAAGAATTTGGTGTCAAAGTGTTTTTGTACCACCATGATAAAGTATTTTTAAGAAATTGAACTTCAAAAACTTCAGAAGGGATTTTACGCTACTCCTTTCTCCAGATGTAACTTATTAACCTGAGAGGATTGTGACTGATCTGCGATCTTATCAGACTGATATGATCCTCTTGTGTCATGAGACTGTAGCTAACATAACTTTTTAAATCTTCTACCCTATGTACATTGCATATAGGTAAAGTCCACAGTGTGGATGAGCATTTTAAGTCACTCACACTCCTCAGTGTGGAGGGTGCAATCAAGAAACTGTTGTACCTTGTGAAAAGAGATGCGCTTGCTGTGATCACGGAGACCCTGATGTTGTCTCAGTACACTCTTGGACCTGAGGGAGGAGCCCAGGAATTTATGAAGGTATACTAAAAATTGTCAAATATACAATTAATTTTTAACCTGTTTCATTCAATGGGTTGTGTTTGATCACTGTAAAAAAAACCCTGTAAGCAGTATATTTTTCTGTAGACAATACTCTATATTCATGTTTATGTTTTTTTTATTTTATTCAGTGGTCACTGATCCACACATGTTTTTTTTGCAACAGGTTAAGCTGAGCAGCAAGACTGGGCAGAAGGTAGACTTGGTCTGGACAGAGAACAGTCTCCTCATCACAGCAACTGGGGAACAAGTTGTCAGGTCAGTGTGCACACATCATTTGTGTACACATTCTGTACGTTCCCATTTTAACCTTGATCATCTGTCCTTTGACATGTTTTTAGGCTGTGGGACCTGGAGCGAGACGACAACTATGTTTTGACTCTTGACGAGACTATGGGGTTTGAGAAAGGAGAGATCATCAACTGTGTTACATACTGTGCAGGAAAAGGTAAAGACAGAAATATCTGTTCCATAGTTTGAACAGCAAAAAGTGAAGTTTTTTTTCTTTACATTGTAGTTAATGTGGTAGTTTCAAGATGTTTTTTTTCCATCATATTCTTAAACCTTGTGTAAACTGATGACACAAAATCAGTCCCGCTTGATAACCACATTGACTACTGGTGCACTTACTTGTTTCAAAGCTCCATCACTTTTGTAAAATGTTGCGGCCTCCCCAGAAACCTTGGCAGCTGGTACCAGCCATGGGCGCATAGCGATATGGAGGATGGTGGAGCAGCCAGGCAGCAGTAGAGGTGACACCAAGGCCCAGTGGAAGCTACAGATACCCACAGAAATAGGGGGAAATGTAATTCAGCTACAGGTACTGTCTAGACCAACTGTCTTTTCTTTTTTACAAAATGTGAAATTAGCCAATGAAAAAATTGTGCTGACATTTTATTTCAGTGGGGCTCTAGCCTGAGTCTGCTGGCTGCCAACAATTCACACACAGTGCTGATCCTGTGTGAGCATGTGATGTCTGCCCACTTCAGCCAGCAGGTGGCAGCAGTGCAGCTCACCCCAACCCAGCTCAGCATCACTCGCTTCGCCACAGGAGTGCAACTGGCTCTGCAGGCCGACACGCACATCAAGGGAGTGTGTGTTACCAAGGTAGGTGTTGAGTGTTGAGAAGTGGAACGCTTGGACATATATATCTCTGTCGTGATAAGTAAAAGAAAAAAACTGAAATTAATATGATGGTACCTGAATGTTTTGTTGTCATGCCAACAGGATTCAGTGACAGTTTGGAGTGGCAATCAGGTCACTGTGTATGAGCTTTCAGGGACAGATCTTCGCAATACAGGTACAACACTGAAGTAAAAAGCCTCCTGAATGAACCAAAGAGAATTTCTTTTTTGCAATGAATTCAGTCGTTAATCCCTGCCTTCATATACGGAACAGTGAGGCCAATTCCTTTATTTTTGCTGTAGACTGGAAACATTTGGGTTTGACACCAAAATATGAATATGAGACAATAGATCAACATTTCAGCTTTCATTTCCAGGTATTCACATCTGGATCTGATACACAACTGAGAAGATAGCATTATTTGTAAAGGAACACCATATTTGTAGGTGAGCAAAAGTATTGGAACAGATACTTAAAATAAATTAAAGTGACTATAACTTAATATTTTGTTGCAAAGCCTTCGCTTAGAACAACTGCATCAAGCCTGTGATCCTTTTGACATCACAAAACTTTTGAATCCTCCTTTTTGATGCTTTTCCAGGCTTTCACCGCAGCCTTATTCAGTTGCTGTTTGTTTACTCTCTTCAGTCTCCTCTTTAGCAGGTAAAATGTTTGCTCTATAGGGTTTAAGTCTGGAGATTGACTTGACCAGTCTAAAACCTTCCATTTCTTGACCCTGATGAACTCCTTTGTTGTTTTTGCAGTGTGTTTTGGGTCGTTATCGTGCTGCATTATGAAGGATCTTCCAATCAGTTTGGTTGCATCTTTCTTTAAATTGGCAGACAAAATGTTTGTGTAAACTTCTGAGTTCATTTAGCTGTTGCCATCATGTGTTATATCATCAATGAAGATTAATGAGCCCATCCCAGAAGAAGCCATGCAAGCCCAAGCCATGACATTGCCTCCACCGTGTTTGACAGATGAGCTTGTATGCTTGGGGTCATGAGCAGATCCTTTCTTTCTCCAAACTTTCGCCTTTCCATCACTTTGGTAAAGGTTCATCTTGACAACAACACAGTAACACATGATGGCAGCAGCAAAATGAACTTAGAAGTCTAAAGAAACATTCTGTCTGCCAATTTAAAGAAAGATGCAACCAAACTGATTGGAAGATCCTTCATCATGCAGCAAGGCAATGATCCTAAAAAAACTGCAAAAACAACAAAGGAGGCAAGAAATGGAAAGTTTTAGACTGGCCAAGTCAATCTCCAGACATAAATCCTATAGAGCATGCATTTTACCTGCTAAAGAGGAGACCGAAGGGTGTAACCCCCCAAAACAAACAGCAACTGAAAGAGGCTGCGGTAAAGGCCTGGAAAAGCATCACGAAAGAAGAATGCAAAAGTGTTGTTATGTCGATGGGTCACAGGCTTGATGCAGTTATTGCAAGCGAAGGATTTGCAACAAAATATTAAGTCTTTTTCACTTTAATTTACTTTAAGTCTATCTGTTCCAATACTTTTGCTCACCTACAAATGTGGTGTTCCTTTACAAAAAATGCTATCTTCTCAGTTGTGTATCAGATCCAGATGTAAATACCTGGAAATGAAAGCTTAAATGTTGATATTGTCTCATATTCATATTTTGGTGTCAAACCCAAATGTTTCCAGTCTACAGCAAAACTAAAGGAATTGGACTCACTGTTCCGATACTTATGGAGGGGACTGTATAAACTTGCCTCCAAAGTTTCTATCTCAACCTTCTTGCTTATGTCCTAGGTTCATTTCCTTGTGACTCCCATGTAGTAGCCGTGCATGACGAGAACCTCTACACTGTGGAACCTAACAGGGTCCAGATTCGTACGCCACAGGTCTGTCGTCCGACCCTGAGTTCTCACTCTCCAATATTCACTTCAACACAGAGATGTGACACATTTTTTGAGCATGCAATTTCTAAAGACATACCAGGCGTAGCATTGCTACTGATTTAGAATGTATTTTAAATGATTATAAACCTAGGACAGGTTGTATTTGTCACCATACATTTGGTTCAGTGAGTGTTGAACCATCTTTTCTCTTCTTCATTCTTCAGGGCACTGTGAAGCAACTGCTGACCTTCTCCAAGGCAGAGGGCAACCCTGTACTGCTCAGTGTGTGTCAGTCTTACCTTGTGGTTGGCACAGACACAGCACACATTAGAGTGTTCGACCTCTCCCGAAGGTATAGTGTGAAAGTGGATGTTGGTATTTGTTGAATTGAAAAAAAGTAGCAAAGAGAAGGCCAGCTAACTTCCATGTATTGTACATTTATGTTCAATGCTAAATTCTTTGTTAGTATAGTGCGTTTCTTTCTACAACAATGCCAGTCTCACTGTGTGTGTGTGTGTGTGTGTGTGTGTGTGTGTGTGTGTGTGTGTGTGTGTGTGTGTGTGTGTGTGTGTGTGTGTGTGTGTGTGTGTGTGTGTGTGTGTGTGTGTGTGTGTAGGGATGCCAAAGCTCACTGCAGTGCTAAGAACTTGCCCGAGCAGATTGCCAATGTCGGAGCCCTGAGGTCAGTCAAATGTAACGCCAACGGCAGCCAAGTCAGCATACTAATATCTCAGGTGAATGAACAATATACACCAACCACCCTCTCCTTTCTGAAAAGCTCTTTAACATTTGTTTTTAGGAGCTGACACTAATATTTATTAGACAATAATTTGTGCTGTTTTTCCATCCTTCAATGTGACTATTATTTCTCTTAACCAAACAAGCGTGTAACTCTACCTCTCAGGTAAACGGACGGCCAGATCACAAAGTGTACTTTTATGACGTAGAAATGGACACTGTGACGCACTTTGACTTCTTCATTGGCAGACCGTCTAGTGGTATCTCACAGCATGATGAAAGTGAAAGGTAATTGACATTGGTTTTGACTACATGTATGTATGTAGAGATTTCTCCTCTTGTTGTCTTCCACCGTACATGTCTGTTCTGTGCTACAGGCAACAGTGTCAGGGGACTGACCTCAGCGGCCGCTGCCCCGTATCTCAATTCTGGGATGAGTGTGAACCCCGTCTTTTTGTTTGTGAGACAGTGGCAATTGGCTCTGAATGCCCATCAACTAGTTTTTTAGATACGGTAAAGACTGCTACCTTCACCATCCTCCAACATGTAGATAATCCTGATAAAAATGTGAAGTTAATTTGAAATAGTTTGACTGACTTTGTTCTGTCCTCCTTCTGCTCAGATGGACGTGTCGGTAGTGACACTCTTCTGTACACAGGAGCACGGGCTCCTCCTACAGGACTCCTACCCTAAACCTTCAGGCCTGCAGACGCTCCTAGCTATGGATGTGCCCTACTATTATTTCAGTTGCAAGGTGAGGACACTCTGTTCTGCTTGTGTGTTGTCCATTCAGTGGGGGTTGGGTGTGGGGGTGACGGGTTCTCTCTGAAAATATCTTGAGTTTTCTTAAATATATTCCGTGTCTATTTTTGTTTGTTTGCATTCATCACTGTTTAATGTGAAACTCGGTGCTTGGCCTTACACACCCCAGCTCTTATATCGGAGGGGGGCTGTCTTTCAACCAGAAGTAAGTGTCTGTCCCCTGCAGTCCATTAAAAAAAAAACGTATTCTTCACTCCCGGACCGGCGGCTATGTTCATGTATGCCTTGTGCTGCATTTAAGCAAAACATTCATGCATCAGCAGCACAAGTGCATCCCTGAAAAATTCCAAGTGTCACTGTGCCGTGTCCAGTGTCCATCCACCTTGTCTTGATAAATTGATATGTTCTGTGTTGCTTTGCTGTTGTTTGGTTTACCCTGTCCCCTTATCCATTCCCCAAAGCCCAAAGATTTGAACTACCGTATTATAGCTATTATTCCACTAATAACGATTGTATCTCACAATATACTGCATTGATGTCTGGCTGTGAATCACTCGTTTACCTGTCCACACGTCTCCTCAGCCTGGCGAGACAGATCCGCGGTCAGTGGAGATTTCAGCCACATTAGCACCTCCGAACCAGACCCAGCCGTCAACGGGCCCGGCCTCCCCTCTCCCCTACATGGTGTCCAGACGAGCTCTCAGGGACTTTGTGGGCCTGGAGAACTGCGAAAAGGCCACTCGCGACGCTATGCTCAACTTCAGCTTCTACCTGACCATCGGCGATATGGACGAAGCCTTCAAGTCTATCAAGCTCATCAAAAGGTAAGGCTTGAAGGACCATAATGACGTGTGTCAACTGAGTGGTCTTGTCCCAGCACAGCAGTCCTTTCCAAAGGAGCTTTTAGTTAACAATGCGATGCGTGGGGCCATAGGGACAGCATTGTTGCTACAACCTTGACTCCTCTCAGAGGGGCCTCTACAGTGGTATGCACTGGGAGAGTTGTAACTAATTGCTTTTGAATGACTTTGAGAATGGGGCATTTGTTTTGCCACTCCTCAGTCCTCCTGTCTTTCAGAACCTTTGACAGTTGAGCCCAGCACCAAGGGGAGACTACCAAAATAGTTGGGTAACCTAAACTTTGAATTGACTGACATGGATCAAGCCACTAAACACTGCCTAGTGCCTATTTATTTGTTTTGATTCTTAAGTTTTGTATTTTCCATAAGCAATAAGAACAAAATAGGTAGCATTTGGCGGGTCCTTACGAAGAAATGCCACACCGCTGTATTTATCTTTGGAAAGAATAGGGCATTTTAAATACTCTGTATACAGATTTTAATAATATACAGTAGAAGACAATGCTCAGAAGTTTGTCTCTAAGTGTATCTTACAATTTAATCAGATCAGATCCCCTAGACTAGAGCAAAACTTGTATGTGTTCATTTGAGTGCATGAAACAGAATTTTAAAAACAGGACATGATTAGGGACTTTTTTCTGTGTCTGTGCTTGGGGAAGGAACTCTTCAATGTGTATAAATGGGACTGTTTCTGTTAGTGTGCGAGTGTGTCTAAATACACACACACACACACACACACACACACACACACACACACATTAGGTCCCTCTGCCAGCTTGGTCCAAACGGAGTTCTTTTTCCATTCTTGAACTTTGAATCAGGTCACTAAAAGGATGTGTGTGTCCGTTCCTGTATGTGTGTTGTAGGGGAGGCAGGGAGGCGTATATGTGATTTCAGCAAATATTTGATATTATCTTTAGCAGAATACGTGATTTTTGCCACTCGTTCTGAATTCTGCTGTAGCTTTGCTCTGGCACGTACAAACATCCCACACAAATGGGAAAGACAAAATAAAAACAAACAAATGGGGAAAATAGCATATCCCACTGGCAGGATATATTCCAAAGAATTTAATAGGCATGATGACAGCTTTACTAAGTCACCTCATTGATGGCTATTTTTACTGCTTCTTTTTTTAGTTTTTTTTAAGATCAGTATTGTGTTCGATTCCTGCATGTCTCCACCCACAGGTTTACCGGTTCCTGCATCAGTAACCTGTACCATTGGGACTTGTCTTTATTACGCAGGTCTCTGAATTCACAAAGATTCTCATACTTAAGTCTGACAAAGCGTTTGAGTCTAGTGCATGTTTTTGAGGTTTCTTGACACACACATCAATGCACACATTTCCCTTGTGTATCTTAAAGGGTCACTTCACACTTTAAAGAACATTTTTATGTGACTCATGGGGGCTTCACTAAGAGAAAAGTTGAAAAAATAAAATAAAATGGAAGTTGTAATTCACATTATCCTAAACAATTTGAAAGTTCCTCTGCCTCCAGAAGCAGCCTATCAGATACAGGTCGGAATGTCTTTATTCTGTCCAGACTGTGCTACTTCCTCTCATTCATTCTGTCCTTGACTTTAGGTGACATGCAGCAGGTTTATCTGCCTGTTATGAATTCAAGCAGCAATTGCTATTTAAAAGCAAACCCTCTTCCCCGCCCCTTTCCTTCGGAAACGAAAAACACCTGAGGAAGTGTTCAGGGGTGAAACAGAGACTGATGGATGATGTACTCATTAGAATTGGCTGCGGTACACATGACCCCTGTGATCTCAGTTAATGCCATTTGTTATTGGAAAGTATGTCATGAACCCATTACACTTCTTTTCTGCTGTCATTCCTGAAAGAAACTTGTACCACCGTTCCCTTAAGCAGACGATAGAATTTTAAAATGCACAAAATATAGCTATATATATTTATCTTCACGGTTGGAAAATTCTGTCGTTAAACCTATAACAAAATGTGCAAAAATAGCCCTGATGAAGTATAGCATTAGTTGCCTAATGTTAGCCTCTAATGTCGCTATGATGACCGGCTACATAGAGGTGGTGCTATCATGGATACTCTCTTGTAATGGAAAATCACATCCAGAAAAGGACCCAGTGTCAAAAGCCATTAGAGTAGAGCCGGTAGCATGTAGTGGAAAAGCGCTATAAGTTAATCTTAAATTTAGAGTGTCATAGATGTGGTCTAAAAGGTCAGTGGCCAAAGGTTAAAAATCAACCCAATAACAAATATTGTAGTTTCTTTTCCAGAAAGTACACATTAAATTTAATGTTTTAACATTTGTTTAATGAAATTCTGTGTTGTCCATTTGTCCAGGTGTGGTGTTGGACACCAATACAGCCGCAATAAACAACCACCACAGCATTTTATTATTTACCAATAAATGTATTGAATTTATATGATATGTTATTATTTTTAATGTTCCCGATATGCCTGGACTTTTTTTTGCAAAAGTATGATATGGTCACAATAATAATACTAATGATGATAGCACTATTCTTTATACAACTATATTATATTAATTTAGTATACATTATGTACCACAAGCGAGCAGAGTTTCAAATGTAAAAGCATCAAGAAAATTATAATTAAGTATTGAAAACATTTGTCAATACCAATTTAACAAATACTGCTTAAAAAATCCAAATCACTTTACATACATTAATTGGCAGGCCACAACTGTTTTATTTCCCCATTTTTCAACTTATAAATGATGCACATGGCAATGATGCACGTGGCAATTACTCAGAGTGAGAATATATCACCTCTCATTGGTTGTAAGAACTTATTTAGGAAGGCCCAATCAAAGAATGTGTTGAGGTTTACTGACTCTTCTGCCTTCACCTTGTTAGTTTACCTACATACTGTCTTGAAACATATATGATATATTTAATATTATATTGATATTTATTAATATTGTAACAAGCTTTAAATGGATGAAAACAAATATGAGGTATTGTGGTATGACATTTTCCATAATTTTCCAATTTATAATTATGCACGAGGACATTTTATAAGTGCTCATATAACAAAATAGGTCAAGTTCCAGCTTGATCTTTTCATGAGCAGGATGTTTCATATTAAACAGTCGTAGTCAAAATTCCATATGTATCTACTGGTTAGCTCACCCAATCATGAGTAAATGCAACATCATACAATTTTGAATATTTTTGTAAATTACGATTGCTTTATACAGAAATTCTAGTAAAATCTGTGACTTAAGTGCAGTGAGCAGCAAAATAATTCTGACATCTTTGGGAGAAATTGTGAAGTAGGATTTTACAATTGTGGGCACTTGTTAGTCCAGCTTTTGTAGAGCCACTGGAATGTCCTCTTCTCTTAAGAGTCACATTGGAGGCTCCTAGCTGGAGTAAAACAGGTGATAGCGTGGTAGTTTTTCTCTTTGTTGACTTGGCTTGTGAAGTCACATGGCTCAACATGGTGACTCCACATAATCATTGTCTAGACGTGGGTGGAAAGGCGATGCAAGTGAGCGACTGATGATTATAACTCGAGGTGCAAGGCAGTCGTCGCGGCGATGTAAAATGTTCCAGATGAGCATGGCCGCAGCCATTGTGGCAAGCAGGCAAGCAGCTATGTCCAGGTAGCACGAGTAGGACAGGTGTGTGTAGGGCCCGATCCTGTAGAAGGTCACAAGTCCAATCACCAGCACAAAGCCTGTACGGGGGCACGGAGAGAAAACGCTTCAGTCAGTGACAATACATTGGTTCCGTAAATAGCTACATCTCTTCGTCAAGTGACGTATTTATCTAATGCTTAGCCATTTGAGTGATGTGCTAAGCAGCAGTGTAATCTTTCACATTTAGACAACTGGGCAGTTGGGTGAATTAATGGGATATAATTTCAGACCTCCCCAAGTAAAAACTATTATGTTTGCAAAAAGAATTTTGGGGCTCAAACTTCTTGACATGCCAGGGAATGCCCGGTATTCTTGAGGATGAGGCAAGAGTTAACAGCCATACTGATTAACCCCATGCTCACATGTTCACATGCTCACAATGACAACGATATTGCTAACATTCCCAATTATATACACATATAGCATAAACATATAGCCCTATATTTAGAAGTTTACGTTTAAGCTTGTTCAAGTTCTTACATTAGCATGTTAGCAAGCTAACATTGGCTAATTACCATTAAAGAAAAGTCAGTGTAATTGGTTTTGACAAAGTATTGGACAGTGCACATATACATTTTGACCAGATGTGAGGATGAGTAAACCACATATCCTGGTGGTGGTAGAGAATAGGTCAGTGGAAATGTCTAAAATCGGATTCATCCTCTTGGTATCATAAAACATTTACATTTCATAGCAACCCATCTAATAGTTTCAGTCCGGCCACGTTAGGCAGACCATGGAGAAAAAGGTTTTAGAATATATTGTTTTCGATGACTATGTACATGTGTATTTTACTATTTAAAGTTTAGTATTTCTTTTTTTCGGAAAGCCACAGTTTAAAGGTACAGTAATTCAACAAGTCTGGCGGGCATTTTGACATCCCAGATGCATGCAAGTAGACATCTATCCATGTAGCCTTGTATTTCCATAGTTCAGCGGGAGCTCTATGTGGGGCCTTTGTATTTGGAAATCTGTTTCCTCCTTGGAAGAACTTCTGTGATCTCAAGATCAAAGTTCCCAATAAAGGTAAAATATCAGGGAATAAATGTATATGCCAGAAAAAAAGCCTTTGAGATGTTGTATCTCCTGTTTTCTTTGATTTACAGTAGTTTAACACACACAAGGAGAAACTCTTGCTAGCCTGCAACGATAAAAAGTCTCCATTACATGCTGTTTCTTTGATCTTTTCAGATCGTTTTATCGACATTATATGCAGTGAAAAGCTCTGCCCTGTCTCTGTAGCCCACACCTTTCCTTATTCTTTACCATAATAGCTGTGGTTGAAAGCCTTCATAGATCAATGCTACTCAAGAATCCAGCTCTTCATCCCTCATTCACTGCAATCAAGTGTGGTCTGGAGCCATTCACTAGCTCAACAATAATACATGTCTGAAAACTCAACCCATCCACATTTGTATAAATACCGGGACCAAAAATAATCACTGGAAATATGGATGTTGGTGCTTTAGGATATGAATCAGTCTGTTTCCTGGAGCAGTCAGCGGCACCAAGGGGCGAGTCAAGTTCTACTTCTTTCTCTACCTTTACAGTAAGAAGGCTGTCATTGTTTTAAGTGAGGATGTGAATAATTGTGTCTGCCTATAATTGTGTGTGTGTGTACCACCGTGTGTAAGCATAAGAATGCAACTGTTTGCTCAAGCTGTTCATGTTTAAACTGTCTGGCTCCTTACCCAAGAAAATTAATAATCTCCTGTCCAGGTTCCAGTCAGGGTGGGCTGTGTGAACCTCTTTTTTGGCACAGACTTATCTCCCAAACTTCCTTCCCCTTCTTCCTCTTTCCATCCTTCCTTCCTTCCCTCCCCTCCACACCCTAAGCTTCAAGGTTAATACATTTGCTGGACATTTGACATGATCTGTCGCAGAAAGAAATCTAAACAAGTCTTATCTAGAGGCCAGGTCTTGGAAATTAATTTAGGTGGTTTGCGTCCCTTCCAGTTATTAACGTCTTGGTTTCTTCTTAAAGGGAGTCACCAGCATGGCTGGATGTCTTCGAATCCCTTATTAAACCAGACTTCTGGGAAACTTTTTTGAGTAGAGCCTCACAAATGCAATTCCTCAAAATCAAAAGAAATGATAAAGTGACCCGCAGTCCTGACTCTTTACATGTCCATTCAGAAAACACATTCCACAGTCGTCTCAAAGGGTGAAACCACCAACATTGTGCTTTCAGCCTGCAACAGCCAACGCTGCTGAGATATCACTGAATGGAACTGGATATTGTTATTCCACGGTTTGCATTTTGGCACGTCTGAAAATGAAAGCATTCCCTAGAAAGAGGGTGATGGGTAAAAATATCTCCATTCATTCAGAACTGAAGCCCATTCACTGACTGAGTTGATGAGGTTGAAAGCAGGAATGGGGAATGGATTACTGAACGCTTATACAACTTTCTGAACTTGAAAAATTAGGCCCATTTTACTGGATAAAACTTTGGTTAAGCTTTGGGAAGCTGTTTTTTCTCAGATTCTTTAATTCTTTATTTCTATTTAGGCAATTAACTTACTCACTCTCATTTCTGATGAATCTGACAATTTCTCTCCCTTTATTGTTATTAATAGTAAAAATACCCATCTAATTTCCTGAAGCCAGAAGATATTGCTTGTTTTATTGACTAACAGTCCAAAAAACCCTAAACAAAGAAAGGCTATGAGATAAACAAAAACAGCAAATCTTCAATGTTGAGATGCTGGCATTGTTATTAGCCATGCTAGCATTGTGTAAGGGATTGCAAAGACAGTTGTTTGGTAAGTCCAACACTTTGTCCCAATATCTCAACAACTATTGAGTTGATTCCCCGTGAAACGTGGCACAGATATCCATTGTTCCCAAAAAATTAATGTTAATGACTTTGGTTGTCCCCTGACTGTTCCTCGAGCGCCACCAGCATGTCAAAGCTTTCACTTATCCGGTGAAATATCTCAACATTGTACTTGATGAATTGATACAAAATCTCTTTCAGACTTCCATGGTTCCCATGCAATGTATCCTAATGACTTTCATGATCCACCTGTTACCTTAAGGATGTGAAATAACTTTCCATCTAGTGCAACAATTATAATTATCATACAAATACAGTTGTACTTGTTATTTGGTCAACTCTCTGACCCTGTTTCCACCTGGCATTAATATGTGGTTCTGAGGAATCCGATCGTTATATGTAAATGTAATATGCTTGTTCACACCTGGCCTTAACAATCGCCGCAGTTGAGTGGGCGGGGCCTAATGTGTATGAGATGCGCATACGCGTTTCCACTGTTAATGGGTATGTGGATAAGTGGTCTCAAACCACCTCCGAATGTGGATAATTTCAATGCGCATTGAGCGTGTTTCCACCTGTAGTTAGCGCGATCGGATCCTAAAAACCACATATTAATGCCAGGTGGAAACAGGGTCTCAGAGCCAGTGCCATGTCCCCCCCATGAGGCTCAGTCCTCACAGCAGACCCAGTTTGAGTCCAACCCGCGGTTATTATTAGCATATCATTCCCCTTTCTGCTCTATTTCATCTGTCTTTGCACTGTCAATAAAACCTTGAAAAAGTCAAAAATAATCTTAGAAAAAAATAGTTGCAAGTTGTTATTCTACAAATTTACTATTTTTTTCAGGTGTAGATCCAAAGTTGAATCTTTTTAAAGGCTATTCTCCACTTCAGAAAATGAACTGCTATAAACTACCAAACTACTATTTCCAAGAAAACAGTATTCTCTTGGACCTTGAGTTGGGATTGTTTAGTAAACTAATGTAGTTAAATTTCTACAAAAAATGGCATTGACAAGCATAGCAGCATAATGAAGAGTTGGGTCCCTCATTCAAACTCAGATTGTCCATATATTGCCTAAATAAAATAAACAAGGCTTGAACCCTTTGATCTTAAGTCTTCTGTATTTGGTTAGGAAAATCCCATTTGCCATGATAAATGTCCTCTTATTACTCAGCAGCTTTGTTGACCATATATGGTTCAGAAGTAAAATGCCATGATGCCATTCGTCCAGAAAGAATTGCTATTTTTAGAGGTGAAATAGGTGGGTACTGTTTATTACTTTTTGGACAGAAGTCCATCAGTCATTGTTTAATGTAATGCTAACATTGTCTTACAGATCATCTCCACATTATCATAACATCTTTAAAGGTCCATTACTCCTGTCGGTGATAGTTTTTTATGGGCTGAGAAATCTCTTTATTTTGCCATTGTCTTTATTAATCATGCTTTCGTGAGATGAGTTCCTAGTCACTAAGGTTTGGTTGGAGGTTTTTGTTTGATATTGGAAAATAATACTATAATGTTGGGTGGGTCCACCAAGGCCTTCAGATAAAAGCCGTCATCCCTGCTGCGCTGCGTGCCAAAGACGCTAACGATCATTATTTGCTGCTGCTCTTGGACATTTTGTAAACAAAGACATAAAAGCTCGCCCATCTTATCTAGACAGAAGCGACTCCCGCCCTGGTGTTGAGTGTACCACAGGACATTTTTCTAACGAAAACACACTATTAACACAATCACAACACACACACACACACACACACACACTGACATTCACAAACCTTCATGCACATAATCCCTCCTGCTAGTGCGCACACAAACACACAGTCCCTGTCGAAACTGTCTTTTCCGTCTGTTCCCCCTCCCCTCTTTTTCCTTCTTCAGCTCGGGGGTTTGCATAACAGGTAGTCACAGACATTTCCTCGTCCTGAGCAGGGATATCCTGGCGCCCGATAGTCGCTCCCTGGCTCGCTGCAGCTCTGGCCCATAGATTCTAGACGAGGACTAAATTTAGACCTAGAGCAGCAAATCCCCTTCATGCCGCTCTGCCACAATGATACCAACCGGGTATCACAGCAACACAACAGACTTCCTCAGTGGGGGCCATGGGACAGGGCAGGCCACCTAACTCTTAGTGGGATGGATTGATTGGTGCTAGTTTTGGAGAAGTTTTTTTTTTTACAATGACAGCACTAAGTTTTGTCCGGTGGATGTGCTTCTTTCTGTTTTTCCTTGTTTCTCCTATGTTTTGCCTGAGTTTGGCTGGTCTGATTTTTATTTTATAGTTTATGTGATTTCTTTATATTTCTTTATCTCGCCATAAAACAGAAACACTGTTAACAATGTTAATGAACACAGGTAGAATTTTTTTTTTGTGGATAGTCGTACTCTAAGCTAATCATTTATTTTTTAAACAGCTGTGCACATTATCGTTATAACATTACCTACATTTACCATGGATTGCGTCTAGTAAAAATATTGTCTAGCACCTATTTTCAAATAATACAAGTCTAATTTTTATGGAGTTAACTGTCTTCCTGCAGTATTTACCCTTAGGGGCTGATCTCCTGTGTTGGAGAATCAGCCAGTCTAGGATTGTATTCTCCCTTGTTTGGCTTAGAGCACATGTGAACTTTGCTCTGCAGCATCTGGATTTCTTTCTTTCCGTGTCATTAAGTGCATACTTTGTTGAAAAGAATGATTGCATTTTTACCGGAGCACTTTCTTCTCTGAGACAATGAGACTTTCAGCTGATGCAAACAAACACGTTGTTGAAAAACTGGTACTCACTGGCTAGCTGGAAAAGTGCAGCAATGGCCTCCTCCCACCATTGGGATTCCTGTGTGATGAAGGGCAGCTCCATGAGGCCTAGAAGGAAGATCAGCTGACCGGCAGTCAGGGCCACCGTCGCCATCAGGTTACATGCCCGCATCATGTCAAACTGCACTTAAAGGACCAGAAGAAAAGCTGTGTCATTTCTCTTGCGCTTTGATCCAAATGCATTATTTGGCTATGCATGACAATATAGGCTGAGGATGAATCAGAGGTCTTAATCTTTAAAGGATAACCTGATCATATGTCCGAATGTTGTAGTGCACCACAAAACTTAAGGGAATATAGCGTACATTTGTAGCAAGGTGACATTGACACAATCACTTTTCTATCATGAATGGCGCGGCATGTCTTTGTCTAGCGTAAATGGGCAGTGCTGCCCATTGTGCCCAGTAAAGTGGACTTCTTTCCTTGAATGAAAATTTCTCAATGGAGCTTGATGTATTAAAGCACATGAATCCATCACAACATTGACTCACCCAGAAATGGTGTGTACTGTCAGCGACAAGGTTCCCAACAAAAATATGCTCTTGGTTTATAAATGAATTGCATACAAATACACATAAACCATTGGCCCATTGCCATATGTTACTGTTTACGCTTAAACATAAACTGCAATTGCACAGCAATGCAAAGTAAACTGCTTTGATTTGATTTTTGCTTATGCTTGTACATATCAAATGGATCTGTTGTTTTGATAAACCTGAGTGTTTTTTAGGTTTTGACTTATCGTTTATCATCTCATGCACCAAATCATAAGCCCTTGAAAACGGGATTTATTTATTTACAAAACAAAAATGAACACAAACTGACACAGAATGATAACTTATGGACATACCAAACAAACAGATTACACACTTTGAAAGTTGCTTAGCAGACATAAATAACATTGTGATGTTGCACTTGAAAATCATAAACTTGCATCCAAACTTACATTTGACCGTGCTGCGGGACTCTTGGTAGCCTGCATACTCTGAGCCCCATCCCAGGCCTTCGCACTGCCTTTGTGTCCCCTGCCCCCTTCTCCCGGCCTGGAGGTCGTCGCGGACCCTTTCCCCGCCGGTGGGGCACGTCCTCCATAGTCCTACGCTCCGCTTGCGTCCGTCCTCCAGGGCCTGCAGGACCCAGCTGGGGGTGAAGGCTGCCACATTGTTGAGGACCAGGGACAGCAGCGCTACCACCACCGCCGCTGCCACCAGCCTCTGCACGGCCATGCGATGCCCGGTGCCCGCCACCTCTCCCCCTCCCTCGTGTTCCTCCTCCGCACCCTGTTCCTCCGCTGCGTCTTGCCTGCTCCCAGGCCTCTCCTCAGGGGCAGCAGCACCAGCAGTGCTCTGGTCCCCCTGGCTCCTCTCCACCTCCTCCAGCTGTTAGCGAGTGTTGTCCCAGCTCACAAAATTGGCAAGAGTGTTGTCTTGAGGCTTAGCTAAAGAACATCTCCATTCATCCTCATTCAGGAGTTGGTTGTCGTCGCAGCAGATTCCTCAGCCCTCCTCCTCAGATAGCACCGCGGGTACGCTAGGGTTAATCCAACTGGCACCTAGGTCCATTCCCCTGGTTTCGACTGACTGCAGCTTGACTCTTGGATCTAACCTCCTTTCTCCCTATTTTCCCCCTTGTACTCTTATCTTCTCCTGACTATTCTTCAAAGCTTAATTTATTGCAGTGGTCTGACTTGCACTGGTGTGCAGCTGCCTTCTAGACTGTTTTTTTTCTTTCCTTTTTTCTTGTCGTTCCTCTTCAGCCCCTTCACATTGCCTTCGGGAGGGTACAGATGTAAATAAGCTTATATTCTCAATACAGTGTTGCTCTACGCTTTACTGAGGCTTACAGGACTGTGTCTCAACTAGAATTGCCCCAACTCACTGCTTGGATAAAGAATTCCTTTAAACCACCTCCCTCTGCTTCTCTCTTGACTTTCCCTCTCTCCTTCGCTCGCAGTTTCTCTGCAAATCCTTGAGGTCAGAGTTGAAATGTGCGAGAGAGGGGTTGTTGCTAGTCGTCCCAGTTCGAGACATCTGTTCGCAACTACAGCAAGCTTCAAACAGAGAGCGCCCTCCTTTGCGATCACTTTAAATGTGTGTTTGTGTGTGTGTTAGTGTGATAGAATGTCCTGAAGACCCCCTCTTGGACGTCACTGTTGTGTATTCTTTTGTCTGGAGCCCAGGGGGCGTTCGCTATAATCCTCTCTCTCGTGTGCAACAAACATATTTGCCGCCGCAGTCAGCCAGCCAGCAACAGGATGTGTTTCCTGAGAGGAAAAGAGGATGGGAAGAGGGGCCAAATGTAGACCTGTTCCTTCTCTTGTCTTTCCTTTTCTGGCTCTCTAGATCTTGCCGCTCTGTGGGCAGAGAGCTCTCTTTTTCTCTGCATTTCTTTTTTAAGTATCTCACCATTCTCAGGGTTGGTTTTCTGTGACCATATAGAGCAAGATTTTGGCAAACAGCTACTACACGTGCTTTCTTTTTCTTTACTTGGCCTACAACCCCCCCAACACACACACGTCTTAAAGCAGGGCCCCTAAAGATTTGGGGTATTTCCTGTTGCCTAACTTTAATAAACAGCCCACATCTGTATCAGCTAAAGCAAGGAGGAGGGAGGGTGGACACAAATAGAGACCAGATGGCTGTGGAATCTTAAATTTGGAATGAAGCAAAAAGAAAGGAGGGGCTAGAGGGGTTGATTTACGTCAGCAAAACATAAGGGGAAAAAAAGAGGAAAGACAGAGATAGAAAAGCACGCCTCTTACTAGGAGTTGTTAGGAGTTAGTCCTGCACACATTCTTGTATGCCTGTACTCTTAAAAGTCTTTTTTGGACTTTTGTCTTAATCATGATAAATGTTGAAATAATCCTACAGTACTAGAGATCTGATAAGTGAGACGCAAGGGTATTAACATATTTGGGTTTTAAAATATAAACCTGAACTAAACTTCCAATAATTGAATGCACAAGTGTACAACTGTTCTTACTGTTGAATAACAAAATACCAATGCGCTGAGCTAAGCATTACCCTAGCAAACAAGCCATTTCTCTTTCCTCTGTAGTAAAGCGGTATGGGAAAACATGGCACGGATGTGTGTGAAAACGCGCCGGCTGGATGTGGCACGTGTGTGCCTTGGGAATATGGGAAATGCCAGGGCAGCAAAGGCACTGAAGGAGGCGGAAGCTGAGCCTGAGCCAGAAGCCCAAGTTGCAATGTTGGCCATACAACTCAGCATGCTGGTAAGATATTCAAGTAAATAGTTGATGGGACCATTGCCCATTTTTCCCTGCCTTGTTGGTAAACTACCTTTTAAATACAATGCAGAAATGTTTTTCCTCCATTTTATTTTATTTTATATTACAGCTTTTGAAATTGAAATTATGATAGATAGAGACGGAGACATTATAAGTTTGAGTGACTCGCTATTTACTTTCTTTTATTAACTTATTTTCTCTCATCATTTGTATTCAGAGACAAACAACGTTACTACAAAAACAACAATAGACGACAGAAATTACAATAAAGATAATATAAGATGAAGCAATCTCCTTACTACAGAGGCACTACAGTTTTTTTCTGCTCTTCATGAATAACTGAACATAATGCCACATCCTTTGGCTACGGAAAAACCTATCCTCTTTTTAGATACAGCATAAGTATTGCACCACACAAAGACCAAGGGACTTTCCGGACCAAAAAAAATCATCTTTTTCCATCTTCCTTTCCTGTCCTCCAATAGGAAGATGCAGAAAAGTTGTACAAGTCCTGTCAACGCTATGACCTGTTGAACAGTTTCTACCAGGCTTCTGGCCAATGGAAGCAAGCTTTGGAAACAGCCGAGAACCAGGATCGCATCCATCTGCGCACCACCTACTATAATTATGCCAAATACCTGGAGTCCACCGGCGAAAAGTCCCTAGCCCTCACATTGTAAGACAGAGTCTGTTGCGGTTTATATCAATGATGTAGCAGTTTGGAATTTCAGTGCTTGGGACTTTTTGGTTAGGTTTAAATGTACAGTGAAAACAAAATGTAATTCTCAGCATTTTTGTTACAGTTATGAGAATTCAGACACACACCGAGTTGAAGTGCCCAGAATGCTTCAGGATGACACAACATCTCTGGAGATCTACGTTAACAAAATGAAAGACAAGTGAGTCCGAAGGTTCTCCTAATAGCTTGATAGTCATTTGAAGAGGGGTTCACGTGATTTTCTGATATAATCGTACACCAAGTCTAATTAAAACATCAATCCTATCATCTTATCTTTCCAGAAACATCTATAAGTGGTGGGCTCAATATCTTGAAAGCCAGTCGGACATGGATTCAGCACTGCGTTTCTACGAACGTGCCCAGGATTACCTCTCCCTAGTTCGAGTCCAATGCTATATGGGGAACATTCAGAAGGTGAGTCACTTTGTGTTAAGGGGGGTGCCATTTAGCATTGATAATAATAAATAAAAATAAATATAAAAGAGGACACGGGTTTACAATTTTATATTAGCAATTGGGTACATGAGAAATTTCCTTCCTCTGAAATATAGATGTGAATTGTTTTGACTGACAGCCCTCCATAGTGACTTAATTATTTGAAACTTGACTTGCAGTAATACACAAACGGTAAGAATTTCTATGTGGCAAGTTGTCCATGAATGTGATAATGTATTTATTAATTATTCCAGGCATCTGAGATAGCCAACAACACAGGTGACAGGGCAGCTTCATACCACCTGGCCAGACACTATGAGGGCCATGATGATATAAAGCAGGCCGTCCACTTTTACACACGAGCCCAGGCTTACAACAATGCCATACGACTTTGTAAGGTAAGGTAAACTTTGTATTTTTCTGCCCATTCTTAGTTAGACCTCTTATGCGTTCAATCATTCCTTTGCTTTAATTAAGTCTTTCTCCCTGTGGGCTGTTGACATGTGTGTATTGTGTGTTAACAGGAAAATGGCCTGGATGACCAGCTGATGAACCTGGCTTTGCTCAGCAACCCAGAGGACATGATGGAGGCTGCGTGTTACTATGAGGAGAAAGGCACCCACATGGACCGAGCCGTCGCACTCTACCACAAGGTCCCTCACAACTGTCTGCTCTTTCTGAATGACTAGAGGTCATGTTCAGATTGATGCATTCTAAATATGTCAACTAGGGGGCAGCAAAGAACCACATACACTCAACAAAAATATAAACGCAACACTTTTGTTTTTGCTCCCATTTTTCATGAGATGGACTTAAAGATCTAAAATTCATTCCAGATACACAATTGTACCATTTCTCTCAAACATTGTTCACAAATCTGTCTAAATGTGTGATAGTGTGCGCTTCTGCTTTGCTGAGATAATCCATCCCACCTCACAGGTGTGCCACATCAAGATGCTGATCTGACATCATGATTAATGCACAGGTGTGCCTTAGACTGTCCACAATAAAAGGCCACCCTGAAATGTGCAGTTTTGTCTCACAGCAAAATGCCACAGATGCCACAAGCATTGAGGGAGCGTGCAATTGGCATGCTGACAGCAGGAATGTCAACCAGATCTGTTGCTCGTGCATTGAATGTTCATTTCTCCACCATAAGCCGTCTCCAGCAACTTCGCACAGCCATTGAAGAGGAGTGGACCAACATACCACAGGCCACAATTGACAATCTGATAAACTCTATGCGAAGAAGATGTGTTGCACTGCATGAGGCAAATGGTGGCCACACCAGATACTGACTGGTTCTGAGTCCCCAGACTCCCAATAAAGCAAAACAATGCACATTTCAGAGTGGCCTTTTATTGTGGACAGTCTAAGGCACACCTGTGCACTAATCATGATGTCAGATCAGCATCTTGATGTGGCACACCTGTGAGGTGGGATGGATTATCTCAGCAAAGCAGAAGTGCTCACTATCACACATTTAGACAGATTTGTGAACAATGTTTGAGAGAAATGGTACAATTGTGTATCTGGAATGAATTTTAGATCTTTAAATCCATCTCATGAAAAATGGGAGCAAAAACAAAAGTGTTGCGTTTATATTTTTGTTGAGTGTATGTATAATGTGTCTGTGAATTAAACAAGCTATGGGACATTTTTCCTACAGCAATATGTATATCTGCGCTTTCTCCTCTGTAGGCCGGTTATGTCTCCAAAGCTCTGGAGTTGGCCTTTGCCACCCAACAGTTCTCTGCACTTCAACTGATCGCTGAGGATCTAAATGAGAACTCTGACCCAGCTCTCCTGGAACGCTGCTCTGACTTCTTTATCACACATTCCCAGTATGAAAAGGCTGTGGAGTTACTGGTGGCTGCCAAGAAGGTACCAGCTTGTATCATTTCATCGCCTATGCATGAAAAATATCCTTTCATCTGTGTGGACCCCAGGAAGAGTAACTGCTACCATGGTAGCCGTTAATAGGGATTCAAATAAATAAATTAATATGTGACTGCTTATGTGTGCGTTTGTTCATTTGTGTACACAGTACAATCAAGCCCTGGAGTTGTGTGTGACCCAGAATTTGACCATCACAGAGGAGCTGGCAGAGAAAATGACTGTAACTGATTCAAAAGACTTGTCTGAAGATGCCCGAAAGGAGCTGCTGGAGAGCATAGCTGACTGCTGTATGCGTCAGGGCAATTACCACCTGGCCACCAAGAAGTACACACAGGCGGGCAACAAGCTCAAGGTAATACTGTTGTGTACATGCACACACGTACAAGTCAAAATATGACGGTGGTAAACCTTAAAAATGTTAATGTATTTTTTTTCAAATAGGCCATGAGGGCGCTCCTTAAATCAGGAGACACAGAGAAAATCGTCTTCTTTGCCAATGTGTCTCGTCAGAAGGAGCTTTTCATCATGGCTGCCAACTACCTCCAGTCTCTGGACTGGCGGAAAAATCCAGAGATATTGAAGACAATCATTGGTTTCTACACTAAAGGCAGAGCCCCCGACCTGCTTGCTGGCTTCTATGAAGCCTGTGCTCAGGTAGAGCAACAGTCTTTCTAAATAACAGACAAATACATGATATTTATTATTGGAACTTGGTGGTTATCAATGGACAATACATTTGTTTTGGAGTATGCTGTAGGGCAGAGGTCTTCAATGATAAAAGGCATTGTCTGTAGAAGAAATATTCCTTTGAAAAATTTAGATTTATATTTTTGGAAAGTCGTATTAAGGATACTTTTTGGTGGCTACGAGGAACTTTGGTGGCTGGCGGCCCCTTTGGACAAAAGGGGTAGTATTTTTACAAAAGCTGTCATAAAGCTGTTTTCTAGCGCGTGCAGGCCGGTGCGAGTGTCAAGTTATTAGGACTCAATATAGTATGTCCGTGTTGAAAGTGTGAGGGCACGGAATATTTTCGGCTCCGTCGCAGTGTTTAGTGACACTGCATCAACTAATACCAGTCAGTGCCACACACACCTGATTGCAATGAGTTTATGCAGTGTCACTAACCACTCTCACAGAGCTGAAAGATTCCGTGCCCTCACAGAAAGTGAATGAACGAGAGACAGCAGTATGGATCACAATGAGTTAATGTGTTTATGTTGTTTTAAATAATGACTTTTTCAGATGAATAATGGTCATCTGATGATGATGAAGCAAAGTAAACTTTGTTTTAGTACTGTTTATTCCCTTTAGGAGTAAACACTGCAAGACTACAGTAGTTCACTCAATGTTTACACGTTGCTTGGCAACGCCCTCCTCCCGCCCGTCTATTACTCTCCCTTTTAGCTTTTCTTCATTGAATTATCTTTTTTTCTTTGATGGTTCTGCCGCGTTATCAGCCATTATGACGACAAATAACTGTCTCAAACAATGCTCCCCTTCCGATACCTTGCTACTCATATTGCGTTGCTGCGCTACACTGAAATCTGCGACCAATACGAATATGTGACCATAGAGTCTGCATGCGCAAGCCGAAAATCGGACTGGGTGTGTGACCAGACCAAAGGCATTAATAAAAACTATATAAAAACAGCTTTCTTTGCACTGATGGTCTCGTTTGCTGTTTAAGGTAATTTATGATCATCAGAGGAAAAATGAGGCTGTTTTAAAGATATTTAAAAGTTACTTGTAGCCGCTTTAAGAAAATACTGTAAGGAGAAATGCTCAGTGAATAACTTTCCTTTTGTTGACTTTTGTTAAGGTGGAGATTGATGATTACCAGAACTATGAAAAGGCTCTAGATGCTTTGACTGAGGCTTTCAAGTGCCTCTCGAAAGCGAAGGACTCAACTGGGCAACAGGAGGGTAAACTGACTGACATGCAGCATAAAATCAACCTTATCAAAAAGTTTGTCCACGCACGCAGGTAAGAATGTAACTCGTATTTGTTCTATTAGCTATCTTTAAAAGTCACTATTTTTCCATTTAACTTGAGCTTTGTCTGAAGGTTGTATGCGCAGGATGCTGGTGAGGCAGCCAGATTATGTGAAGCCCTGCTAGAGGAGCCAGAATTGGACCCTGCTGTCAGGATTGGAGATGCATTTGGTTTCCTGGTGGAATACCACTGTCAGCAAGGCAACTTTCAAGTGGTGAATACAGTTTTTTCTTTTCTTTTTTGATGTATCCACATGAATGGCTTTAAACTCGAAAAAATCTGTTGACAAACACTTTTTTGAAATCTCTATTTTCCAGGCCTACCGTAAGCTGGAAGAGCTCCAGAAGCTTTTGCCATCACAGAATGTCAAGTTCTATGTCAGCCAGGCCAGCCTGGAGGCCCTGCAAAAAGAGATGGGTGTACCCATGGACCGTGGTGACAGCAGGCAAAGTGTGAAGGAGGACGATGAAGTGGAGGAGGAATTAAATTTATCTTAAATAAGACCCATTTTTTATATTGTGAAGCAATATTATATATTTTCCTATATTTGGATTTCTTTTATTCATGTGTATGAAGAATAAGCGTTTTTCAAAGCACATGAATATGCAAGAGACTGCAATTTCTCATACTGGGAATGACTGGGCAGGAATAGGCTCTTTCAGAAGGCACTCGATTATCACACCATGGACGAGCACTGTGAAACAAGATGGAAGACATGGATGGGGACCACATTATTTAAAAGCTTCCACATTTATCAAGACAACTGACATGAGAGAATGTCTACTACCTCAAAAACTACAATTTGAGTGCAAATTTCCAGTTTGACTGAGGGCCAAGTGAAAAAAATTAGAACACTAGCAGCTCTAATTGTAGAGCTTTGATATGTTTGTGGTCATGTTCAATCTTTCAACCTAATGCGGAGCCACTGCATTCACATAAACACTAACAACACAAAATCTTCACTTTATTTTTTCCAAAATGTTTAACACTAGTCATACTTAACCTGTATGATCTTCAAAAGAGGGTGAATAGATTATTTATGCAGCTCTTCTATTTTACTCTCAGTCCTTTTTTTATTTAACAGCTGCAGAAAGGCACAGATCCATTAATACTTGCCTTTGAGCTGTATTTTACATCAATGTTTTGTTGTGAAAGTGCTATTTCTCAACGATCTGATTATGTGGTTTACATGCATTTGGTACAATGTATTTTTTATTTTATTTTACGTTTGATGTATTAAGTCTAAATATCCTCTTGGTGTCAAACGTCTTATCTATTTAAAGCATTTTTTTTCAACTATTTTTATATAACAAGTAATTTTCTACTTAGCACCTGATATTGTAAATGAATACGTTTTACATTACAATAAATATTTCCTACAAATTCTGAAGTTCCTATAATAAAACATTTATAAAACGCATATTTACTGTATGGCCATCATTTAACCATAACGTGAAGTCACAAGTCCTACAGAGACCATATTAACCTATTAAAGTGGCTACGAGGAACTTTTAAATATCTTTAAAACAGCCTAATTTTTCCTCTGATGATCATAAATGACCATTAACAGCAAACGAGACCATCAGTACAAAGAAAGCTGTTTTTATATAGTTTTTATTAATGGCTTTGGTATGGTCGCACACCCAGTCCGATTTTCGGCTTGCGCATGCAGGCTCTATGGTCACATATTCGTATTGGTGCAGATTTCAGTGTAGCGCAGCAACGTGATTTGAGTAGCCTATCCCTCCAGGCAGAGCCAGCCCAAGCCTTCATGGGGCCCTAAGCGGAATATGATTAGGGGGCCCCTCTTCAATCGTAGCGCTGCCCAAATTATTGCCCTTTGTTAAATGTTATCCACTTTTCCCTTTAGTGCCTCCAATGTGCAGCAGGGTGAAAATATAAGACATCCAAGATCTGAACCCTCCTAGGGGGGTCCGGGGGTATATATATATATATATATATATATATATATATATATATATATATATATATATATATATATATATATATACATATTTGGCATTTTTATGCTTTATTGATTGTGTAGAGACAGAGTTGAAATGGGGCAGAGAGGGGAGTGACATGCAGAGAACGACCGCGGGCTGGAATCGAACCCGGGTCCGCTGCTGGCCGAGACCCATGGGGGGGACGCCCTACCAACTGAGCTAAGGGCGCCCCATGAATCTGGTGCACCTTGAGAAAAAAATTAAGAGGCTAAATCTGAGAAATGTTGTGTGAAGAAATCATTTAGAGACAATGGGTCAGATAAATTAGAAGCTATTGAAGAAAGGCACATGGATTTTCCATAAAAATATTAATATAAAATAAAATATTATGGAGGGTCCTCTGGGTTGGGCTTGGAGCTCTTTATCTTTTACGGGACATATTTCTCTGTAACATGAATGCATGTAAATGCAGTGAGAGGAACAAAGCAGAATAACTCTGTTGTCCAGCTATCTTTTTTTCACAGACAAGGCTGAAATAGGCTATAGACTATACACAGTGCATGGGCAACTGAGGGCAGCCCAATTTCCAAATGTTTTTAAATAAACTCAATACACACTGTGCATGGATGTGAACGTGACGTGATCAGTTAATTTCGGATGACCTCCCAGATAAACGTATTAAATTATTAGGCTATTAACTATCTAGACCAAAACATTTTATTCCTTTTTTGTATGATAACATACATTTGCATAATATGATGTTAATATCAAACACACAAACTCCCCAAAAAAAAAAAAAAAAAAAAATTCCCTTACCTTACCTCCAGGTAAGGGAAGGGGAGCCTTGTTTGAGACCGTTTTTTGTCGTCAAAATGGATGATAACCGGGCATAGCAGAGCCATCAAAGAAAAAAAAGAAAAAATCAATGAAGAACAACTAAAAGCTAAAATGGAGAGTGATAGACGGGTGAAAGGAGGGCGTTGCCAAGCAACGTGTAAAAAATGTAACAGGAGTGAACTAGTCCTGCAGTGTTTACTCCTAAGTGAATGAACAGTAAAACAAAGTTTACTTTGCTTCATCATCATCAGATGACCATTATTCATTTGAAATAGTCATTATTTACAACAAAATAAACACATTAGCTCATCATGAACCATACTGCCATCTCTGGTCCATTCGCTTTCTGTGAGGGCACGTAATCTTTCAGGTCCATGAGAGTGGTTAGTGACACTGCATCAACTCATTGCAATCAGGTGTGAGTTGATGCAGTGTCACTAATCAGCAACCACTCTCACAGAGCCGAAAATATTCTGTGCCCTCACACTTTCAACATGGACATGCACTATATTGCGTCCTAATCATTTGACACTCACACCGTCCGGCACAAGCTAGAAAATAGCTTTGCGACAGCTGGCGTGGTAAAAATACTACCGCTTTTGTCCAAAGGGGCCACCCTTCGCCAAAGTTCCTCGTAGCCACTTTAAGGGATGTTTTTTTGCAACAGATTATCAGAAAACAGCAGCTATAAAATCAGTAGACACAAGAAGAGCGGCATCGTCAATGACATTTGCTAGCCTGGTTTCAGCACAATTTAGGCCTTAGCCAGTTTGTCAGGTTCAAATAAGTGGCTAAATCAAACATAGACTATTTTAAGCGAACTGGAAATGCTTTAATCCTCATCAAATAAAAAGCTAGTTAGTTTCAAGTTAGCTGTGAAAGTCGAATATACCAGCGCGGACAATTTAAGTAATTTATTTCTGAATTAGCCTATATAAAACCTACTGTGATATTTCTGGTAGGCCTATTATTCTTTAAATACATGAATAACTAACTTATCAACAGTAGGCTAGCCCACCTAAAGTAGGCTACTTCAGTAGCCTACCTGAGATTTTATTTGCCATTTAATCTGTGTTGTGCACCCATGGCAACATATTGTTGGTGGATACAGTAAGCAGCTGTGGACGGTGAACAAACATGTTCAACAAACAATTCAAAAGAACTTCATGAACAACTTCTTGCACTGAAAGAGGAAAATGTAAGTACAATAAATCAGTCTTTATATGCAGAAGAGTTCAACAAAATTGTCCCTCAGATTTAGGCTTAGCTACAAAAGGCTACAGGCAACTCTAGAGATAATTGAATAGGATAATGTAGGTCTACCTTAGTCGCCTCATTATCATGAAGTGCTTTTCTATTCATCTCGCTTTAGTTGCAGCTACGTGAAAAAAATTAACACCTTTTTGCCAAAGTGGGCTACCTGGAGAGAAGACAGGACCACCTGGCCAGTTCCAACACTGATCTATCCTGCAGGTTTGTCCAGAGTGAGGAGGAGAAATTGAAGGTAGAATACACACCATGCTATATGTTAAGCATATACGTACAAGCTGTAAGTTTGATACATTTTTCCAGTATTACACCAGCATGATTTTTGTTCCCCTGTCTCAGTTATCTAAGGAGCTAGTAGAGGAGAACATTCAGACCAACAAGATTAGAGACCAGTTTGAAGAAGAGACGTTTAAGCTGAACAACAAGGTGATGGGTTTGCTTGAAGTGACGTTGTGGTAAATAAAAAGAGTTGGGAAATAACTATTACCGTAAGTGAATGCCCTGTTATGAACACAAAGTGGAATGCTCTTGGTAGAAAAAAACATGTTATCAAGCTACTTAATTTAACTTAGTAATAAGCAAGTACTAAGTAAGAAGTTATTTGCACTGGAATAACAACAATAGAGCTTCCAAAATGTAGGCTACTTGTATGTTCACAAACAAACTAGTCTGCCCTTCTCCCTAAAAATACATATTCTGTTAAGTTTGGGTTTGGTCATAATACATGAAGATTTAAGAAGCCTTAAAAAGAGTGTGTCTAGCTTAAATCTCCATTTGATCCCATCATACAGTGTCATACCAAATCACTGAGGCTCTCTGTGTGTAACTTTCCTTTCCCCCTTGTTAGATATTGAACCAAGACCAAGTCACAACAAAGCTTGAGATGGAGCGAGACAAGTTGTTGAGGGAACTCCGGTCGGCCGAGGCTCGCCTTAAAGTGGGAGAGAAGGATGGCCGGGACATGACAGAGGAGTATGGCTCGCTGAAGAAGAACTACCTAGTTCTGGCTGAGTACCATGATAAACAGCTGGCCCTGGGTGAAGAGCTGAGTGCTGAGCTGCTGTCACTGGCCCAGGCTCAAGACGCCCTCCGCAGGCAGCTGGAGGAGCAACAGCACAGTGTGAACACCACCACCCAGGGTCTACACAGAGAGCTGGACAGGGTTCGTGCCCTGATCAGCTGCATGTCAAGTAACAGAGTCAAGGTGAACCAGTGTGTTATACTGCTCTTCAGATGCAGATGCTAATAGGAATGAGCAAAATAAGACAAATTGTTACTTTAGCTCCTACTGAGTTAAGTTCCTGCCCCTCCACAGTTCCGGCACTTGGCAGGTTTTAGTTCTGCTTTTGAAGTAATAGTTATTCTTTAAAGATATAGCCTGTAATAAATGAAACTACTCATTGATATTAGTTCCATCTCAGCTATCCAACCCAAAAATGTATTTGCAGCTCTAACATAAGCAGAACATGTTCTTGCCCATGAATAAAATGATTAAACTCACATTCTGTTAGAAATATAAATAAATAATTCCTACATTCATCCACACAGTCCATGCAACAATTGATTTACTGCGGTGTACTGTACTGCGCTTTGTGTACAAAGAAAAAGACAAATTTCCTTCATAATTTCCCACGTTATATGTTATTTAATTCATGGAGGTAGAAAAAAGATCATAGGTATCACAAAGGTGATACCAACTTTTCAGTTGGGGGTAAACTAAATCTTATTTTGGAAATGCCATACTCGCCATTGCCCTGTAAAGATGAGTGTTGACTGTTTTAACAGCTGGAGGATCTAGCAGCTTTGGAGAAGGAACAAAAAAACCACGGGAAACACTGTAAGTACTTTTGTACAAAACATACATGTCATTCTTGGGTATATTGCCCAAAACATGGGTTTTATGGACTTCAGTGCTCTATCCAACTGCAGTTTCAGTTACTCACTCATCTGCTCTCACATAGCTACTTGGAAACCATGATGAGATCAAATACATGCTGGAGCAAATGAAGAACAGCTACGAGGAGCAGCAGAAGAAACTGGAGGAGAAAGCCAAAATGGCTGTTTGTCATTTACTTGTGCACAGGGCTAAATTAAGATGAAACACCATTATCTTTTCATCATCAGTCATCAAGCAGCCAAACCCATCACAGGATGTATGTCCCTGTGTTCATCCCACACAGATCGTCCTTTCTTTGATTTTTGTTCTGGCTTTATATGCGTGTGTGTGTGTGTGTGTGTGTTGTCTGATGTGGTTGCTTTGCTTGCCCCTGTGATGTGGCTGCCTGTGAATTTTGGTCATGTCTCTCTTGTGGTTGGGCCTGTGTTTGGTCACCAGGATGGCAATGGGCAAAGAGCAACAGGAGGACAAGAGAGTGATTCGTAATAGCCGGCATCAACTATCTGAGCAGAGTGTGGTGAGCATGAAAAATCCCCTCCTGATTTACAGAATAATTATCAAGTACATGTAAGACATACATGTCTTAGCAATATCAGAGACTCATCTGGATTCCACGTTTGAAGATAGTGTAATGAATATTCAAGGATATAATATATATAGGAGAGACAGAAATGCAAATGGAGGTGGTGTAGCTGTTTACATCCAAAATCATATACCAGTAAAATTAAGGGTGGATTTTATGTTAGCAGACCTAGAAGCATTATGGCTTCAAGTGTATATTCCTCATTTGAAGCCCTTATTAGTGGGTTGTTGTTATAGGCCACCTAATGCAAACTCTGATTACTTAGATACACTGTGTGATATGATAGATAATGTATGTGATCATGCAAATGAAATATATTTCCTGGGAGACCTCAACATTGATTGGAAATCATTGGACTGTCCACTTAAGAATAAGCTTCTTGCTGTCACAGATGCATGTGGACTAACTCAAGTGATAACCCAACCAACAAGAGTGTGCTTGAAAAGGGATGGATCAAGAACAGTAACTTGTATAGATCATATATATACTAACAAAGCAGAATTATGTAACAAGGCCATATCATTACCAGTTGGATGTAGTGATCACAACCTAGTGGCAGTAGTGAGGAAAACAAAGGTCCCGAAAGCTGGACCCAAAATCATTATAAAGAGATCATACAAACACTTCAATGAAGACTGTTTTATAGAAGACGTTAGAAATATTTGCTGGGATAGTGTGTTGTTGAAGGATGATCCAGATGATGCGGTTGAGGCTTTTGATAAGCTGTTTGGAGAAATAACTGATAAACATGCACCTGTGAGGAAGAGAACTGTTAGAAATGTCAGATCCTGTTGGATTGATGAGGAATTGAAGGATTGTATGGAGCAGAGAGATCAAGCAAAGACAATGGCAAATAATTCTAAATTTGAATCGGATTGGCAAGTTTATCGCAAACTACGAAATTATGTAACAAAATTAAATAAAAGGAAGAAGAAGATGTATTTTGTAAATGTGATTCGTAACGCAAGCCATGACAGCAAAAAAATGTGGAATGTTCTTAATGACATGATGGGCAGTAAATCTAAGTCACCTCCATCATTTCTTGAATCAGAAGGACATTTCATTACTACGCCTGTAGGAATTGCCAATCACCTTAGCAACTTTTTTAATAACAAAGTGGAGAAACTTAGGAATGAAATGTGCCAAACAAACAACATGCAATCACAAACCTTGATTAGAGATCAAATTATGAGAGGTAAAAAATGCACATTTGAATTTACTAAAGTCAATGTTAGCTACGTGGAAAAGTTGCTTTTAAATTGTAAAGACAAACCATCTGGTGTGGATAACATGGATGTGAGACTCTTGAAACTGGTAGCAAACTTGATTGCCACTCCAGTTTGTCATATGTTGAATCTAAGTTTTGAAAAATGTGTTTTCCCACAAGCATGGAAAATTGCAAAGATTGTTCCACTACCAAAGAATGCCACTGTACCATTCAGTGGCCCTAATAGTCGACCAATTAGTTTGCTGCCTGCTATGAGTAAGATCATGGAAAAAATTGCCTTTGAACAAATACAATGCTATTTTTCAGCTAATGATTTAAATACAGACTTTCAACATGCTTATAGAGGCGGGCATTCCACTAGCACAGCCCTTATTCAAATGACTGATGATTGGCATAGAGAAATCAATAACAAGAATTTAGTAGGTGCTGTACTGTTAGATTTCAGTGCAGCTTTTGATATAATTGATCACAATCTGCTATTGCAAAAACTTAATGGATATGGTTTCAATTCAACTGCAATACTCTGGCTAGGAAATTACTTAGCTAATAGGAAACAGACAGTGTACTTCAACGGACATTTCTCTGAGTTCAAATCATTAAACTGTGGAATTCCACAAGGAAGTTGCCTGGGACCACTGCTATTTTCTGTATTTACAAATGAACTACCTTTAACTGTAACAAATGCAAAAATAGCGATGTATGCTGATGATTCAACAATATATGTGTCAGAGTCCACAATTGAAATGCTTAATAATGTCTTGAACAATGAATTGCAGTTAGTATTGGACTGGGTAACACATAACAAACTAGTTCTTAATGTTTCTAAAACAAAAAGCCTTGTATTTGGGACAAAACATCTGTTATCAAATGATCCCAAGTTGAATTTGTACATTAAGGGTATGGCAGTTGAACAAGTTCAAAAGACCAAACTTCTTGGCATAATTGTAGACAGTAAATTATCCTGGGCTCAACACATTGGTAAGGTGGTAGTTAAAATGGGCAGAGGTCTCTCAGTTATACGGAGATGTTCACATTTTTTACCAAAGAATATAATGGGAAATGTCATTAAAACAATTGTCTTAGCTCATCTGGACTATTGCTCAGAGGTTTGGTCAGGAGCTGCCATGTCACATATAAAAAAATTGCAAATTGCTCAGAATAAGGCTGCACGCTGTTTATTAAGGTGTTCCTATAGGAGTAATGTGAAAACTAGAAAATCCCGCGGAGATTTTGAAAGTACGGGTCGCCCGTGCAAATCGGCGAAGAAAAAAAATCACGGCACATGCTACAACATGACTTCTGCACATACCCAGCAAGTTTGATGATGATAGGACCTGTGGTTAAGGAGTTATGGCCAACGTGTTATTAAGCCCCGCCCATTTGTGGCGCCCCCTTTGGGGTAATCTCGATAAGCTTCGATGGACATGCTACCACATGACTTCTGCAAATACCCAGCAGGTTTGAGGATGATAGGACCTATGGTTAGGGAGTTATGGCAAATTTGTGGATAGGCCCCGCCCCTGTGGCGCCCCCTATGGGTAAATCGCGATAAGCTTCGAAGGGACATGCTACCACATGACCTCTGCACATACCCAGCAAGTTTGATGATGATAGGACCTATGGTTAAGGTGTTATGGCCAACGTGTTATTAAGCCCCGCCCATTTGTGGTGCCCCCTTTGGGTTAATCTCGATAACGTTCAACGGACATGCTACCATATGACTTCTGCACATACCCAGCAAGTTTCATGATGATAGGACCTATGGTTAAGGAGTTAGGGCCAACGTGTTATTAAGCCCCGCCCATTTGTGGCGCCCCCTATGGGGTAATCTCGATAAGCTTCGATGGACATGTTACCACATGACTTCTGCACATACCCAGCAAGTTTCATGATGATAGGACCTATGGTTAAGGAGTTAGGGTCAACGTGTTATTAAGCCCCGCCCATTTGTGGCGCCCCCTATGGGGTAATCTCGATAAGCTTCGATGGACATGTTACCACATGACTTCTGCACATACCCAGCAAGTTTCATGATGATAGGACCTACGGTTAAGGAGTTATGGCCAACGTGTTATTATGCCCCGCCCCTGCGTAAACGTTTTGGTCAATGGCGGCCATGTTTTTCAAGTTGTCCTACTAATCTTTTACGGGTATGTTTATTGTAGTCCCCCGGGGCTTCACGAGAAATTTGGTGTTGATACAGTCAAATTTCCGAAAGTTGTGGATAACACGCTGTTTTTCACTTTATGCTAATTAGCGGGAAATATTCCCAGAAGAATTTTTATGGTCCCAGAGGCTTTTTTGTAGAGCACCCTAACATACACCTGTGTGAGAAATTTCAAGTCAATCGGAGTTACGGTGTGCGGGGCGTGGCCTCTCAAAGTTCTTTCAGTCGGGACTTCATAACAGCGCCCCCTAGCGGAAATTCAAAAAACTGTATAATAGCACACGATTCGGGGTGGGTACGCCCGTTGTGTGAAATTTTTGCGTTTCTACGTGCAACGGTGTGGGAGGAGAAGCAGCTCAAACTTTTGAGGCAGAATAAGAAGAAGAAGAAGTCAGAAGAAGAAGTCAGAAGAATAAGTATGGTGGAGAGTAATAATTACGGGTCCCCAGTTGACACTGGGGACCCGTACTTAATAATGCACAACTTTCTATCCTGGTTAAGTGTTAAGAATAGATTTACTGCCTCTTTGCTTAATTTTACGAGGAAAATTTCAGTGACTAAATTGCCGAGGGTATTGTATAAATGTTTAAGTTTCAGTTTTGATAAACACAATTATAACACCAGGCATGCGATGGAAGGAAGATTCACACTACCTAAGGTGAAAACAAACAGAGCGAAGAGTACAGTATTATATAGAGCCATGAGTAAATGGAACACCATGCCTGGACATATTATTCAAGAAAATTGCAAAAATCGATTCAAACTATTACTTAAAAAACATCTACTAGTCGAGCAGCTCTCTGCAGTGGCTAATATCTAACCAATGATGCCACTCCCATCAGTATAATCATCATTAATTGTTTCTGTTTATATATGTTTTTGTCTGGTCTGACCATCAATTATACCTGTCATGTTTATATAAGTTTATCTCTATGTTTCTGTGAATAATTTAGGTCCTGTGTTTTGTTAATTAAGTACGGGTCCCCAGTGTCAACTGGGGACCCGTAATTATTACTCTCCACCATACTTATTCTTACTTCTTCTTCTTCTTACTTTTTATTCTGATGCAAAAGTTTGAGCTGCTACTCCTCCCACACCGTTTCACTTAGAAACGCAAAAATTTCACAGAACGTCCGTCCCTACCCCGAATCGTGTGCTATTATACAGTTTTTTGAATTTCCGCTAGGGGGCGCTGTAATGAAGTCCCGACTGAAAGGACTTTGAGAGGCCACGCCCGCACCGTAACTCCGATTGACTTGAAATTTCTCACACAGGTGTATGTTAGGGTGCTCTACAAAAAGCCTCTGGGACCATAAAAATTCTTCTGGGAATATTTCCCGCTAATTAGCATAAAGTGAAAAACAGCGTGTTATCCACAACTTTCGGAAATTTGACTGTATCAACACCAAATTTCTGTGAAGCCCCGGGGACTACAATAAACATACCCGTAAAAGATTAGTAGGACAACTTGAAAAACATGGCCGCCATTGACCAAAACGTTTACGCAGGGGCGGGGCATAATAACACGTTGGCATAACTCCTTAACCATAGGTCCTATCATCATCAAACTTGCTGGGTATGTGCAGAAGTCATGTGGTAGCATGTCCATCGAAGCTCATCGAGATTACCCCATAGGGGCGGCCAAATGGGTGGGGCTTAATAACACGTTGGCCATAACTCCTTAACCATAGGTCCTATCATCATGAAACCTGCTGGGTATGTGCAGAAGTCATGTGGTAGAATGTCCATCGAAGCTTATCGCGATTAACCCATAGGGGGCGCCACAGGGGCGGGGCCTATCCACAAATTGGCCATAACTCCTTAACCATAGGTCCTATCATCATCAAACTTGCTGGGTGTGTGCAGAAGTCATGTGGTTGCATGTCCATCGAAGCTTATCGAGATCAACCCATAGGGAGCGCCACAAATGGGCGGGGCTTAATAACACGTTGGCCCTAACTCCTTAACCGTAGGTCCTATCATCATGAAACTTTCTGGGTGTGTGCAGAAGTCATGTGGTTGCATGTCCATCGAAGCTTATCGCATCAACCCATAGGGAGCGCCACAAATGGGCGGGGCTTAATAACACGTTGGCCCTAACTCCTTAACCGTAGGTCCTATCATAATGAAACTTTCTGGGTATGTGCAGAAGTCATGTGGTTGCATGTCCATCGAAGCTTATCGCGATCAACCCATAGGGGCGCCACAAACGTCACCCGACTCCGATTGACTTGAAATTGATTGCACATGTACAGCTCATGGTGCTCTACAATTTAGCCTCAAGGAATTTCTTTCTAATTTCCGCTAGGGGGCGCTGTTATTAATCCCCGACTGAAGAAAGTTTGAGAGGCCGCGCCCGCACACCGTAAGTCCGATTGACTTGAAATTTCTCACACTGGTGTATTTTAGGGTGCTCTACAAAAAAGCCTCTTGGACCATAAGAGTCAACCTGGAAATACTTTCGGCTAATTGGCATAAACTGAAAAACAGGGTTTTATCCACAACTTTTTCAAGTGTTACTCTATCAACGCCAAACGTCTCACGAAGCCCCGGGGGACTGTGACGCACGTCTCCGAAAAATATTAGTAGGATAGCTTGAAAAACATAGCCGCCGTTGACTAAAACGTTTACGCAGGGGCGGGACTTAATAACACGTTGGCTGTAACTCATTGACCGTAGGTCCTATCATCATGAAACTTGCAGGATACGTGCAAAAGACATTTGGTAGCGTCTCCCTCTAAGCTTGTCGAGGTCAACCCGTAGGGGGCGCCGCAAATGCGAAAACCGTCCTTCGCCGATGCAATGTTTGCCAGGCCACGCCCCTTTCCCCCTGACTCCGATCGACTCGTCATTTGTCAGACGTGCGCGGCTCGTGTCACTCTACGATAAAGCCTCCGGACCGCGGGGGTCGGCCGTGATTTCTTTTCTTCGCCGATTTGCACGGGCGACCCGTACTTTCAAAATCTCCGCGGGATTTTCTAGTTTTGTATTATTTTTATTTTATTTAATTTTGACTGTTGTAGAGTTATTCTTATTACTTTTGTTACCATTTCCGTTATCACTGTTTTGTCATGGTGATCATTATTTAATGTAATTATGCACTGCAGTGTATAGATGCACAGGTGTTGTGTGGACTCCAGGAAGAATAGCTTTGGCTATGGCCTCAGCTAATGGAGATCCCAATAAAATCAAATCAAGTGAATAAATATACCTTTACTATGTTGCAACCTCTGAATTATTGTTAAGATCATTTCAGTAGCAGGTTACAGACGTTACTTTGGTAGAAAAATGTGTGTGTGTGTGTGTGTGTGTGTGTGTGTGTGTTATTTCTTTCCAAGACCCTGATGTTTTCTCAGAGCCAAGTGAAGGAAGCAGAAGAACAGAACTCAAAACTACAGTTTCAAGTCAAAGAGCTGAATGAGGAGTATCGTTCAAGGCTTGTGCGCTATTTAAGGGACTTAGCTGTAAGTTGCGAAATACTCACTCACACAAGTATGTCTACAAAGTAAGTTAAAAAATCTGTCATCACTAAGATCCATTTGTATGTCTTACATGTAGGTGTACTTTGATGGCCTTGGAGAAGGTCAAAGCCCGTCAGAGAGCCCTAAGATGAAGTTGTTTGTCTACTGTCTACTTGTGTTTTGCTTTTCAGTGTATATAATTACATACTGCATGAGCATGCTGTTAAAACATGTTGTTAAACAAAAGGCCTTGTCTATTTGTGACCGCTCATAATAAGCTGCACATACAGTATATGAGTTATGAACGTGTGAGTGGCAAAATTTAAGAGTGACGTTCCTTTCTCAAATTATGTAATTTGAGAAATTTAACTTTATGGAAAATAGTGTTCATTTAGAATTTCCCCTTTTTTACTTTCATCTCAGGACTATTTGCCAATGTCCCAACCCCCTTGGTTGGTAATAACTCTATTACACATATTCAGATTAAATTAAATTCCCCTAGTAAGTATTTATATTATAGTATTTACTTAATGTTTAATATTAGAATGTGTTAAGGTAAAAGGTTCACTGCCACTCCAATGATCTGCCATCAAAACTCCCAGTAGTGAGTTATTGCCACATTGATGTATTTTAGGGTTCAGAGGGAGCAGATATTGGCCAAATCAGACAATGGTCTTGACCCTGGACTCCCGGAAGACCAATTCAGCCTGGAGCCGACTGAGTTGAGAGATGAAACTGAGAAGGACCTCCGACACATTAACCCAGACAGGACTGGGCTGGAGGGTCAGCTGCAGGCAGCCCGGCAGGTAGCACAAAAGAAAGATCTCTTCTTTGAAGTGATCTGCTTTTGTTTTGTCTGATGAATGTTTGTATGTGCTCAGTGCTCTGGGGAGGGGGGGGAGGGGTTCTTCTTTGTAAACTTACTTCCATTCTAAAGCCAAACAGCATTTGTTTTGTGAGCGATGAACTTGGAAAAAAGACTTCAAAGTTTGAGTCCGCCGACAACGTAAAGATTTACTGGCCAAGAAATATCTAAAGGGTTTTAATTACTGAACACCAGTTTATGTTTTAATGTTACATATTGGTAAGAAAGTCAAGCAAGCAAGTCGAGCAAAACATTTCTGTCCACACTTCACATCTTTTCATTGACATCACCTTATTGTTTTAGATACATATGTGTTCAGGGTGATTCAAAACCCTTCACCCTGACTTTTGTGTTCCAGGTGTCTGCCCTCAAAATGCCCATTCAAAGTGTAAGCCATCAGGAGCGAGTGTCATTTTTGTATTTTACCAAATGACAAATTTGGTCAGCTGTGGATCGTGCCATTGAGAATGATGGAAAAATTTAACTTTATCAGGTCGGAGCAGATATGTGAGGAATTCTGTCCGGACATAAAGAAACAGCTGAGGGAGATCACACATTCTACACTGGTAAACAAAACTCTCTCTCTCCCCCCTTAACAATTTGGATTGTCGAATTACAGAAGAATCTTACAATTTCATAACTTGACTGTCTGAAAAGCTTTTTGTCGGAAGAAATAAACAGTGCCCTGCGATGTTAGGTCATATGGAGATATTTTCTTTCTTCAAACAGCTGGGCCTTGAGAAGGAGCGCGCCCTCCTCATCACCAGAGCAACCGTTGCTGAGGCGCAGGTTGCCGAGCTGCATGACTTTATTGACAACCACCTGGGCAGGTCAGGAAGTCACTTGATGTGTAAGTTATATACAGTAATATAATGTTCAATGACAGGAGTGCGATGTATTGAAATTTACCACTACCTGCAGGTATAAGGAGGAGATCTCACATCTCTTCAGACTACATTGGTCACAGGAGGAGGGGCATTCCCAAAGTGCTCATTCATCACTCCATTAAGAAAAAATGGCCACCAAATTTGAACCCAAGTCAATACGATTTGAAGTTTTGAACCTCATACACATTTACTCTGAAAATGAAAACCTATTTGTAAATATTTACTTCAGTGAGATCCTGTACATAATCCACTCAATGTTAAACTGCTTTCATTCAAATGACCACATTTAATTTCTTTTTTATGTGGACACTAATAATAACTGAATACCTTGTTTTTGACCAGAGTGCATTTCGTGTAGTGTGCATTTACACCGTCACTAGGTGGTGCTGCTCATACTGGTGGTCTCCTATCTATGAAAGGCCCCCCAAAGAAATCCGGCCTTGAGAAAAAAATGCCTGGAATGTTTGTAAAGCTTATGTCAATTTCACAAGCTCGAGAGAAGAAAGCGCGGTGACAATGAGGGGTCACCCTGGTGAGAATAATGTCATTACATGTTACCCAGACACATACACGCCCGTGAATACTTTCCCCCTTCAATGCAGCGCTGTGTACTGTGGCGCAAACAAGACAGGCCTTTTTTTCCAGAATGAGGGTTCATATTTATAACCTCTGTGTCGGTTTGAATAGAGCATCTATTCCCTTTAAATCCCTTTAAAAACAGTGAAAGGGTCTGCATTTTTGTCTAGTGTGTTATGGTAGCTGGGTTTCATAGCTTTTTATCAGTGCCATAGCTGGCATAACTTTAAAAACCTATTTTGTGTGGGTGGACTACCAAATAAAGTGTTACCATCTTTTTAAAAAGTACTTAAAAAGATGAAAGGTTTGGTTAAAAAATTTCATTAAGTTTTGTGATAAAAAAAAAGATAGAAATACTCTGGGGAGTGATGGGAAAAGTAGAGGAGATGGAGAGAGAGAGTCGTATGCATGTCACCCCAATCCTCTTTTCAGGGGGCATGCCAGCCGTGGGAGGAGGGGGGGCAGGGGTGTGAAAGTTTGAGAGGAATGGGAAGTGGGATTTTGTTAGTAATGTATTACACTCCCAGGCAGGGCCCTGGGAAAAGGGATGGGGGGGGGTGTTCAGCTTGGGTCTGTGCCAACATAGTCACTGTGCCAAAGCACAGGGTGCTGCTGGGGACCACTCCTCTCTAAACCAAAGATCTGTGGGAAAATCAAGCCCAGGTTGTTCTTTGCCGCACTCCACCAACAAAAGACGAGAGATGATTTGCCTGCAGAGGCCTTTCTGCAAACACGTTTACAAATGAAATGTACTTGGGAGGGAATAAAAAAAGAACGAGTCCATAAGAAATAGAAATGTGTAACATTGCAAATGTATTGAGTAGAAGTCTGGTGCTCCACAGCTGGTCGCCAAGGCCAAGTGCCAAGATTTTTTTTCTAACTTGGGGTATTTTGGAAAAGTTCACTTCTTGGACTGTGAACAACTTTTTCTTAACCACTACATGTGGTCACTATTATGATGTAAATGCTGACCATTTTAAGGATTAGATTCAAGTTGTTTAATAAATGTGGCAACAAAAAACCTGGAAGTAAAAGTATTAAAAGTCTAAAAAAATAGTGTCTGGCGATATCATCTGCACCTATTGTAATATAAACATCTGTTCAGTGTTCAGCAAAACACTCAAAAAGATGTTGCATTCGGGAACATTTTGTTTAAAATCTAATGTTAATAAAAAAATCTTCACAATTGGCTTTTCATCAACCAAAATGTAAACAATGTCCCTACACCTGAGTGTCAATATTCTACTTTTTCATATTTTACCTAAAATAAATAAATATTGAGGACATTTTCAAGATAGGTGCAATCATTTCCCTGTGATCCTCTCATAGTTTCATTTTTTACTGTCTCAACAAAACATTTAAAGATTGCATTGCACTCTGTGCTATTGTACACGTACTGTATTAAAGCATTTATGTCCAACATTATCCATAGGTCCACTTTTCAATCACTGAAATTTTTACTTTGTATCATATCATCTCATCTTGGCAACAAAATAACATTGAAAAAACTGTCATTGTCTTATTTGCACATACACTTTATCTCAGTAAAAGCGAGACATTTTAATTTTTTCTGATCAGTCACAAAAATTTATGATTCCTTTTTGGTTATCTTAAATTATATAGCCTGATGTGACGTTTGGAGTAATGTCTTAAAATAACTATTTGGGAAATGCAATACTATTACCCTTCATGCTTGGCTGCCTGTCTGATAACATGGTCCAGTTTTGCCGAGCTGTGAAGAACAATTCTGCTTAATATTTCAAAATTTTAGGACAAATCCTACCAAATGAAACCACTGACATAACACAAATTCAGTAAAGTAAAAACTGTGAAGGGTTTTAGCATAAACATACAGAACATTAGCATTCTAGTTTATGTTAAAAGCCCATTATACATCAGAACCCCTGACCCAATCAACATTACAAATGCAAGTAAACATTTGATCGCTTATTCACTTTCTCTAGCCTCTTCTGTTTTGCTGCTGATCATTGGGCCAGATTTGTTTTAGCCGGCCAGCACAGTGGGAAAGAGGTTGGATAAATGTGTGGTTCTTCTGAGGATGGGAAGCAGGGTGGAGAGAGATGCAGAGGAAGTACCTCAAATGGCCAGCGATGGGCCGCCCGTCAAGAGGCCCTTTGTTTTAGAAGGTTAATGCCTAATTGATACAGGCTTAATGAGAGCGGACTGTGTGTGCTGAGTGTGTGTGTGAGCCGGGGGGGTGGGTGGGTGGCGAGGGGGGCTGGAATGGTGGTGCCATAATTGGAACGGACAAGCCTTGTGTGGAGGAGTGCACAGGGAAGGGATTTATGGGAAACGCAAGGAAAGCAGAGAGAGAGAGTGGGAACGAGTAAGAAAAGGTGATAAAGAGTATGTGGAATGCGTAGGCAGTGGGAGAGGAATCCGCTGTGATAGCCAGAGTATTGCCAGAGAAGTGTAGTGACAATGGAAAAGTTATCAAGTTCAACCAGGACGTTCCCATGGATGTTTATAGTTAATGCTCATCCAAGTTTTATGGGCTGTTTCTTGAATTCTTCCATGATACTGATGAATTATGGTTACATTTTAGGTTGCTGCATATTGCATGTGCAACATAACTCTGATAGGATTAGTGAAATTAAATTTTTATGTTGGATTTGAATTAATAATGCAAAAAATGCCAACCTAAACCATGTAACTGTCGTATTTTTTAGTAGACACCTGTCTTTTCTTTTCCGTCGAGCTGTCTTTTCGACCCCCTCTTTCAGTCTGACAGTCTCAGACTATTCATGCGAGAGTCCCCAGTTCCCTTTCCAGACAAGCTTTCAGTTTGAAGGCTGGAGAGGCATTACGAGGGAGGAGGGAAAGGGGGCAGGAGAGAGAGAGGGTAGCCCAGAAGAGCCGTGCACTTCAGAAAACCTTGAAGAATTAGGACTGAAAGCTATGGAGATTCTGGGTGGCTGAGAAAGAGGGGGGGAAAGACTGAAAAGTAGAAAAAAAGGGGGTTCAGTGTTGAATCATGATTCAAAAGATGAGCGTGAAAACAATGGAAAAAATAGATTTATTGGAAGTGGGGCTTAAACTTAAACTTTCAAGCTGCGAAGGGACAAACAGAAAGGTAAAAAAAGAAGTGAATATAGGGTGAGAAAGGGGAGGAGGAAGAGTTACAGTATAAGGGTGAGAAAGACATGAGAGGGGAGGCAGCCTGGCGAAACAAGAGCGAGTGAGAATGAGGCTGAGTGTCGGTGAGGGAGAAGGAGAGAGAGGGACAGACCCTCTGTTTTCCCACACTCAGCCGGTTCCCACAGTGGACCTGGCTAATCCCTGTCTTAATTGGGGGAGAATTCCAGCGCACATGTTCCCCTGGAATGAGCGTATAGAGGCGAAAGAGAGAGAGGAAGGCTAGGGAGCTTCTGACACATCAGACAGGCCACAGCAGGCTGGGGCTGATGCACAGTGTGTGAGTGCACTTTGTCGGAATAGCAACATGCCTGCCCAACTGTCAGCACATCTGATGCATAAATGGCCTCACACGTTTCTGTTTCTTGTTTTTTGTTTTAATGCCATCCAACAAGAAAAAGTGCTCTTAGCAGCCACTTAGCACTCCTTAGTCACATTGTACAATGTGAGAAGTATGTGGTTTGAGAATGTCATTACATGAATTTTAAAAGCAAAAAAGAAAAACTAACTAAGACACTTGCACACTACTCTCACATACTCGTTTTTACAGTATTGAACCATGAGCGGTTTGATTCTTGAAGATTCGGAAAACTTTAACATGTTTTTTTTCCAAGATTTCTGGTCAAACCAAATCATTACTGGTGAATGTTATTTGTTTTTGCTCCAAAATTACATTAAAATGACAATTAACGAGAATATTGTCACTATAAAAATTGTTGATAGAGACATTCATGGATTAAATGCTATGATTATGAGTGGGACTTCTGGAAAGGCAGTATTTTATATAGCTATTCAAAGTTTGCAACTAGCTGTTGAACATAGTAATGCATTTTGAAGCAAAAGCAATATATGCAGAAGTTGGTGGAGAGACCAAAACAGAGCTAAGAGTTGAGCTAATTCTGCACTTACATACTGTACATAAGGTCGACACAAGTACAACTCCTTGTAAAATCTGACATCATATCAAGAAATAGCCAGTGCCATTTCTAAATAGTTTGATAATAAACTGGTAAGATGAGCTGAGACCTTAAATTTATACCAGAATTGTAATGCTTTTTATAAATTCCACTGAGGCTACATTTCTATCCTCAGTTGTCTTAATAGTCAACAATGCAATGTGGCTACAACATTAGTAGGAATTAGGGCATTAGTAAGGAATCAAAGATATTCCAGCATTGTTCATGAGTAAGTCTACTTGCTGGGTAATTATCACATATAACTATTTCCCTATCTTTGATTACAAGCAGTTATGTCACAGCTTTTCTCTGGCAATTGTGGATATATGAAATTAATTCATGTACTGTATGTAGACTTTAGAGAGGCTTGAGAGAAACCGGACAGAACTACTCACTTTAATGTACTTGCTACCAGTTGAGACTATATCAACGAAAACCTGCATAAGTTTCATATCAGGAGTGCTATTACATGTCTTTTTTTATATATATATCTCACAACATAGTGACCAGGTGTATCTGTTGACAAATCTTGCCCTGGAGATTTTTTTTTGCAGGAGAGAATTGCAAGGAGATACTGGCAACATAACAAAACCACTGTGAGTGGCAGTTTCGTTCCTGCCTACCTCTTTCCTTAATAAACAATCTGAACAATAGGCACAGTATATGTCTCTGAGGAGGTAACCCAAGACGACCACTGGAAAGGGAACAGGCAAAAAATGGGTGCAAAGTGGGAGCCTGGGCTTTGCTGCATGTATTGCAGGATTAGGTGGGAGAAACACAAAGGTGGGCGGCATGGAGAAGAACTGAACCGATCTGCCAGAGAGGTTTCTCCCCCTTATGTAGACAATCACACAAGTTCTGTGATAAAAACCATAATCCTGGTGGTTAATTGGCATGGTAAGAGAGCCCTTAAAGGTGTGATTCCTCCTAATAGGTAGACTCAGCTAAATGAGGAAGCAAGACAGCAATCAAGTGTCATTGTATTATGAAGAGTTCTGTGTAGAGATGAAGATTTTAGCACAGCTGTAAGCAAATGCTATTCAACTTAAGGAAGTGATCATATGATGATATTGAATATTTTAAGTGTTGAGCGTGTATTTTAATTGCTAGCAGCGATGTCAAAGTCAAACTTTTGGTTGGTCCACCACTTTGATCCGGACTGAAGTTTTGTAAAAGATTCCTGATCATTGATGTACAGTACTCGGCTTCTTATGATACCTTGACAACTATTGGATTGATTACCATTACATTTTTATCTGCATCCATAATTCATAATGGCTTTGGTGAACCTTGGATTTTTCATTTAGTCTTATTGTGAAAATGCATGCTGCCATTAGCATCCAACCATTCATCCATCCATCCATCCATCCATCTCTCTTCTGCTATGTGACCCGGTTGGTGACCCTCACCCTGCTTCAGTGAATGTCTCAGCCTTATTAGGGTATGATGTCAGTGTTTGGAGGTTTTTGTGGTTGTACCCCCTGCGGGCGATTTCAACCCCAGGATGCGTGAGGGGATGGCAGCTGTGCTGTGCTCAAATGGAGGGGCAGTGAGCTGGCCTTCATTGGAGGGTGCCGCAATTAATTCCCTCAGTCTTTCCTTACAATACTTTTGGCGGGAAAGCACTGAAGACGCTTGTTTGAACCAACTTGTGTTTCTTTGCGGGACCCCCCTCCCTAAAGAGAGTGTCGCCCGTCCTCTATGCTCATACACCATGTCCACCACAGTCTTGATTGATTTTCAGTACACATTTTTGGAAGGGATTACAGCCATCTGTAGGCTCTTGAAGGAACAAAGGGGACTCCTCGCTCTCCTCCCATCAGTACTTCAGAGGGATAACTTGGCCAGATAAACATGCTCTTGCACTGGTCTACGCTTGTTCTCTATTCTGCCTTGACCTTTCAACCCACCCAAACGGGCCACTCCACTTAAAAGCTGACCACACTATTCTCTCCTGCGCTGTGTGAATAGAGGTTCCTCAGCAGTCACTCCAGAAAGACTAATATGACTCAGTGCCTTATAACACACTGGGACACCAAGAGTTGCAAGAGTTCTGCAATCAAGGTGGAGGCAGCCCTTGATGCTGATTGTTTGGGTACAGCTTGTAATTCCCCTGGCTCGATGATAAAACCTAGTGCATGGCAAGTTAGCATGTTCTCAGCCGAGAGGGTTCACAGTTTCCATTTGGTAATCAACACTTCCAGCTGTGTGAGGCTGTTATGGGAAATTGTCAGCTGGGAATCTGGGATGCCAAAGTGTGGTTGTGGTCAGCTGGTGCTGAGCTGATGGAGCGGCAGCAGGATGCACAGCTAATGAGTCACAGGAGGAGGTGGACACACCACTTGGCCCAGTGGCCCAGTGAGGATTGGATTAGCAGTATGAACATAAATGATTTGTTTATGTGGAAAATAGAGCCTGATCAAATCCACAGCTGTCTTGTGCATCACTTCTCAATCATGTAGTTTATACAGAAGCTGGACATAAGTGCTTTTGCTTATGCCTAACACAAAATCAAAAAACCAAAACATAACATTTCAGTGTTTCTTGAGAAGCGGGACAAAAGGCCGTCTTCCAATATTAACTGCTGTTATGTTTAAAAGTAAACATATTTAAAGTTGTAGATGTTATTAGGGATTAAAGGTGAAGTAAGCGATTTATTTATGTTAATATAAGTGTTTATTCATGCTCTTTATTCATATAGTGATCACTTACATAGTGTGCGCGTTTCATAAAGCCAATCTCTCAGTCAACCACTCTGCATGTAATCGGCAAATAAACTTTTCGGGGATTCCGAAACTGATATCCAATCAGAAGAGAGAACGCTACAAACCGGCACCCGTCTCACTGCCGGTGTACGCGCAGAGCGACAGATCGGTGAATGTTTATGTGCCTACAATGGCGGAGCAGGTAAAAATTCTTCCCAATGTCTGTTTTGATGGTTTTTATCATGTTTTATCACACTTACTTATCTGAGATGATACAAGATAACTCGCTGCTTGATGACCGCAGTGCATTAATGTGGGGACGAGGGAAGGGACTACTAACTGCAGTCAGTGACAGGAAGTCAGCTAAACTGACCATTCCACTTACTGAACCTTTAAGAATAGAATGTCTGGTGCACATTTATCCCCTTAAATGTATTTTTATCATTATTATGTCAAATATATGACACTTGTTATCTTCTCACGACGTCCAAAACAGTGTGTCCACAGAGAAGGGATCAATCATTCATATGCAATAAAACCTATTAAAAATCAAAAGCAGCACTAAATAATCTCTCATATCAATAAAAACTGATTTTCTACAACACATTCATGTTTGATAGGGTTTCTAAGTGGTGGGACACTTAGAAACACCACCGTCAGACAATCCATTAAAATGTAGGAAAACCAGCAAAAATAAGGGGCAGCTTGTGTAGTTGTAGTTTTAGAATATTTTACATTCCAAATCTTGAAAGTCCTGCGTCACAACCATGATACGTGAACACCGACTTACAATATCTGAAGAAGTTATTTGAAATGTTTCGATAATTTTATTTTCCTGAAGTAGTTCATACTACCTCCTAACATCAACAGAAAAACCAAATGGCTACCAGAAAAACTCAATTTGTTCTGTTTAAGAAACGTTAAATATGTCAACACCGTCTGATGTCAAAAAAGTGTATATATACATTTTGAAAATATTTTTTGTGGCCTCTGTCAGCATTGGTGAATATGTGTGATCACTAAACATCTAATGGGTCTAGCATAAATTGAGGGAAAATTAATTTGTGTTTTTGGTGTCTGATGGTGTTGACACAAAATAAGGAATGGCAAGCTAAAAAGCCCATTTTTATATGGAATGGCAAGGTAAAAAGCCCATTTTGAGAAAAAGGACAAAAGCTGGGAGGTTGTGTCAAAGCTTATAGCTCAGTAGCTTAGTATATGTTGGATACATACATGTAATTTAATTTGCCATAAACATAGGGTGTGTATTTTTTCAACATTGCACCCTGTTTTGTCCCACTTATCAAGAATCACTGATTTATCTTGTAAATTTCTTTGAAAGGAACTTTGGGATATCAGTGTGGATGCAAAGGCCTTTTTGAGAGTGCAGAGATACTGTATAACACATCCATACAGCTACAATGTTGTGCTTTTTGGAATAAGAAATGGCTGGACTGCTTGTTGTGTCTCAGAAAGATGGAAGTTACTGTCTGAGGCCAAATCTGTTTCTCACCTGCCACGAGGAACAAGAGTGAGCCATTGGATAAAGAAAAGCAGTAGCAGCAGGGCTACACAAATTCAGCCATTTAGAAGCCACAAGTGTCTTTTGGCACAAGGAGCGAGACTTGAGATTTATATCAAGTGTGTGTGTCAGAGCATTGCAACCACTGTTTTGGATCCACAACAGCACATCACCCGGCAGCTGTGGGCCCAAGCTGTGGGAAAGATTAGACGATGATGAACCCATGAAAAGAAGCGTTCCAGTAAAGAAAGGGAGATTCAGGTGAAGGAGGAGTGTGAGAAACTCTATTTTGTACTGAGAGCTCAGAGTATGGAACAGGGATGAACGTAGTTTTTTAATAGTTTATATAATAAATTAAGCAAGTTAACAGATGGTCCCTCAGTTATACACCAACAAAATTTAATTTATTCTCTGATAAACATTTACATTCTCAGGACTCTTAAATGTATAAAGGGGAAATTTTTTCTCTGATAAACATAAATGACCTGTTACAACGAAACCATCAGCGGAGAGAACACTATTTTCAGAAACATATTATTAATGCCTTTGCTGGGGTCCGATTAACATAGATAGATAATATCAATCTACATAGAACATAGATAAATCGATTTACGGCAGGCAGACTGGAAAATCCTGTGTTTCCCAAACGGTACTAAATCAAAGTTTACTTTGCTTCAACATTGTCATATGACCATTATTAATCTTACACACTCACATAGAAATACGATTTCTCCTTGCGATTATCTCATCTCTTGCACCCTTTTTTTTCAAAGGTTCAGCTAGAATCAACCAAAACTGAGATTTCCTCATAGCCACTTTGATATGAATGGGCTGGTAGACTGTGGACAGTGTTTTTCTGGTTTGATTTTGTCAGGACAATACTGGTTAAAACATCAATCTCAAAACCACTTCATTCTTTTTCGGGAGATTCTTGACCTTGAGGAAACAGCCCTCTTTCAAGTGCTCAGAAAGTTAAACTTCCTCATTTCCATATTAACTGGGCAAACTATTTCCACCGAGGAATACTGTTTTGTGTAATATATACGATCGGAAGCTCCGGAACACTAAGTGTACCTTGTGTTCAAGAAAATTGTAATGAAATCCATGCAGATAGGAAAGATATCAAACTGTATTGGCCAGTTGGATATCTCTCTGAATATCTCCAGTTACAGGAGTTTTGCAGGTCTGATTAGTAAAGCTTATCTATAGTTAGATAACACAGGACCTGTGCGCTGGGTGGGGTGTACTTTTATGCCGGACTATAAGGGAGTGTCCAGGAGCACTTTGCCCTGGCCGTGCTCTCTTCTCTAGAGCTTTGTCTCCAACCACTTTCCTCAAAGTCCCCCAGGGGCCGGTGGAAGTCCACACCCAACAACTCGCTCCCCCTTGCTTTAGATTCCCCCTTCCTGAGTGCTTCCCGCTTTGTCGCGTCCATAGCTCACCTCAGCCACACAACAGGACACAATAAAGAGAGGGGTGGGGGAGGACCGGTTTTTTTATGTGTGTCTGCAAAAACAAATGACAATCCCTCAGCATTAGAGCAGTGTGTGCAATTGCCAGTGGTTGGTGTGCACTGCGCAGTATAATCATAAATAAGTAAACACTATTGGCTGGTTGCAAAAATAGCAGTGGCAGATTGCAACAGGAAAGGTACATTTACCAATGTACAAATTTAAAACTGCACTATTATTATATTCAGTTTCAGGGGAGGGGGATTTGTTTACATTTGCAGAGCCTTCCGTAGGTTTTACAACACATGTTTACTCTACATGTTATTCTTAGTATTGAATAATTCTATCATCATGAATCAAAACAGAATTATTTTGAGGAACCTGGAACCAAAACATAAAACTAGAATATGTTTGTAAATCAAAGTGTTGGCCCTGTACTGCTGCTGTAAACAACAACTGTGAAACTTTTCAGGAAGCTTTCTAAATTCAAACAGTGTTCCAGGGATCCACTTTTCCTTTAAGGAAAGTATTTTTATTCTGTTATGAGAATATATCTTAGAAAATGTTCACGTCTCTGACCCACCCAACTTGTATTTCATTTGAATATTTCCTGTTTGATTCTACTCCACTACATCTCAAAGACAAATGTTGTTCTTTTTACTCCTGCACTGCATTTGACAGCTGAAATTACTGGTTACTTTTCAAATTGCCTGTCTTCCTTTCCAAAGAAACTTAAAAATATCCATAACTGCATAAACTGAATAACTGAATGTTCCTTTACGGGTTGAGACAAAAATCCTTGTTGATCTTATAGAATATGAATGCATTACAATAGATTCAACTTGCTCAGCCATAACAAATCTACAGCAGTAACATGCAACATACAAATTGATGTAGCAGTGATGTTCATTCAGAATCATCACACATAATAGTAAAACACTGACAGTGATAATTTTACAGTGTTTTCATAGTGTGGCATTGCTTTTTTTTTACTTGAGTGACTATCTCCACCACCACTGGCGTTAGCTTTTATCATTAAGCAAAGTGCAAACTAAATTCTGTCACTGTGGGAACACTGACATTTATACTGCAGTTTTAGGGGTTCAAGATGGGGTCGCAAAGAAGTGACAACAATGCAGGAAGTTGAGCTTTGTCGAAATGTCACATGATGAATTAGTTGAGGGTGTATAATTTAAGTGCTCTTTTGTTTTTGGCTTATCAGCCCTGCAACAGTAACCTCAGATGGACTGGAGGGTAGGGAGGGCAGAGGTGTGTGTGTGTGTGTGCGCAGGGCCGTGCAGCCCGGGTCCCCTAGCCAAGGGATGTTTAAAGGAGCACTGAGGCAGTAAATAGCTGGGGAGGTTGGAAGTTCACTCACATGGACTACTGATGCAGTGGCAAAGCTTCTGTGGGAGATAGCTGGCCAGACACGGGGAGTCATGTCGAGGTTTTGTGATTTCTTTTTTCCCCATTAAACCTAAACACCATGTGAATTCCCCCAGCTGCTCTTTTTCAAATGGATTTACTGCGTTCAGTAAATCCGAGATTTTAACTGAGGTGTGTGCAGTACATGTCAGTCCAAAATGTTTGCAAGGAAAGAGGAACAGGTGGTGAATTTATCACAGAGGTTCAGTGATATGGAACTTTTAGTATAATCCACCATGCAGTTAGAACAGAACATGTACCATGGTGAGCAGTAAGCAGGTAACGGATATGCTACGTGGTGCATAAAATACAAATTGAGTATAGGAAGCAAACCTTTGGCTCCACTCTTAAAGGCGTATTTCTGTCAGCTAGAGTGGAAAAGACATTTGGTTTGATTCGGCCCCGGTCGGTGTGGACCTACACGTGGTCAGGATGAAGTGAGCGACTGTGTGGCACCTCAGCTCAGGCCAGTCTGCCATGCCGCTCCCTTAATGGCAATTTATTGCTTCCTGAATCCTGTAAATGGGAGGCCGAGGACAACAGAATTCCAAGCGGTGTTCTCTACCTCCTTTCCCCGTCCAGAACGCCCTCAGGGTCCTTAACACTAAATCTCCTCTCCGACTTTTAGGCCTCTCGCTCCCCTCGCTCCGGCATGCCATTTGTTCCAGGCTTTCAGGGATCTGATGGATGGACACTTGAAGTGTCTTTATGTCTGAGAAAACTTTACCATGCTAGAAACCTTTGGACCCAAATGCTATAATGTAGGACGAGCTGTATTGATGTGTTCGGTGAGTGTTGATACATTGTGCTCATGGATCATGAAACGATCTTAGAATGAGTTCAAAGTAAATACATGAAAACAATAAATGCATCCAAAACCACCATGAGTGTTTTTTTCTTAAAGTATATTTTAATAACACAGACAAACATAAAAATAATCCACAATACTGACACATTTTTTTTCCCACATACTTTTTCACATGCCGTTGTTTTCTTGAATTTCTTATTAACATATTTACATTCACATTGATATTGACATTAATTCACATACAAAAAACAGCAAAATGGCAGTGTACATATACCGCTTTCAGAACATCACGGTAATTTGGTTTGAACCCTTCCCCTTGTTGACATAGTGCACATGAAATAATTTTTCAGAATAAATGCATATTTTGTATTTCTCTTGAGCTAGCCTGGTCCAGTGTCATAATTTGTTTTCTCCTGCAAAAGCTTGTTGGAGGATTTTATAACAAATCATAATAACACTGGACTGCAGTTCTGAATGGCTGTTGTCATCAGTTTTAAGAATATTACTGATTATATACAGATGAATATCTTGTTTCACTTCACAACATCAACTAGCATATTGACAACAACAAAACTTGAGAACAGCTTTGGCAACACTGCTGCAATTTCACCCAATTAAAAAAAAAATATTTAAAGTCCTTTCCAGTCCAATGAGTTACATTTGCTTCTCCTATAAGCCTGCATCTCCCTAGAGATGCAAAATCTCAGAGTTGGCTTGAATGTGAAAGTGCTCCAGCACTAGTGTGAGTTGTGAAAGCTGCACAGTTAGCCTCAGCTTTTTGTTACTACTGTATGTGCTCGAATTACATGTCCTGTACATATATTATCTTCTCAGTCGCTCCACTATGCTACATATAGTTGCTTCTTATTTGGTTTACAGTGCTTGCAGCATTACACGTTCTGGATCATTCCCTTTCCTTTATCAGTGCAAATATAACATTTTCAACGTTTTGTTTTTTTGAGGACTTTTTGCCTCTTTTTAAAACGTTATTATCTCCGAGTCCTTTATAAAAGGAACCACTCAGGAAGGCCCCCAGTACAGGGCTGGCCAGCAAAACATCACTTTCCCATGGCTAGACACTTTCTAGACAAAAACTTGATGGAAATGGGTGCCTAAAGCATGTCTTTACTGGGACAGCCACTGATAGGCAGTGAGCTTTCTATAGAACGTTTAATACATTTTCCTGAGTTTCTAAGCAATGACTCCCAATGGGCCTGAATTAATACCTTGACTTAACTTATCCCAAATGGAAAGCTTTTCAATAGATTTCCTGAACCTGCATAATGGCATCAGTGTGTGTGAAATCTATCCAATGCCAAATGCTGAAGATCTTCATTTCAAACATGTCCCCTCATGTCACCACTGTCACCTGGTTCTTCTGGTGTTGGGAATAGTCCATTTCGCTCCTCAGTCCTTTGGGAAGGCGATATCCGTTGGGTGGCACCACGGGTACATCGGCCAACAGCACACACAGTGGCTTCTTCCGGAACATGGACAGAGCATGAGTTTGGCCTTGCTTTGAGTTTGGCCTTGACTCTGAGATGTAGACAACCTGCTGCAGAGTAGTTTGTAGCTCAGTCTACAGGCAGTTCGCAGGGTATCTGTTGCGCTGCTTTGGCTATCATGTAAACCCGCTGGAAGTCCTTGTAGCGGGGAGCGCAGCCCAACCAGGCCTCCCCAAAGTGGACAGGGCCGGTGAATAGGAAGCTGCCCGGCCCAGGCCTGACTCCACACTGCAGCAGAGTCCTGACCTCGCCCTGTTTGGTCAGCCGCCCGTTGCTGGTGAACAGGGCATACTTCTGACGGAAAACCCTTGTGGCGCTGACCTTGATCACCGCTGCTTTTAGGTTCTCGTCTTCCGACACCGAGCGGATGTTACCTCGTACGACTGTGGATAAACAAGGACATTTTGGTTCATTTCAAAGTTGTTTTTCTTTTCTTGTTAACGTTTTTTTTTTCTTTTAGCTAAAATGTGTGATCCTTTGTGGGCTACTAACTGATGAAAAAATGCATGAAGCCAGAGTCAGCCTTTCTAATCCTTCTAACTTTTGTTGCCAGACAAATATTCTCCTCAGTGCCATTACATCTCAATCTAGAGGCTTGCAGACTACTGCTCCTTCTTTAGGGGGCTGGCCCCGGATTAATCCACTACAGTGCCTCCATAAAGGGAGGTCCTATCTGTGTGTGTGTGTGTGTGTGTGGGGGGTGCATAGAGCTGCTGTTTCACCTTTAACCTTTGCACTTTTGAGAGGAGAGGATTTGGAGGCATTGGGGTGCTGTGACTATAAAGCGATTGGACACAAATGATTTGTAGATACTGATGGAGAAATCACGGCATTGTGCGGATTTGAGGCCAGGGTTGTTGGGGGATTTCTGAGTGACCATAACATTTCACTCCTGGTTTACTAAGTTTTCATGTTATATTATATAGGAAAAATTGTTACATCGGGTTAACTTACCAAAGTCACTGGTGCAAACGGCCATCAGAATCTCAGTGTTGTTGCAGGGTCTGCAGGCATCTGGAGGGACAACAAGGGGAAGAAAAAGAAAGAAAAGAGTCAGTTGGCGACCTTACATAACACTCTTAACTGCTACAAAACACCTATATGCTAATACTTTATACTGTGCCTCTGGAAATCAAAGGCTGAAATGCAATGTATAGATTGCATGCTGCACAGGAATGTGAGATGTGAATCCAGAAACTTCTAAAACTCTGAGTAAAGACAAGCGACAAAGAGAGAGAGACCAACCACTGCGTTCTAACAGACAGCTGCTACTTTTATAATTGGCAGAGAGGAAGACCAGTTGAGCTTTAAGGTGCAAGGCTCTTCCTACCCCAGACCATTAAAAGGCCAAATGAAAACTTCCCCCCTGCTAAAGCTTTCCAGGGTGTCTCCAGTCACACCTCATCAAAGCCTTCTAGATGTGGGGGCCAAGGATAGGGAGTAGAGGAGGACTTAAAAGATTTTTTACTCTTTTTAAAGGAGCAAAATCCCACTTACCAGAAAGTACTTTCTAAGCCCAAAAACTGTGTATCCTTGCTACAAATGTGTAACAGGATTTCAAAGATGGCTTTAAAAATTCAAAATAAACCAGCAAAGTCCTGTCCATTTGCATTGATTGAACTGTGGGTAAAAAAAAGAAAAGAAAAGAAAGAAAATGGCAAGGCATTTTTTGAAGTTCTTCTTTGGTTCTTTGGAGGCCCCTTGCCCACCCCACACATTCTCCTCCTTAGTGAAAACCTCTTGATAAATGAGATTCCTTCCTCTCTGGTCCACTGCAAAACCCCCCTTCCAAGCCTAATTCAGTGTGTGTGTGTGTGTGTGTGTGTGTGAGAGAGAGAGAGAGAGAGATGTAGGCGTGAGAAGGGGGGTGCAGCATACTCCTACAGACAAGTCTCCCCACAGCAAGCAGCTCAACAAAAGAGAAGAGCATCTCAGCTGGGCAGAGGCCTCCCTGTCGCCTAGGAGATGGCAGTAATCCCAGAATACTCATGCGGCACCCATTCAAAGGGGCTGTGGACTCTGGAGAAAGCCCCACATACTGTGCTTTTGTCCCCCCCCCCCTCCTCCTCCCCACTCCACGGCTCCCCTTCTCCTGTCCTTACTCCTTAAACCAGCACGCCGCTTGGGGAAAAGTTTGGCCACTTCCTCCACTGTGTACTCTGCATGGGCCATGGAAAGTCCAACCAGCCCACGGAGGCCTGCTATGAATTATGAATCATCTACAGGGAGAGATTTCTATGGGGGTATCATATCATCACTGGAGGGGTTAAAACCTTGAGTTTCCCAAACTTTTCAGGAAGGAAGGGAAATAACATTGACCACAGTTTGGTGTTCTGTTCTTTTAGAGTTTTTAAAAGAAAGGAACAATGTGAACTTTGATCACGAGTCACATTAGTTATTGTTTCAGGTTGAAATAATAAGAGTGAGCCCGAGAGCTAATTTTGTGTTGCAACAAGAGAAAAAAGTTGCTGAAAGTTCTCCTGTGTGTTGATTAATTCAACTTTTGAAAAAAACTTTTCCCAGTCAAACCAATATGGCTGACTCACGCCTCAGTCTCTAGCTGACTCACCTTCACTGCTGATGGGGTTGGAGTCTGGAGACAGGCGTGCGGTCCAGTCCCCTCTCAGCTCGTAGTGGAAGGATGCTATTCTCCTGCTGATGTCCTGGTGAGGGGTGGCCTGCAGGAAGAGGGCCACCCTCTGCCCTGGCAGGCGGCTGAAGCAGCGCACCCTGGGCGGGGGGGAGGACTCCACACGGTCTCCTATGAGGAGCTCCAGCACCCCGTCTCTCTCCAGGTACAGCTGGGCTCCGTGGAACTGCTCCGAGGGCTTGACGCAGGCCGTGATCAGGCCAGAGCTGCTGCTGCCTCCGCCCGGCCCCACCACCATGGAGGGCAGGCGGGGTGACAGGGTGAGGCGCAGGGCTCCTTTGGGATACAGCCAGTCCAGGGTGCCCTCAGAGCAGTGCAGGGAGATTTGCTCCACGCTGCCCTTCTGCTGGGACAAACCACTGTACGGAGGGGAGAGAAAGAAAATTGAGGAAAAAGGTTATTGAAAGGTTTCAGTGTCATTTTCCAATAGCAATAGTTGGAGTCCCTTACATCATCAATGGATTCTTTCCTAAAACAACTGCACTGATGAACTGCAGGATGGATACATTACATGTGTAAATAGAACAATTAAGCCAAACCAAACTAATCAAGGGAGTAAAACAAACAAAATTACATATTAAAATCCCTCTTTAGTAGAACATAGACATACTCTGGGCAGGCGCCACCTTCTGGCAGCTCTATGGAAGCAGGGGCCAAATCAATCATAGCATCTCTAGGGCCAAACTTATAAAATTCTGCATTTGAGCAATAGGCCTATATTTAACATGAAACTATCATTCAAGCAGTGCATGCACTGTTTGTCCTTTCTCCGAGTTTCAGAGATAATCCCGCAGTCTCCTGTCTGTCTGGACCCCCCATGTCTCCTGCAGACAGCCCGCAGGCACAATCGCAGCAGAGCACCACAAACATTTAAATTGCGCCCTAATGGCATGTCTCAACATGTTGCACTCAGAAAAAGCAATTGTCCTTTATCAGCGGCTACTGGCTCCTAAAAAAAAAGCCACCACCTGTAGCATCTCCCAGCAGAATTATTTTAACCATCTTCTCATTCAACCACATGCAGAAATAAAAGCGATAACAATTGAGAAATACTTGCCTTCCTCTCCAGCTGCACTGATCTTCAGAATAGTTTGATAGAGCCACGTTAAAAATGGCAAAAAGTAAAATCCAAATTGCGGTAATCCAAACCCTCAAACCAGCCATTTTCGACGTTGGATAAATTTGCAAAATTTTAAATTATGAAAACACAAATTGGGCGATAATTCCGAAGCTGTGATGACCTAAACCTCTGCGAGGAAAAAAAAAAAGTCCTATCAAACTAATGTAATTCTATCTCTGGTCTCTCCCATAGTTTTGTATCCTCTCATTCTGATGTGTGAGATAAGAGAATACAGCTAAACTCTCTCCACTGAACTCACCGGACTGCTGTGCGTCAGGGGGACTCAGAGCTCTGAAGTTATTCCCCCTCGGAAAACTTCAGGACCAATCAGAGAGCGAGAAGTGAAACTTTAAACCACTCAACAGCGGAGGGGGATGGCCGTCTGATATGCAGAATGAGTAACGGTATGCGGGGATAAACTGAAATGGTGTCTGTCTTGTTCGCATAAAAACAGACTCATTAACTTAATTGTTAAAGTGTTTTCAATTTCATTTCCTTTATTTTGTTTTTCTGTTTTATTATTAAATCCAATATACAAGTAGGGGAAGGTGGGGTGATTTGTGCAACTTTTTACTCAAAGTGATTTTAAAGTGAGGCCTTGACAGTTATGTCTCCAACTCAAATATGTACATATATTTCAGGATGTTGTGCATCCCTGGCAATAAAAATTTTGGATCTGGAATAAACTGTTTAAGAAATATAGCTTTCGGAAAAAAAGTTGTCTTGTCGCACAAATCACCCCACGTAGTGCCACCTTCTGGCAGCTCTATGGCAGCAGGACAAAGTCACCATCATACATCTTTCTGGCCATACTGAAAAACTCTCATTCAGTGGTGTCCTATATTAACTGGAACTCATTCAAGCAGATGTCACTGTTTCCTTTCTCCGAGCTACTGTAGAATATCACTTTCTTTTGGTGACCAGCTTGCAGACAGCCATCCACTGGCACAACTCTCAGAAATGTACCACAAACATTTGCACTAGTTGCGCCCTAATGGCATGTACTCAACATGTTGCACCTGACAAAAAAGCAATTGCCCTTTATCAGCGGCTACTGGCTTCTAAAAAAAGGCACCAAACCCATAGCATGTCACCCAGCAGAATTATTTTAACCATCTTCCCATTCAACCACATGCACAAATAAAAGCGATAACAATTGAGAAATACTTGCCTTCCTCTCCAGCTGCACTGATCTTCAGAATTAGTTTGATTAGAGCCACTTTAAATATGGCAAAAGTAAAATCCAAATTGCGGTAATGCCAAACCCTGAAACCAGCCATTTTCGACGTTGGATAAATTTGCAAAAATGCTTAAATTATGAAAACACAAATTGGGCGATAATTCCGAAGCTGTGATGACCTAAACCTCTGCGAGGGAAAAAAAGCCTATCAAACTAATGTAATTCTATCTCTGGTCTCTCCCAGAGTTTTGGATCCTCTGCATTCTGATGTGTGAGATAAGTAGAGTGACAGTGCTAAACTCTCTCCACTGAACTCACCGGACTGCTGTGCATACCAAAGGGACTAAAACATGTGTCAAATGTTATTCCCCCTCGGAAACCTGTCAGGACCAATCAGAGACGAGAAGTGAATCAATAAACCACTCAACAGCGGAAGGGGATTTTGGCCTCTGATAGGCAGAATGAGACACAGTATGCGGGGATAAACGTGAATATAGTGTCTTATTCCTTGTGTCTCCCTAAAAACAGACTCATTAACTTAATGGCTCTTCTTAAAGATGTTTTCACATTTCATTTCCTTTATTTTGGTTTTCTAGAAACAAGGGGTTTTGCAACTTCCAAAATGCACAAATCACCCCACCTTCCCCTATAAGATGTATTGCCCTGTGTGAAGCACCTTTTAACTCTACAACACTTTGTACAGTATAATAACGAGAATTATAATAATGATTATTATTTGAAGACCCTCTCCAGATGTATTTAACTCATATTACATCAGAAAAAATAATACTCAATATTGACTAATGATTTGTCTCACATGGTTTAAAAAAAGAAAAGAAAAAAAGTTTAATTAGCTAATAAAAATTCTTGAAATGACGTACTGCAACCTTCTTTGTCTCCACTTACACCCATCATGTCTAACTCATTATTAGAATTTATGCAAAAAGACAATTGTTTTAGAGTTTGGGCCCAGAACAATTTAACTAAGATTAATCATCTGTATCACGGTGGGTGACATACTCATGTCATTTCAACAATTGAAAGAGACCTACTAAATTCCTGCCACTCACTTTTTTTAGATATCTCCAAATGCGAAACTATATACAGTGACAACTGTGATTCACTGGATAAACCAAAGCTCTCTAAGCTGGAATCATTAACACTCATGTACACCCATGTGTTGAACTGAGATTTAAGGTGAACAAAGAGAAACTTAAACTTTTCTGAAGATAAACTTAAGAACAGCCTTTTGTGTCAAACACATTTCTGTGACAGTCAAAGATCAAAGTGAGGAAACAGTAAGCAGAACGCTATTAGTGAGGCTGCCTTTTTTTATATAGTGGAGTTGGTTTTCAAAAAAATCCATAACTTTTCTTCCATACCAATTGTTTTTTGTTTTGTTTTTACATCCAAAATCCTCTGAACTTGCTCATAATAAAGCTGTATGTGGATTGGATCAGTGGCCTACTTTAAATGTGCCTTTTCAAAGGCTTCTGAAATGTTAAAGAATATATTATCTGCATGAGACTCAGAGTGAATAAAGGTTTAATTAAGTGAAACAGGCGAAAGAGGAGCAAAAAAAAAGCTCTGGTCACAGTTCCATAATGCTAACCTGATTTCCAGACACACCATATATGATGATGATGATAATGATGATGAAGGTTTTGCCTCCTCTGTCTGTCATGCCCTCTGCCCTTTACCCCGCTGAGCTTCTCTTTCATGTTGTGGTATTTATAACCAATTCAAATATTCTTTTGTGCCAACACTGCCATCCATCTCCCCGAGCCAGTGACTTTCTGTGTACGGATGCGTGAGTATGTCTGCGCGCTGAAAGTCTAGGCCCATGTGATGGAGTTATGACAAGCCATCAAACCAACACAAAGGCACATGTGCAGAAATCCAGCTGCTTTATTGTCTGCAGCAGCACTGGGCTTTGTTTTCTGCGGGGGCAGTTCAAAGCAGCAGCAGAGTTTAAAGAGCATATCGATAGGGGGGAGCTCAAATACAAATGAATACATTAGTGCCTAAACTTAGTTATGGACTTCACAGATATGTAATAGCATCCACGTGTGTGCACAGTGTCTTCAGACACGGACACTCACAGCTACACACTTTGTCAGACACATCAGAGAGCATGAATTCATACAACTGTCTATTAAAACAATAGGGAACCCGTGCTTTTTGACCCTGCTGTGACCTAAACTAAAGTGATATTGAGCCAGGATCATATTCAATGCTTTCATGTATAATGCACTGGTATGCACACAAGGGTTGTATAGTTCAAACATATTGAGATGAAACTTATTTGATGTGGTTATCCACTGCTTTATAACAACATGAAATGTTAGTCTCAGTCTTTTTTCGTTACCAAAAAAGTCATGGTCTATGATACTGAGAAAAAAAAATTAAATCACAACGTGGTTGACTTGGTACCAGAGCAAACACATGTGAATTGAAGGAATATTTATATTCACCATTATAATGTATTATATATATAGATGACAAGACTGATACAACTCTCATGTCTGTAAGAAAAAAATGCCAGAAGCCGCTTGGCTCAATTAACACATAATATCTTGTTGTTTCTGTGCTAAATAAGAGTTTATGTGCTGGACTTCTTCATAGCTGTAGACAGTAACCAGGTAACCAGCTGATACTCCAGGACTGTGTTAGGAGTATCAGTGGCCCTTCAAACAAAAAAATCTTGGCACAGTGACAAAAGCCAAAGTTTTCCATTTTTGTGGTTAACATCAAACAACTTTAACATGGTTTTCCTGCATCTGCTGTAGAGGACAATGTAAACACAAGGCTTATGTACTCAACAAAAATATAAACGCAACACTTTTGTTTTTGCTCCCATTTTTCATGAGATGGACTTAAAGATCTAAAATTCATTCCAGATACACAATATTACCATTTCTCTCAAACATTGTTCACAAATCTGTCTAAATGTGTGATAGTGAGCACTTCTGCTTTGCTGAGATAATCCATCCCACCTCACAGGTGTGCCACATCAAGATGCTGATCTGACATCATGATTAGTGCACAGGTGTGCCTTAGACTGTCCACAATAAAAGGCCACCCTGAAATGTGCAGTTTTGTCTCACAGCAAAATGCCACAGATGCCACAAGCATTGAGGGAGCGTGCAATTGGCATGCTGACAGCAGGAATGTCAACCAGATCTGTTGCTCGTGCATTGAATGTTCATTTCTCCACCATAAGCCGTCTCCAAAGGCGTTTCAGAGAATATGGCAGTACATCCAACCGGCCTCACAACCGCAGACCACGTGTAACCACACCAGCCCAGGACCTCCACATCCAGCAGGTTCACCTCCAAGATCGTCTGAGACCAGCCACTGAGACAGCTGCTGAAACAATTGGTTTGCATAACCAAACAATTTCTGCACAAACTGTCAGAAACCGTCTCAGGGAAGCTCAACTGCATGCTCGTCGTCCTCATCGGAGTCTTGACCTGACTCCAGCTCGTCGCCGTAACAAACTTGAGTGGGCAAATGCTCACATTCGATGGCGTCTGGCACGTTGGAGAGGTGTTCTCTTCACGGATGAATCTCGGTTTACATTGTTCAGGGCAGACGGCAGACAGCGTGTGTGGCGTCGTGTGGGTGAGCGCTTTGCTGATGTCAATGTTGTGGATCGAGTGGCCCATGGTGGTGGTGGGGTTATGGTATGGGCAAGCATCTGTTATGGACGAAGAACACAGGTGCATTTTATTGATGGCATTTTGAATGCACAGAGATACCGTGATGAGATCCTGAGGCCCATTGTTGTGCCATACATCCATGAACATCACCTCACGTTTCAGCAAGATAATGCACGGCCCCATGTTGCAAGGATCTGTACACAATTCTTGGAAGCTGAAAATGTCCCAGTTGTTGCATGGCCAGCCCCGGACATGTCACCCATTGAGCATGTTTGGGATGTGCTTGACCTGCGTATACGACAGCGTGCACCACTTCCCACTAATATCCAGCAACTTCGCACAGCCATTGAAGAGGAGTGGACCAACATTCCATAGGCCACAATTGACAATCTGATAAACTCTATGCGAAGAAGATGTGTTGCACTGCATGAGGAAAATGGTGGTCACACCAGATACTGACTGGTTCTGAATCCCCAGACCCCCAATAAAGCAAGAAAATGCACATTTCAGAGTGGCCTTTTATTGTGGACAGTCTAAGGCACACCTGTGCACTAATCATGATGTCAGATCAGCATCTTGATGTGGCACACCTGTGAGGTGGGATAGATTATCTCAGCAAAGCAGAAGTGCTCACTATCACACATTTAGACAGATTTGTGAACAATGTTTGAGAGAAATGGTAATATTGTGTATCTGGAATGAATTTTAGATCTTTAAGTCCATCTCATGAAAAATGGGAGCAAAAACAAAAGTGTTGCTTCTATGTTTTTGTTGAGTGTAAATATGTCGAATAATTAATGTTGCCCCCCACATGTAAAGAGACATACAAACCGCGGCTACTATGGCTGTTTTATTGGAGCGTGGTGCTGAAACGCTGAACCATTTATCTAAATCAAGGTTATTCTTAAAAGAATCAAAAAGAAACATATTGAAAACATATTGGCCTTTGTCCTCTAAAACAATGGTCCCTTATTAAGCAATGGCTGATGAAAGGAGTGGCCGATGATTGAACATAATTGCTGTCCCCTGAGCCCTGGGAAGGTCCAGCACCTCTAATATTCCTTAAAGTTTCATTGATACATTGATCAATATATCATTAATACGTCAACAACAAAAAATAAAATCTCTCCTTTTGTCCAACAAACAGTCAACTATTATGTGGCGTTTCTAGAATCCTTCATCCACTTTAAATTATAGTCTGTAAACAGGTCCCACATTGGTCAATCTGAGTGTGTGAACCGTAAGACCTGGATGTTTCCGTCCCGCATCCACCAGAACAATGGCATCTTTGAGTTTAATGAAACACTAGCTGGTTGTCCTTTTGTACTTTAACCACTCAACCAGATTCCCGTGAAGTCTTCGGCCCCTCTGTGTCCACTGTATTCTCACCTGCCCGCCAATGAGAGCGTCTTCAAACAGTGCTGCTGTACGCATACAAGAGTTTTTACGTGCACTTGCGAGCGCTGTGTCTATTGACTTTGGTCTACTGTAGTCCTCTTTGTGTGTGTGCGTGTGTGTGTGTGTGTGTGGGGATGTAGCGACGGTGTGGTGTCGATGGAATTTATGGGACCTTGACATTGTGTGTAACCTTTTTCTCTTGTTTTCTTGCTGTCTCGGGCAACAAAGAGTCTTTTTTTCAGAACATGCTGTATCTTCCATAAATGCTAAAATTTTCTATATACAGTACTATACAAAGTGATGTTGTGAGTAATTTCTTAGTCAGAAAATAAAATACAGAACCATGAGGCTTGTGCTGTGCTTAAAAACCTAAATACCAACATATTTGGAAGTTCTTGAAACATGCTTTAAAATACTTAATTATTACAAATGCACTATTTTTTGGATGACATTTCCTCCCATGAATTTCAGCTTGTAAGGCCACTCTGAAAGTGTTGCCTCTGTAACAAAAGTCCAACCTTGGCGAGAAGCCCCTGACTGCGGCCCGCAGCCAACGTTGAGGGGGAGGAGACATTGAGGGGGCCGGCACATTGAGGGGGGGGGAGCCTAAGACCACATTGAGGGGGACGGCGCTCAGGGCTCTCACTACTGTCTGTCACTCTCTCACATTCACTCCTCAAGCAGGCTAATGCTAGCGCTATGTTAAGCTAGCGGGAGCCCACGCTGTTAATTAAATACAAACACATGGCACGGGAGTGTTGTGACTATCTTAGCCTATACTACTTGCTGTAGTTTGGTCTGACTTTGGCAGTTGGCATTGTTACATCCGGTTTAGTAATACCAAAATAAGAGTCCTTGTTACATCCAGTTTAGCAATATCAAAATAAGAGTCCTGCATGGAGCAGTAGCATACAGGGAATGGGCCCTTTTTGTGCCAGCGATCACACCATTTTTGATCAAAGATGTGGTTTTACTTCATATTTTTAACTAAAATCAATATTCTTATGATTGCCATAAATATTTAAGACATAGTTAAACAAAAAGTATATATTTTTTCTAAGCTTAAAGGAATACATACCATAAAGGTGTGACAGGGTTGAAACTAAGGTAACAGGGTTGAAAATGGTAACGGGGTTGAAGGGGACATATACAAATTAGAGTTTATTTTAGACTCAAATTGCTTTCAACATGCATTAGGTAAAAACAATTCTAATAATTCATTTTAATGAATAGATAACTTCACGATCACAGTACCGGATTGGTGGAATGACTCGAATACATTTTGTGAAACAACATTTTATCAAGCTGACCTGGCATATTAAATACCCCTTTCTTGTGAAGAGTGAAGACCCATAGCTATTATGGATTGTATCCACAGAATATACATGCTGTTACAGCCATCCTGTTCTTTACCTTGAATATGTGTGTATTAATTATTAGTAATATTAATTGAATTATTCGATGGCAAGGGGCGTGTTTTGGGCCGCAAATTTGCCTGAGAATGGCAGCCGGTGTCAGTCTGGCAATGTCACAATCAAGTGCAGACACTATGGAAACATAGATTTGACCGCTTTAATTTAAATGTTTGTTTTCCAGCACCTTAACACCGTATATTAAACACCACAGTTAATGCCCCGGAGGCATCGCTTCGCCTTGCTGTGACACATGCATACATGTATCCATGATCAGTTAAAGCCTCAAAGTGTTATATGCCTGGAAAATCCTGTCCTTGTTCGGAAAGGAAATCTTTTCAGTAAGGGTTCACAAGTGTCATCTATAGTCTACTTACAGCAGTGTGTGTCTGGAAATATTGTAAAAAATGCAATTAATCATTTAACAATTCAAACATCTTTATTTTAAGACACTTTTGTTATTGAGTCACATTTTAGGTCAGCCCTGAAACACTACAGCTTGTGAAAATAAACAATATTAACGGTTTTAATAGATTGTGCAATTGTCCCTTTGTTGCTGTTAACATAGACTCATCCATAGTGAAGTATGGTGACTATGGCAAGAGAGAGTATAAGGTAAAAATAAGGACAATATGTGTTCTTTGATTGTTCTACACTTTATTGATTAGTTATCTTTTCTGTTAATAGTTTACTGTGTATTTTTTGTAGTTGTTATTTTTACATTGTTCTGTTGAATAATAAGACTGTTGTTAGGGCTGCTGTGATTGGTGTAACTTAATGTGCGTCACACCTGTAGCATTTAGTTATGTCTAATTGAGGTATATTTTTAAGCCTTAAATGTGGTCACATTGCATCTGTTAAGGTCATACCTTGGGGTCACAGTGACCCCTTCATAGTTCCCCATATCTTATTTTGACTCTTACTTAATTCATAGGCAGTTGGGCCTGCAACCGTCACAGACAGACAGGTACAGGAGTTCTCTTTAGCACATGTCACATTGTTTACAGTGCACACTTAATCATTTTACATACATATATACTTGCTTTTGTAAGTATAGATCTCATTGCTGACCCTTGGGAGACACAACACTAATTTAACACTCACAGGATCATCTATGTCCTCATAAGTGAACTGTTACAAGATAGCAAAAGCAATCAACATAGTAGGAAGGGATGTCCATTGTTAACCTGTTGACCTTTAAGAAGATATTTAACCGGTTAATACTATAGGTTAAACATAAAATTATCTAAATATTTCTTATATCCGGTTATTATTCCAAGTAGGGCCTATGCTACTGCTGCATGCAGGACTCTTATTTTGATATCACTAAACCGGATGTAAGAATGCGTTCAAATAATTAAACAAGTCGTTTGGCCATGCTTAACTTTATAATATGTCGATGGTACGCAGCAAGAAAGATAGCAAGTCATAATACTCCCGTGCCATCTCTCTGTAACATTTAATAAAGAGCGTGGGCTACCGCTAGCTTAACGGCTGCAGCGGACCTCTACGAGTGAATGTGTGAGAAAGAGACGGACAAGCAGACAGCGAGCGCCTGCTCAAGCTCCCCCCCCTCAATGTGCCGGCCCCCTCAATGTCTCCTCCCCCTCAACGTCCGTCTGCGGGCCGCAATCAGGGGTACTTGACCTTGGCTGACATCTAGAAACCTAATCCATGATCAAAGCCTTATACAGCATTGGTCATAAAAGAGTGGAACACAACCTGTATATAAGACTTCTGCTGTACCGTCCACAGAGGAAAACTGATTGAGGGTTCACGGGTTGTATATTATTGAGAAGTGGGATTTAGCAATCTACTGTATGATCTCTATGGAACAGCGGAGGAGAACATGCTCTGAGTTGAGAAGTTGAGACATCCCCGTTCCCAGACTTTATTCCCAGCAGCTTCCCATGGCACCTCAGTGCTAATCTAGTGGATCTGACATCGGCGCTGTTTGTTTTCCTGCACAGAGTCATCTATCTCTGGTAATGAGATCTAAGACCTTGTTGGGGATGCTTTGATAATCAGCCTTACGCTCAGGGTGGCAGATAGTACGCCCCTCCCACCAGGATTGTGCTGTGTCTTGTGTTTTCTAGCCTGGTTAGTGTGAGGTTAGTCATGTGAAAGAATGTTTAAAGTGGTTACGAGGAACTTTCAGGTTTTGTTGATTCTAGCGTCCCCTTTGGACAAAAGTGGTAGTGTTTTTTTTACGACATCAGCGCCCAAGTGCGCTATATTTGTTAAGTAAGCGAGTGAAAGAGAGACCGCATGATGCACCGCGATGAGGTTATGTATTTATATGTGACTATGTAAGAATACTAATGGTAATATGGGAAACACAGGCTGTTGACAGGTCTGTTGACAGGCCTGTTGTAAATTGTTTTGTCTAAGTTCCCGGGAAATCGTGCCCGTTTAAAGGCATTAATAATCACTATATTAAAGTAGCGTTCTTGACACTGAGGGTCTCGTTTACATTTACAGGTCATTAATGATCATCAGAGTAAAACTGAGAAAGTTTCATAAACATTTAAAAGTTCCTCGTAGAATGTTTAATTGGCTGTGGAATTGATAACGTTTTTTAAATAAAATTAAAAATTAAAAAACAGGGCAAAAGAAAAAAGTTCATTCTTGGATGTCTCTCTTAAAACCTAGGTTTGAATTTGCATGTGGCATTTTTTTCATATGATCAATACAAATACAGCCATACAAGTCAATTTAGGGATGTATATGGTTTGTGTCGTTATTCGAAAGAGGCGCCTCCGCCGGTGTTTTTCATTGTGATGAGTCAGTGGGAGCAGTGAGGTTGGCGTTTTCCCACCTCTCTCCATGCAGGTGACGGGCCTCCTGCTCTGCAGTCAAAGTGGAATGGCGGGTTAGAGACTGTGAGAAGAACCGATGCTGTAGGTAGCTTGGTAGCTTGGAAGAAGAAAAAAAAACTCTTGATGTTTACCCTCCGAGCCCCCATGAGAGCAGCATGTGAAAACTGACACCTGCTCTCTCATTGCACTTTCTCAGGATCCCGATTGTGTATGTGATTGTTTGTAGGACAGTAAATTTGTCTCTGTGCCTCTCATCTCGTTTCGTGTGACTGTGTATGTGCATGTGTGTTAGTGTAGAGACCAGTGGGAAAGTGACTCCAAGAGGACCCTATACCAGATAAACAGAGCGAGAGAGGGGTTGACAGCAAACGCAGCAGGAAACATGCAGAGACCCCCTGATAATGCGCACTAATGCTTCTCTAAACATGTAATAGATCACTTAGCTCCACTGTCACAATGCTTTAATATGGCCCATTGTGGGCTTTCATCTTTCTCCGTCGGGATCTTGCATAACTCTTGCATGAAGATATATGGACCCCGGCGTTGTTCCACCCATTTGAGTTATCTCATGCTTTTGTCAGAATGACAGAAAATCACCAGGGATTTATTTGTGGCAGCTGGGTCGAGTCTTAGTTTACACATTTTCTGCAGTAAAAGCACATTTGGAACAACTCTCCTCTCTCCTCTTTCTGCCTCTCTCTCCTCTCTCAACTCACATGCACCCACGGCCTTGTGTCAGTTTGTTGTACTTGTTTTAATCACTTTCATCACAGTTGTTTGTGTGTCTTTATATATATTAAAATTTAATTCAGATGGGATAAACCCTTTGAGTTGTAACAACTTGTTTTCGAATGGTCCAATTTGGATTGTCCAAATGTATGAAAAATTCATTTTTTAAATGCTTTGAAGACCGATTCAATCTCCTTCATTATTGGCTCTACACATTGTCAATCTGCCTTTTCTTCCTGTTTGCATTCAGAAGCTCCAAATATAACCTAATTATAGTGTCTGGGGTTGGAGGTCACAGCTGGGGTGCCCTGGGGACTTTTCATTAGCGAAATGGAGGGAAGACTGCAGGTGTCTAAAATGGACCTTTCTATCTATTGTGCCTATTATGTTCAGGAAGTTCTCTATAACTTTGAACTAAGCCTCTGGGCCTTTTTCTCTCTATTTTTCAATCGGTTTTCCTGTAATAAATTTCATTTCAAACCTTATTTTTGTACATTATGTATTTAACATCCAACAAAACAGAGTTACGAATTCTGACTTAACAATATGAAAATATTTTTTGTAAATTATTTACTTGTTCTGCAGGTATAATTCTGAAGTAATTGTACCTTAATATACCACTGTATGCTTCTCAATATCTCTTCACTGCTATGTTTTGCAGAAAATTTTTCTACTGTTTATTACATTTGAGAGTTAGAATTTTTTGTTACTTTGTATGTACATACATCTTTTTATACTGCATACAACATATGACCATCTTATAAATAGCACTGCAGTGCTATAGAATACACTACCTAACAATTAATAAAATAAGTTAAATTATATCCACTTCAACTCAGAACAACAATTAAATGAAAATGACACGGTAACACTTTATAATAACTATCCGTTGTAACTCGTTAATAGATCATTAGTAAACTCTTAATTAATGATTATTACTGATTTGTTAAGTGTTTGTTAGCAGTTTGTTAAGGATTTATAACAATGGTAGATAGTTAATAGCTTAATAATTGAATCAGTTCATCTGGGACGAGGCTGAAATAGGCTATAGACTATACACAGTGCATGGGCAACTGAGGGCAGCCCCATTTTCAAATATTTTTAAATAAACTCAATACACACTGTGCATGCCATGGACTTGAACGTGACGTGATCAGTTAATCTCGGATTACCTCCCAGATGAACTGATTCAATTATTAGGCTATTAACTATCTACCATTGTTATAAATCCTTAACAAACTGCTAACAAACACTTAACAAATCATTAATAATCATTAATTAAGAGTTTACTAATGATCTATTAACGAGTTACAACGGATAGTTATTATAAAGTGTTACCAATGACACATGTATAGGACCTATTAGGCACACATAAAATCCGTACTTTGATAATTTATTATTTAGCTGATAATTTTTTTTTTTTTTTTTACCTTTCCTTAAATTACATTTTAAATGTAGGACTTTTATTTGCACATTCATTTGGTATTTTACCACTGTTCTGAAATGTTCCTAAAAGGAGGGAAACAATGGTCCGATTCAGACCTGAAATTGTTCAGCAGTGCAGCCTGAAGTGCTGATTAAGCTCCTCGCTGCAGTGGCTCTGCCAGCTGACTCCTACAGATAGATCTGCAGACGAGCACTTTTCTTTTTGGCTTTTGGTTGCTCTCCTTTGTTCCCCCTCAAATTGAGTCATCAGAACTCTTCTAAATTGTTGCTATTTTGGTAAAAAAAAAAGAGAAGCTGATAATCCTCACAGCAGTTATTGTATCCATCATGGATCCATTCCTTTATCTCAGTGCAAGCAGATGATAGTGTCATTGAACCGAGGCTAACTTTACACAGGGACAGCGTCAACACTGCAGCCACCCTTGATGTCCTTCACATTGATTCACACATTCCTCAGTGATCAAAAGCACACAAGGGAATAGTTTAGCTGAAGGGTAAACAGGCCACATTCTTTTTAAGTGGTTTTTCACACAATGTTTCCAGTGGGTTTTTTTTACATTGAAATGTTTTATTTTTTGTCAGACAGTGCTTCATCAAGAGCAGCAGGATGGAATGGAAAAAAAAGAGGGACAAATGAAAACACATCCCGCTCACCACAGAATGCACAGGAAGTTTCCTGTGGTACGTGAGGTTTGAGGGTAAATTTAGACTATAAAGCAGCTGCAGTCGGCTTTTTGATTGTAGCCAGATTGAAACAAACACGTGTCGTGCTCCTTTCTAGAAGCTGCACTCCCTCATTAGGGCCTTAGTAGTGTGTGGGTGAGCCTGTCATGGTTTTCCTGACGAGTTACGTTTTGTGAATAGGTTGGTATGTGTTGTTTTTGGAGGGAAAGCCACTTCAGTCGTTACCCTTTTGAAGACGCCATCTCCAACCTCTTTCACCTCACATTTATGACTCTCATTAGCTGCCATTAACCGAGCGTCTCCCAATCCCGGCTATTGGAAATCCAGATGAGTGTATTGTTATCAGCAGCCCAGTGGTGCTGTGGTGACGCCCCTGGCCGGGTGACGTTTAAGACCAGTGTTGATGGAGCCAAGCTGGGGGTCAGAAAGGGGTTGTTGGATGTCTGTCTTAACTTGCGGCTCTCCCACCCCCCACACTACTTCTAATTGGCTGAATCAATTTCGGAGGGAAACTTGACTAGAAAGCCAGGATCCCTCCAAAATTCACAATAGGTATAGTGCTTTACATATGTCCACAGGAAAGACAGATGTTGCTGCCCTCGACCACATCCACATTTGAATACCCTTATCTGGATACAATGGGGGTGGGGGGGTATACAAAGGGGATGTATTTTGGCGGTCAAGGAAGATGCATTATTTTTGGCGGGCATGACGTGCTGCGATAGACTTATCTGACTTTTGACTCTGTGGAGTTTATAGGCCTTAACTTTAAAAGCCATTAAAATTTTTTAAACTTTATTTTTTTTAGAGCAACTTAAGCCCAGGTATCTATGATTATCCTGTCTCTCGCCAAACCAGGAAGCGTTGAAACAAACAAGCAAACAAAAGACAACAAAAAAACAACAATCCCCAAGTAGTAATTTTTGAGATGCCATATCATTGACATTAACAGATGCAGTTACCTTCCTTCACATACAGATACGTAGAATAAAAGATATTAAAGACGTGCAAAAAGTACCCATACAAGAGTTCCCATAGCCCCGTGCCTTGGCCATTACACTTTTAATATGATGTTAGAGCATCAGTGTCAACATCTGTGTCAGCTGTTAAACATGCAAAATAAAAGTAATCCTGATCCATGAGAAAGGTTATATTGCAACATCAGTCCTAGCATATGAGATTAATAGTTGGTCGATTGGTTAAGATGACTTCTTAACTTTATCATCTAAGAAAAACAAGGTTCTTATTGTCTGAGATATTGAACTTTTTTGCGTGTGAAAATGTTCAACCTTCATTAAGTAAAAAAAAAGGCATTAGTTAGAAGAGAATGTTGATATGGATTAATAAAATGTTAACTTCAGCTAGCTGCCAGTCACTTTAGCCAGTACCAGACTTTATGCTTGATTCTTGATCTAAGTCTAGGCACAAAAGCCAATAAGTGTCGGCTTACTCAACCAAATGTTGAACTGTTCTTTTATCTGCATGCACAGAATATGTAACAAACTCACTATTGCCCAAAAAAGCAACAAATAGAATTGACGAAAAAATATTGTGTCAATAATAATAACAATTATCACCTACAAACAATCTGTTGCTTACTTTAAAAAAAATCACCCACACACATCACATTTTAAATAGACACACATCAGAAACTCACACTTTTAAAATGCTACAAACTAAACAAAAACTAGAAGAATGCATGGTCAGTTGCAGTCTTCTTTTGCTGCTTGAGTGAACCCAATCTTCTCCTCCTCCTCCTCCTCCTCCTTCTCTGCATCCTGCCCTGTGAAATGAGCTTGGCCAGACTAGGTCATCCTTGGCTGTGCTGAATATAATTAGCCTGCCTACACACACACACACACACACACACACACACACACACACACACACACACACACACACACACACACACACACACACACACAGACTTTAAACTTTAAACCCCCCGTCCCCTATACAATGTCCTACTCAGACAATAGACACATGCCAATACCCTGACCTCCCCCATATCTCTCCATGCACAAAAACCTCCCTGTTCATCGTCCTGCTCGCTCAGCAGAATAATGAGAGTGATAAGATTACATTTTCACGTCTCATATTTCACCTCGAATCATAGGAAATAATAATGAGCTCAACAGGTGTTGAATCTCAGCTGTTCCTTACGGAGGTTTGAAATCTGTCCGATGGTCGATGGAGATACACTCACCATCGCCCCCGATGTCTTAAGTTTCAAGTCATAAAGTTAATAATGTGTTGAAGTTTCAAAGCCGAAAGCTGTGAAGTTGGTAACCAAAGATGGTAAGCTTTACCTTCATAAACTATTGGAAATAATTGATCCTGGGCCAATGTTGAGTGTAATAAAATAATATAGCGTGATCATAAATTTGGATGAAATTTCAAATACCAAAGGATAAAAAGTAGGCTTGTAAAAAAAATGTGAGGGTAGAAAATGAAAGGATTAAGGCTTTAAACGAACCATGATTGACTGAGTGATCGCTTCTTAGCAGTAATCCAAGAACGTTCACACTTCAGCCTCCAGATTTCAATTAAAATCTCTGAATAGGGAACATAATTGCGCACACCAAATCTGAATCCGGAGTCTCTTTTATCTCCCACCATCTTTCACCGGCTCCATTCAGACTGCCATTGGTGACCTGCAGCTCGTCCCTGAGCCCCCTTTGATACCATCGAATACGAGGTGGAGCTGCCCTCACCTTTTCCCCCTTGGCACCTGCACTCCAGTGTCCTCCGGCTCATCAATGAACCTGCCTTTTAAAAACGAATACATCTGTTGCAAATGAGGTAGCCATTGTTGGGGTGGGGTTTGGTGTGCTTGGGGTGGAAACCCTTGAGGGGACCGCCAAAATTTGGTGGTTCCCTTTATCCATCATTGAGCTAACCCCAACCCCCAACTTCTCTTGACATATACACACACAAGCACACTCACACACACACAAACACACACACACACACACACACACACACACACACACACACACACACACACACACACACACACACACACACACACACACACACACACACACACACACACACACACACACACACACACACTTACTTCTTACTTCAGGGGTATCACATCACCTACCCTCAGGGGTATACTGCCGTTCAAGGCTGGATGTTCTCATGATAACAGGTGTATTTGAATGTACACAACAGGTGTGATGGATGCCGGAAGAGTTGCGGTTTTTCTCGGTTTTGACATGGTTTTGATCTTTAATGTTTGTGGTGTAATCATTTACATTTTAAACAAGACTTGGTCGTTTTTTAAGTGGCCCTTTGCTCCTGTTTTTTCCAGTTTTGAGGTTTCTGCAAAGCATTCCAGAGGCGATAAATATTTATCTCACAGCTCTGTGTGGTTATTTATTGTGGCTTTATTTTCTTCATCTAAACCACGACTGTAGAACAGTGGAAGCTGACACACCGGGGGAAAAAGAGGAGAAACAAAATGGAGTGTGTCCTCTAACAAAGTTACTCTTCTATAGAGGTTGTTTCTCTTTGCAGCGAACTGTGTCGTCCTGCAGGGGAGTGCAGACAAGCGATAAGCAAAGCAGAGCCAAAATAGGGAAAAGGAAACTTGCTGAATAACTAGAGCGTGGAGGCTAGTCCTGAATTGCTTTAAACATTCAAGCGCGCAGACAAATGCATGAGCGCATGCATGAGCACATACTTTTCCTCTCTATATACACGCACGCACGCACACACGCACGCACGCACACACGCACACACGCTCACACGCACGCACGCACGCACACACACACACACACACACACACACACACACACACACACACACACACACACACACACACACACACAGACAGACGTGAAAACATGCATTCATACACAGTCCCGACTTAAGGATTTTGGGCCAATCTGCACATGCAGGCTAATCAGGGCCTCTTCACAGACAGAAAGCAAAGGGTCACTCAGGGTGAGATGTTTGTGATGGAAATTTGGACGGCAGGCGTAGGAAAACAAAGCTAGGGACAGGACACCCCAGAGACGACATACTTTACACATGAGATAACACGCATTGAGGAGTAACAAGAAAAAAACCTTAAAGTGGGATCACAAAGCCTTTCTCATTGATAAATCCACTTTCACGAAATGATCAGAGAATAGTTGGACATAGTAAAGATTTTGTCTGTAGATTTAATTGTGAGAGCATTTTATAAAGTTAAAAGCTTAAAAAAGTTGGAAAAGTGGATTCTGCACTGACAAATACACAAAATGTAGAACTAAACTCATCGTCCTTTTGGACATGGGTTGCACTGCAGAAAATGTTACTTTCTCATCTGGCTTTTCCCAAAAAAAAATCAGTTTCCTTTCTCCCCAAGTTGCCTCAAACAATGGATGTTATCCTATTTTCAGCTTTTTTCCTGCACGGCATCAACCAAGGGCAAGCAAACTATTCCACTGATTGCATATGATTGCTATATGTCCTGGGCTCCAGGGGTGAAGAAGATTTAACGTCGGCCCAGGACGTGTAGCTTTTACTGGGCATATATAGTCAGAGATTGCGGGGGCATCCATTGGAACCTCCGCGCCTCACTGAGAAATCACACAAAGATGGGATTTAATGGCCCTTCGATTGAGCGGTTCTGAAAAGCCAACCTCTGACCCCCCCCAGACTTGACCCCTGCTAACCCCTCCCATCCTCCAGGGTCCAGTGCTTGTCATTGGTCGTTTGTCAAACTCCTCGCACTGATCTGATTACCGTCCAATTTGGGATCTGCCGACTACACACTTCCAGGATCAAGACAAGCTGCTTTTAAGCAACTTAACATGACATATCAAATAGCTGGATTGTTGCGGGAAGGGTGAAAGGGACTAGATGGACAAAGCCTTTAGACGGCAACCTTGGTATCTTGGCTGCACACAGCCTTCATCTTGTGTATCACAGATAAAAATAGGAATTTGTACTGAAGCTGTTCAAGAAAACACATGCACTATATATCATGCTGTGGATACGTCCACAGCATCTAAACTAGTTTTTACTGTGTCTTGCTCTTGACGTGTAAAATACAGCAACACTGGAGATTGGCTCAAACATCTGATTCATTGTTTTCTTGTAACCAGATAGACAGATAGATAGACAGACAGACCAACAGGCAGACACACACACACACACACACACACACACACACACACACACACACACACACACACACACACACACACACACACACACACACACACACCCATCTGATTCTATGTTCCCTCAAAGGTCAGCATATTTGATGTGGTCTATTATTGGTGAACAATATCAATCCTGATTTCAATACCGAAAAATGAAATAACAATACACATTAAAAACGCTAAATATTATAAACATATGACAATGTGTGCAATGTCTAAATCGATGTATGGCCTCATGGTCTAAAAATAGCTTTGTGTGTGTGTGTCACCATTCATGTCTGACTGCTCTGAAAATCCTTTGTAAAGGACTGTCATTCAGATACAACACAAGCCTCCTCCTGATCCGAACACGATTACACACACACACACACACACACACACACACACACACACACACACACACACACACACACACACACACACACACACACACACACACACACACACACACACACACACACACAATTAACTCTTTGCTCATTATGTCTGCTTAAAGGCCTACTTCACCGGTTTGAATATGAAGGTGTATTGAATTCTGAGATCCTATGTAGTATAAATGTGCAAAAAAAAAATTAAAATCGGTTCAACCTAGCCTGAGAAAAGGCAGAAAGAGTGTTTTTTTAACCCTATATTTCTCTTTCTCGTGACATCACAGAAAGAGAAATATAGGGTTAAAAAAAACGTACTTTGTAAATATTACTGTGATGTCACAGTAAAAGACATCACAGTAATATTTACAAAGTAAGTTTTTGTTTTTTTTGCTTATCTAAAGTGATAAACACACTGATTAGTCACCACTACTAGAACAATTGCTATTGAATTGATAATGTGATGAGATACAAACTAAAACAAAGCTCATTATAATCTGAAAAAAACTCAATCTTGTCTCCTGCAGCCTGCAAGTAATAACAATCAGTAAACAAATATTGTCCCCATCTGGAGGCAGCCGTCAGTTATATTACTGTAATGGTTAACTTAAACTTTTCTTTTCTGCATGCAATGGTGAAACTAGGTGGAGGATGGATTTCCCTCCACATCCCTGAATGAATGAATTGACCAGGCTCAAGAGTTTTGATTTCCCTCCAAAAACTCCATTGTAAAAACTTCTCCCCCCAACACTTATACGAGCTACTCAGCAGCCTCCTCCACCCCCTAGCCGTCACACATCAATCCGTGTTGTGTGTGTGTTTTGGGTAGTGGGGGGTGTTCTTCTCAGCCAGTGTGCTGTTAACCCCCTAGGGTGTAAAGGAGTTTTTTGGACTAACACTGCATGGCCTCAAAAACAAACTCTTTGATTTCAGTTTACTCAAGCTTTTTACTCTGTCTCAAATGACAGACGGTGAGAAAATACTCTGAAGTTTTTGTGTTGTTTGCATTCAGTCTGGAAAAACAAAATAGCATTTCACTGTATAAAGTTGCTATATGACTTTGTGCAATTTTAGTTGTTGCCCATCACAATACCTCCTCAACTCCTGGGATCCTTCACATAGGAGTATTCTGTTTATCTGCCTGAGATTCAATTCTCTTTAACAGGCCACATTTAGTTGCTTTTGTATATGTGTGTGCAAGGTCTGAATAAAGGACATGGATCTTTCCATTTAGGCATTAAAATGAGTTATCCCCGCCTCCTCCTCCCTTTGTCAGGAAGCTTAATCAGGGCTGCAGAGGTGTGTGCCTGCCCTCCGACCCTTGGATATCTCCGACCTTTTCTCTTAACTTGCTTTCAGGTTAGCATCAGGACATTCCTTATTTAACTCTTAACCACAAGAAGTCGACTTTAGCGGCCAGTGGTTCCGCAAATAAAGGCCAATTTACATAGTCAGTTCAGTTGTTCACTACGATTAGCTAAAACTTAAAAACACCAGCGAAGCGAGCTAGATGAAAAAATCAGAAAGAAGAGTTCTGCGGAATATTCAAGATGGAACCTGCGAACAGTGTTGAGTGTGTAGCAGCTGCATCTGGCACTCACAACTACTGCAGGCCACTAATAACATTTGTTCACTATGAGTTTAAACAGTCAGCTGTCCCTTACTAGTATATTTCAGGTCCTTTACCAAATGAGAGCACTTCTTTTTAAAAAGGATATCTGCATCATATTTTTTTACAGTTGATTATCAGTTAAACATGCTCAGTTCTCTTTTTTTAAATGTAATACCGTAACTTTGGGGACATGTCAAATGAATTAAAAGTGAATTACATAAACTACATCCACTTGAGTTGGACATTGATGCTCTTTTCCTCCACCACTTTTAAGAACAGATCTGTACATTTCCAGTTCAGACAAGTTCAAGAGAGGATGAGCCTATTCACTTTGTTAAAATGTGGCAAACTGGTTTCTTGCAAGACATTAAAACTAGTATTTTTTATAGTGCTTTGTGTTTGAAAATGTTCAAGCAATCTGTCTGTAACATTCTGGTGTTGAATCATTTGAAACTGGTTAAGAGATATGTCTCTGTACATGTCAGCCATTTTTTTTTTTACAGCTTTTACCAAAGATGAGAGTGGTCCAAGGTTGATGCAGCATGCAGATCCAAAAGAGTCGACCTTGTATGAACACAGAGAGCAGCTTTATATATAATGGACAAAGTTTCGGTTGGTGTCCTGGCACAAGAGCATATTATAATGGGGAGCGAGTGAATGTAAAGGGGCAACACTGTGACTGTCAGCTGGGCATGTGTGTGTGTGTGTGTGTGTGTGTGTCTGAATAAGGAATTAGCCGTTTACTTTGGTGTAATGATGTGATGGTTAATTACACACTGTGTGGGCAGGCGTATGTGTACAAACATTTACAAATCAACTTTTACCTAAAGATTTTTTTACTGAGAGCTTGACAATATACTGCAAGCACATGTCTGACCTCTAATAATAAACATGCACCAACATCCTTCCTTTTATCCTCCATTACAAAAGAAGCGGTTTAATCAGCGGATAAGTAAATTCAAACAATAACTTCCTGCATTTCCATCTCCCTTCAGTTAAGACAGTGGAGCTATTCTTTTACTTTTGTGTACATGTTGAATTCAGACCTTCTTGAACAAACCGCGATGAGTCTATGAGTTTTTCCCCTTCTCAAAATGAGCAAACCAAGCAGACAAAGGGCCACCATTGTGGGTAAATACTGCTTTTGTTTTGGCCATTTGAACCTGAGGTTTGCCTTAACGCTAGCGAGAGCGTGTTCGCCCTTTTTCTCTTTTCAGTGGCTTTGGCCCAGATTAGCGTAGACCACTGCCAAATGGGAAAAGGACTACACGGGCAGAGAGAAAGACCAGAATCAATCAGGAAGTGGCAGCTTTTCAGCTGTGCCAGAGGAGCCAGGCAACTTCCTGGTCTCGTTGCCAAGGTGACTGGAAGCTCAGCCAACTGGTGCAGTGGGCAGCAGTTTGGCTTGATGGGGGGGATGACGGAGGATGGCGGTTGGGATATTGTGCTGAAGGAGAGGGCAGAGAGAGCTGTTGAGCCCATTTGAATGTAAACACTGAGTACTTCAGCATTCATATAAAGAGCTTCTATTCTGTTTATAATCTTTAGGAATTCAATTACTCCCATCTTCTGCTATGTCGGTTTGTTCATAAACATTTTTTTGTAAATAAACGATAAATCACCTTTTTGTGAGAAAAATCTAATTTAGGGTCTACAGAAACATATCTGAAAAAATATAGTAAATACTGTTTAATAAATAGTCACATAAACTCTGAGCAAGAGCGGTAGAGTAATGTAGGCTAATGAAGATTCTGATATCTTTATCTTTACTCATCAATCATGAAAATATATGTCGGCATTATTATGGTGGATTTGAGTCAGTCAAACCAATATGTCTCAATAATGTCTAATTGCACAATGGGACATTTTGAGCACAGAAATAAAAATAAATTAAATTTAGAGATACACTGTGTGACCAAGTGTCCAATACAAATGCATGTATTGCTCATAGTTTCTCTTCACTACCAAACCGTCGTATATGGGCTAAAAATATCCAATTATGCACAGAATAATAACACAGATACAATGCCATGCCAACTACACCCAATTACCAGTTTATAAAGTTCATCTAGCCAAACCAATGCAATCTAATACTACAGGCTCACAATAAATCCTACCTCCATGCAGACGATCATGTTAAGTTTTTTTTTCAAAGTGTTGAGAAAAGTTTATTCAACCTTATGTTTATTTTGTAAACTGTAGAGGTGTTTCTCATATTGAGTCCACCCCATTTAAAGGCAATGGCCAATACTAATCAGGAGACCAAGATTTGCTAAAGACAAAAAGTTAAGTACGACAGAGGAAAACAGAGTGTAGGCTACGCCATTTAACCCTAACCCTAACCCATTTGAAAACGTGCTTGGTGAAAACTTACCCTAACCCTGATTACAGTTTCACATCACTGAATTGAAACTTTCCACATTAGTGTGTTGGTCCTCATCAGTCCATGTCCTTGATCAAATACCACACATACAGAGGTGGAACTGGGGGCTGGTCGGGTGGTTGGGTGTTCTGGGGGACCAGGGGGAACAGGCTGGTGGGTAAACACAGCTGGGGACACATAGTGCTGGTGGGTCTGCGCCTCAACGGCCCCCTTCACACATGTATCAGTGTGTTCGCTCAGGGGATGTGCTCTAATCTTCATATGCTGATCTCTGCGGCGAGCCTTCACACAGAGGCCCAACAGGCTGGGATGAAAGTGACCCCCTTTCCACACAGTCAGAGCCCTGCTAATTCCTCCATGGCTAAACTTGAATGTTCTTCTTATTATAAAGGCCCATAAAGGTCATCTATGGATCTGTCTGTGTGTGGTTTGAGCTCGCTTTGGGTGGGATGGCGCTGACAATATATACTAAATTCTTGATCATAATCTGGCCTTTCAGACTTAATAGACCAACAAAAATTATCTGTATGTGTATGTGTTGAGATCATTATCTTTACTTATCAGGATTCACAATTTCAGTAGCCTAAATGAAAGTAGTTGAAATTAATGTTAATAAAGCCTAGGGGATGAGCTGGTCTGGCTGTGCGAGACTATAGGGCTAATCTTAAAATTGTCAGGGATCTGTTTGATCAGTCAGAAGTTTTTTGCCCCTTGTGCTTCGAATAGTTTCTGCACTCCTTAAAAAAAATTACCACGTCTCTATCCATCCACCTTCTCAACAAACGTTTTTTTGTGAACATTTTGCAAGTGTGTGATGTTGCCAAAACTTTGATTACTGAGCGCCATCTGCTGGCGATCACTTTCTGTTGATGCACTCAAAGCTGCTGCAGAGATGGTAGTAGCTTAGATGCTCTCATATGAGTGTGATCAGTGCTAAAATATTAGGCCTACCTGTGTATATCCTAGTGATCTATTGAGCAGGTGAAAACAGTGTTTTAGCTTTACAACTTTTTTTAATAAAGGAATCGACATTAAACCAGATTTTTTGTTCAAAGCAAATATTTATTTATTTTTTCTCATAAATTGACACCAACATATTGTTCGTGCCCGTCAAGTATATTTCCTTAATCCTGGGAATTTAATATGTAGCCTAATTTCTGTAGGTGGTTAACGGCGATCCGCCTTTTAGACTCCTAGTAAAAACGTCCTTTCGGCCTCCGTCGACGTCGCGTAAGCTCAGGACGTCAGCATAACAACAACCTGTCATGACAGCTCGTATGTGGAAAAAAAATAACATTAACATTTGATATTAAAACACATAAAATCGGTTTCAACTGGATATACAATTCCTTCTCTGAAGGTAAGTACTGGATACTGCGCAATAGCGATCAGAAACCAACTCACGTTCGTTGAAGTACAACCATACCAGCTAACATAGCATTAGCTAACTTCTTATTTTCTGAGGTTACCTAGCTAGCGGAGCCGAGGTAAATGTTGAGATTTATGCCAGGACGACTTTTTTCAGGACCATAATAGCTAAAGTCCACTCTTCCTAAATATATGCTCATTAATTAAGTGATTTGGGGACTGCAGTTAAAAAACCGAGGTGGAAGAAATGTCTTCTTTCTAGCGACCACATAGCTTAGTATGCTAACTAGCCTATCCACCGATCACTTGCTTCTTCTGTAACTAAAATATACGACGTTGTCATTCTATCTCTATTGCTGCTGCTGCAAGAAAACAAACTAAATGTGAATTCGACGTCGATGGTCATATTTGACTTGTTTTACTTGTTTATAACCTGTAACAATCACTGTGCACCAGTGGTGTTGTGTTACAGTTTAAAAGGCTTGCCCTAACGACCGTGAGTGTATCATGTTTTTCTAATGACAGGCTTGCTCGCTGTGCCACCGCTGATGTCCGTCACATGAATAGTTAATTCGCCGGGCGGTCTGGCCACCTCGATGGATGTTTGATCGGCGTGCACACTCAGCGTATTAAACGGATGCATTTTGGGTGGCATCAAGGAATCCACCTAATATTCTCCCCCGAGACGCGCATTGCAGGCGCATTGCAGTGGATGTTGACTTGAACTTTACACGGGCAGTGTCTCTAATCTGGTTTTCGTGAGATCAAAGAAGGACGGGGGCATTCTTGGAACTGTCGGGTTAGCCAGCCGAAGAGACGGGGAACAGGATAGGGAAGCAGGGCGAGGCGGGCCCCGCGGAGCCGGTGGAGAAGATGGCCGGCAGCCCGGAGAAGAGTTCCACCGCTCAGGAGCTAAAGGAGCAGGGGAACCGACTGTTCCTCTGTCGCAAGTACCAGGAGGCTGCTACGTGCTATAGTAAAGCAATTGTGAGTGACCATCGTTGTATAATTACTAATGCTAATAGTGGGATGGTGTCCTCACATCAAAACATAGCAAAATGGAATGGATTATTTTTTTTCTCTGAATGCATTTGTGTCAATAGGTCCACAATGTAACTGTGTGTGCGTGTGTTGTCTGGTGTGCCTTGTCTCCCAGAACCGTAATCCATCAGTGGCAGTGTACTACACCAACAGGGCTCTGTGCCACGTGAAGCTGCAGCAGCATGACAAGGCTCTTGCAGATTGTAAGCACGCGCTGGAGCTGGACAGCCAGTCGGTCAAGGCACACTTCTTCCTGGGCCAGTGTCACCTGGAGCTGGAGAACTACGACGAGGCCATCGGCAACCTGCAGAAAGGTCAGAGAAAAAACTCCCAGGACATGGTGAAACGTTTTGCGGTAGTAATAGAAGCTCATATGTTGCACAATGTATCTCATATATTTCCTCATTTATGTCCGAGTCCAAGCATTTTTTTTATTCTTTTTTAAACTCTTATGCTCCCATTCCTTCTGTCAATTCCTTCTATGTTGATGATGTCTTTATGTTTTGTTCTTTCTCCAGCTTATAACCTGGCTAAAGAACAGAGGCTGAACTTTGGAGATGACATCCCCAGCGCCTTACGCATTGCCAAGAAGAAACGTTGGAATAGCATCGAGGACAAGCGCATCAACCAGGAGAACGAGTTACACGCCTATCTGACCAAACTCATTCTGGACAAGAAGGAAAGGTGAGGCTGTGCCTACTTGTCTGGAAATGAACTCTTGAAGAGGTTTACAAATCATTGGAATGTGTGTCTTATACTATTTTGTTATGCCTGGTATTTTATAATAACATTGTATCTATGCAGAGAACTAGAACATTACAAAGAAAAACAGGATGAGAATCAAATCGGAGGCGACGGTGTCAAGATGATATCCAAACATGTAGGTTTAACATGTGTCTTGGTCTTACGTCCTTGCCTTGTTTTTAACGAATAAATGGTAATTATATATTCTAACTGAGTATTCATGAATACGTGGTAACATGGAAGTGTCTCCTACACCCAGGACAAGTATCTAATGGACATGGATGAGCTGTTCTCCCAAGTGGATGAGAAAAGAAAAGTGAGTACAAAAATGAACTTCTTCTTATTATTATTAAGAAATTGTGCATATATTAGTTTGTGATAGTAATCAATCATTCCCCATAAAAGCGTGTTCCAATTTATAGGTTGAGTGGAGTTTATCCCATCATGGGTAAACAACCGGAATAGGTCACAGTCATCCATTACCAGGCTAGTCAACAGACAGGCACACACACTGATCACATTCACCCACGCAGATGCATCTTTGCACACCTTCCTCACACAACCTTTTTTTGATTGTTGACGTAGCAACAAGAGAAGTAGATTTGGGTACACTTTCGAAATCAGTGCAGTTTTGTGAGCGTGTTGACGTGCTGTCTGCATTTTTCTTGTGTTGTATATTCAACATACCTGCTGCCGTATACGCTCCTGATTGCACACATGAAAAAAATGCTCCTATACCATAGACACGCAGTTATGTTTTACTTCCATTTCAAGCTGTTTCTATGGTAACCATCTCATTTGTTCCCCAGGGCTTGCACAGATGAATTAACCTCACTATAGATAGTTATCGAATGAACTGAGGTAGTTGTCAGTTGAAATATCAATGTATTTCTTCGTGATACATAAGTGTGGTCCTTGCTGTGTTTTGTTGTCTGTTTAGAAGCGGGAGATCCCAGATTACCTGTGTGGGAAGATCAGCTTTGAGCTGATGAGGGAGCCCTGCATCACACCAAGTGGAATCACATACGATCGCAAGGACATCGAAGAACACCTACAGGTAAAATCCTCCTCAGTTGCATGCAGAAGGTCTCAAGGTTTGCATCTTTTGACAAGGGGTAACCCCCGAATAGTCAACCATTCAACTATTTGTTTAAAGGATCCCGATTTGACTGCCAAACTCACAGTCAAATAGCTGCAAAATGTGGTTATGAAACAAGGATCATTCTATTCCAGCTATATTGGATGACTGAATGTCTGACTCTACATAGAATTGCTTAATTTCTGCAAATAAATAATTATACAACAACTGTGGAAGTATAAATATCAGCTTAATACAGTTATGAACATTTTAAAATAATGAACTCATGAGCTTTTAATCAATCCCTTTCAAGCGGCCTTCACATGGGAAGAACTGTAGGGCACAGTGGCACAGCGGAGCTAAGTTATATGTCATCAAACATTGTGAGCCAGTCACTGTTGCTAGGCAGCAGCAATGCCAAAAGTAGAAAAAAAAGAAGAGGAGGAGTTTGCTCGACATGTATTTAAGTTTGTTGTTGTTTGTTTTTGTAAGTCCGATCCGACTACTTATATTCGCCAAGCATTACTTTTCCTTACAAGATCGTGGTATGTTTTTGTGCAAAAAGCGAATTTTACAGTGGTCGTGTGTGGAAAGAGGCCTTCAGTGTGCGTGAATAAATGAGAATGGTAGTCTCGCAAAGTAGAATACGGATCAATGAGCAGAAAAAAAACATGCTTCGATGATCAGTCGACTATAGGCAAGACTTGACCAATACGATTCAACTATGTAAATTCTCAGTGGGGAACATCCCTACTTATGACCACTAGTTATGTAATTAACCTGCCTTGAGCTCATAAACCCTGGTTACAGAAGCTATGATACCTGTAAAGTATGTTTTTAAAGATATTTTTTGGGTGTTTTAACATTTATTTGACAGTTGAAGTTCATAGAGTGGAATGCAGTTGTATTAGTGCTAATAAGAATAATATCTTAAATAAAACAAACATGAAAAACACGCGCATTTAACCTGCTGTCTGTCTGTACAGCGAGTGGGTCACTTCGACCCGGTGACCAGGAGTCCCCTAACCCAGGACCAGCTGATCCCTAACCTGGCCATGAAGGAGGTGATCGATGCCTTTGTCCAGGAGAACGGCTGGGTGGAGGACTACTAAAGGGACCCCATCCACCATTGCCCCCAAGCTCCCATCTCTTCGTCATACACTTACACAAGACTATAGAGAACTTACTACCCCCCCTTTCCCTGGATATGGACTTCACACAAGCGGAAAGGAAAAGCCAGGCTACGGACTACCAACTGGGAGCCATGTTTCTCAGTCGGCCTCTTCCTCCCCGCATTTTATCTTTGCTGTAAAACTTTCCGCTCCAAACTTCTGAGGCTCGGTGTTCAAGGCCTGCTGCTCCCTTTAAAAGCCCCTCCTTCATTCTGCGCTCTCCCCTTACTTCCTGTCATGCTGTTTGAAGTCCTTCAAGCCCGACGTCTTTCTCTACTCAAAATAAGGGGCCCCCTGCTCTCAGGTCTCTATTGCTCCCTTCCTTCTCTGTCTCTGTCTTTCCCTTTCTCTGAGTGCCACAATCCTTGGAAAGCATCAGCATTGCACTCCAGTGTTTCACGGACACCATCGATAAAAGAGAAAAGCAAAAAGAATACACATGGTGGTTGTAATCATTAAGACATTGGCCTTCTATTTAGCGTTTACTCCAGTATTTCTTCAACATTTTTCATTCATCATCTAGGAGCTTTTTTGCTGAAGTGGTCCCTAAAATGCCAAAAACACTGTTTTAGACGGAGGTGACCAGTTTGTATGCAAGTTTTCAACAATGATAATTTCAAAACAATCATAGTAGAGAACTAAGTCCCTTCTCCACCTCCAGGTGGTGCTCCACACATAGATTTTGTTTTTGAGTAGATGTTAGGTTTTGTTTTATTTGCATATCAGACATAGCCCGTTGCAGACAATTGAAATGAGTTGAATGTATGCATAATGTACTCTTTAGGTTTAGGTTGGACCTACAGTAATTCACAATGTTTTTTATCAGGACAGTTTAAAGGTTTACGTGAAAAGCGGCCTTGATCCGGCTCCAGAAACATGAATGGAAACGACTGCTGCGTACAACAACAAAAAAATAAGTTTTCACATTGCTGGATATTAAATGTAATTGTTGAAATGGTTTAAATTTGATAGATGACAGCAGCTTTTCAGGGTTGATGTTGGAAACCTGCGTTGAAGAATTGTCTGTGTCTGTGTGGATCATAGAAACAAAAAAAATGTGCTTGGACGTCTTGTTTGGCTTGTGCTGTTTGCCTGCAGTGACAGCAGATGCTCACATCAAGCATGAAGTAAATGTATTCTCATCTGCAAAGGCAGGAAGATGGTTGTGGTTTTTCCTAGCCTATTCGCTGTTCATTGAATGCACCTTCTCCTCACAGTGTCACAGTTTATAAGAAAAATGGCTGCAACAACAGCTTCCACAAACCAATCATTAGTGCGAGACTAACTCAAGAGTTTAAGTTGTGTCTTCTTATGTGGATTTGAGATTCGTGATAATCACTGTACCGTAAGAAATGCTGGAAGATTTTTGACCATCTGATCTCATCCATACCTCAGTCCAAGTTGTGGGTTGCTGTTTCACTGGAATTCTCAGTGAAACCCACATTCAATTCAGCACTATTTAGTAGTTTACAGGTTTTTCAGCCGAATGTGCGTCTGTGGTCCGCGTCGGGGTGCAGGCAGTGTAAATAGTTTGCTTGTGTAGCTCAGATTTTATTTCTTGACAAAATTAGGGTTCTTTTTTTTTTCTTGAGAAATCCTATAGCTTGAGAAACTGTATTAAATGTAGATATGTTAATAACATAAATGCCTGGTTCAGTTTTCATTTGTCCCCCATTAAACCGTGAACTTTGCGTTTGTTTGTTGCTGTGTTTTTGACACAAAATGATCATTAAAGAGATGCCAAGTATATGATGACAACTCTACTCATGCTCATTACAAATATGTCAAAAGGAATCAAATGGTTTCCAACATTTAAATAATATGAAATTAGTAACAAAACAAACCTCTGCAGGACAACCCAAGACATGAGCTCCACATAGTATTGGATGCATTTAACCTATTTATATTTGTTTTACCTGTATTTTGTTACATACACACTCATTGTGACCATTGTTTAGGATTGTTAGATCTTTTTTAACATACACTTTTATACACAATAGTGGTTAATAAATAAGTAACAAGAAAGTTTCACCATTACATAACATAGTTTGCCCACCACAAACAGTAAACTGCCTTGCTATGTACACATGAAGTAGTAGCTTTCACCTATATTTCCTGTACCAGTCTGTACTGTAGCTGTTTAAAGCCTGTGTATCCTTAAAATGACCATTAGCAAAAACGTATATGGTTAAATAAATCAGGTTATTTCATACACTGTCATGGTTAACTGCTGCTGTTCGGAATATATACTGCCCTGAGCTATGAGGTTGAGTTAAATAAATTACCCCCCCCCAAACTTAACATTTGTCAAGCCTATAAGCAGCATAAACAAAATTGTATTCAGGGTTGTTGTAATAGTTTCTGAGACAGATCTCGAAACGTGTGTACATTTAAGTAGTCATCATGTGATGTGTATGCACACACATAGCATCAGTCACACCAAAAGGACAGTGTCACTCAGCCCTCACACACCGGACCCATTGTCTGAGCGTCCATCCGTTGGAGAGATGACGTCGAGGCCTGTGCTAGGAGCGAAGAGGACTGGGCACACGGCATGAGCAAGAGGGTCTGAATTAGCAACAACAAGGAACAACAACAACATCAACATGGTGAGAAAAGCTGTTTTTTCTTCTTGTAACTTGTGCTCTAATCGATGGGAACTCCTTTTGGGAGATTCCCTCTCAGATGATAATTGATGTGTGTGTGTGTGTGTGTGTGTGTGTGTGTATGCAGAGTGCCAACACGATGAGGTTTGCTGTGGTTGTACTTGGTGTCTTTGGATGGTCTCTAACACCCTCCTCAGCCACCCAAGGTATGAATTTAACAATAGAATTCAATTACACCATTTTTAGATTTGCCTTGGATTTTTGCACAAAATGTATACTTCAAATACTTAGTAGCCTACAGGTATATGCTTTGCAAAAACACTCTTATTAAAGTTGAACTATACAGTTTCAGGGGAGGGGGATTTTGTTTACATTTTCAGTGCCTGCAGTAAGTTTACAAAATATATTTACTCTATATGTTATTCTTAGCATTGAAATTCCATAATCATAAACCAAAATGAAATTATTTAAGACAAGATGTGTGTAAACAAAACTGTAAAACTGTAACTTTGCATACATCTTGACTAACTTCAAAGAGGTGTTCCATTGATCTTATTTTCCTATAAGGACAGTGTGTTTATTCAGTTATGTGAATATATCTTGGAAATTGTCCACTTCTCTGACACACCCAAGTTACATAGTACACCTTTAACTCCACAAACTCCCTTTTGATGGTTTGTGTTTCATCCAGTGGGTCTGACCGACAAAGTCCTGGTCTTCCCTTATGAGACGGACTTCAGCTTTGTGGCCCTGATCCCGCAGAAGGAAATGGGGCTGAGGGCCTTCACCCTCTGCATGCGGGTGGCCACTGAGCTGCCGGAAGAACGTCAGATCATCCTGTTCGCCTACCGCACGGCCGACTACGACGAGCTCAACGTGTGGCGCGAGAAGGACGGACGGGTGTCCTTTTACATGAGTGGCGACGGCACCTTCTTCCACCTGCCTCCGCTCACCACCTTCCGCACCAGCCTCTGCCTGACCTGGGAGTCTCGCACGGGCCTCTCGGCTTTCTGGGTGGAAGGCAGACGCAGCGCCTACCAGGTCTACAAACCGGGCCACTCCATCCGCCCGCAAGGCACCATCCTCCTGGGGCAGGACCCGGACAAACACCTGGGCGGTCTGGAGGCCGTGCAGAGCTTCGTAGGCGAGGTGACCGATCTGAACATGTGGGACTTTGTGCTCTCCAGAAGCATGATCCAGGCCTGGCACTACGGACACAAGGTACCCAAGGGAAACATATTTGACTGGGGCACCATCGAGTACGAGCTGAACGGTAATGTGATGGTGGTGGATGATGACTGACTCAGCCCGGAGCAGAGCACAGAGAGGGACCAGGCCTCAGAGGTCTGTGTTGGACACTTACTGAAATGTGTCATTGTCTTTCTTGGAATCTGCTTTGATGTTGCCTGAAGAACCTCTTGATGATTAGATTTAAAAAAAAATAATAATTTGTGTTTTTTGGGGCTTTGGTACTTTTTTGGTACTTGGGTGAATATTCTCCCTTGTAACCTGGAACTAATTTCAACAACAACAGCAAAAGCACAAGATTTTGTGGTACACATAAGTCTGAACCAATAACTTCTTGCTTTGAAAAAAAAGTGATAGTCTTGCTTGTATCTCAAAGCTTTATCTTGTGATTATTTGGAGAACAAACCGTTAAATATCAAGCACAAAATGTTGATGCGCCAGATGTATCCATAGGGTGGCACTCTCCACTAGATCACATCAGACACACACTCTTGTCAGACGAAGCATTATCATGCCTGCAGTCCGATTATATCTTTTATCATAGTTATCTTTATGGAGGTTATACACAAGGCCACTAACAGTTGATTCAAATTTAATGAAAGAAAGTGTTGTTATAATACTGTCAAATTTAAATGTATTTACTGTAGTTTGATTTGCAGAGTGAACATTTAGCAGATAGAAATGTTGAATAAAATCACAATTTAATTAATCATAAATCATTTAATAATTATCTTACATTGCCAATATGCTATAATGAATTCAAAAGCAAATGTCAATAGCCTATAATATGCATTTTAAATGAACAACTTCAATGCAACTAGGTTTTAAATTTAAAGTAAAACATATTTTTTTAAATATCATCTAAATAAAATCTGGTATCTTCCAAAAAACTCACACATATTTTGTTTATCCAATGACACTGGTCATAACACTGGACACTGGACACTGGCACATTGGCATATTTTTATTTACAAAGCCTTGACTGGGAAGCTTCCTCGTTATTTAACAGAAATGTTGCAAATTTCAGATGGGCTTTATCAGACCCGCTCCACTGACATGCTTATGCTTTATGTCCCACAAGCCCGGTCTGAGCTGGGAAAGACAGCTTTTAGCTTCAGTGCCCCCGACTCCTGGAACAACTTACAGCAACAAATTAAACTAAATACCTTCATATCCTTTAACCAATTTAAACAAACTATCTTAAATCTGCCAAAATCTACCTGTAACTGTTTTAATTAGGCTATATTGTACTTTCACCCATTTAATTTCTTTCTAATTGCTGCCACTCTTCACCACTATGTAAATGTTTCAATTGTTTTTTTGTTTTTTGTTTTTTTCTTCTCTTCACCTGTTGTTGTGTATTTGATGTATTTGCATTGAATATTGTGTATGCATTGTTGTTTTTCCTTGGAATTTGTTTGAACTCGACGTCATTGAAAATGAGGGTCACCCCTCAATTGGTCTCTCGAGGATAAATAAAAGTTAAATGAAAATGAAAAAAAAAATAAAAATGTGAAGGTGATATTAAAAGAGCAAAGTGGGGGACCCACTCTTTCTACTGTAGACTAAAAGAATGAACTGAACTCGGAGACAAATAGCAATTATCATGTTTAAAATCCTTCGCCATGATGTTGCCTTGGGTGAGCGTACCCACTCATGAATTTTCCATGTTTCCACTGATGTAAGAGCGCTTTTGGGTCTGAAATTAATAAAAAATTGCCATGTGCATAACTAATAATGTTTGTAATTAAAGAGAATATTTCATCTTTGAACTCTTGCAGCTTCCTTTTCTTATTCATCCTTTTTTCTTTTTTTGGACACATTTAAAGGAATAATAGCTTGTTTACATAGTTTCATCAGGGGAGCATTCAAATGTATTTTATGTTACTCTTTCATTTAGGAATGAAGAGTAGAATTTATTTAAAGAATTTCACTCATCCGACTGCTACACTTAGGCCTACACACACAAGAATTGTAATCACCCACATTTTTCTATAATTTCTTTTGGGTCTTAATCTCAATATTTTCTTCTAATTTCTAATTCCCTGTGGTCCTCAGCAAACCATGTTAAACAGACATAATAAGTGTCTTTGTCTCACTGTCCCTCTGTGTGTTTGTCACGTTTCTTCTATCTGTGTGAATGCTAGGCTTGAGCTTTGGTTCTTGTGTATTTCTTAAGCCTGCCCTGTCTCCGAATCATGGTGATTCTGATTTTACCATAGATCTATATTATTGACATATTTTTACTATAATTTACTTATTCTGATTGTCCATACTGTAATTTGATCACCTTGGAATATTCTTACTGATGCTTTTTTGCTTTGATTTTTCCCCATTAAAGGTTTTTTGGAAAGTGCTTGCTTAGGACTAAGGACCGAGATTTTCTTATGCTGTACTGATTGTGAATACCCTTGAGGCAAATTTGTGTTAATGGGCTATATACTTCAAATTGAATTGACTAGCATAAGACTGGTTACATGTTACTTGCAGAAATCAAGTCATATGGCGCTGCTTCACTAACAAGCTCCCTTAAGAATAAGCTCAAAATCAGATCTCCTCCATCCAAGTGTAACACATTAACCCCAAGTTCTATTGTGCCTTCTCCACGGCTCCGTGAACTCATCCTGCCTCTGCCCTGCACCACAATGCTGACCTCCTTGCAGAGATGAGAAGAGGAGAAGTTTTCCAGCACACAGCTAATGCAGGCTCCCTTCAGGGTGAGAAAGTGCTGGGTTCCCGAGTGTGTGTTTATTCCGAACCAAAAATCCCCCCTTGGCTCTCCGGCAGCAGCAGCAGCAGCTAACTAAGGAGAATGCTGGGCCAACGCGTTCTGACTGCGGGTCAGCAGCCAAATGTTCCACCTTCTTGGATGTTGCAATGCATCAATCGCAGTGCCCACTCACTGTGTGGTAACACCTTTGTGGACCATCTGCCCAAGCCTGCCTTTGCAGCCCTCTGGTACACACACACACACACACACACACACACACACACACACACACACACACACACACACACACACACACACACACACACACACACACACACACACATACACTCACACACTCACACACTCACACACACACACGTACGAGTCGGTTATTTCCTTCTTTTTGTATCTCTGCCCATTAGGGACAGTAATTCTTCACATATGCACATGCAAGCATTCCCACTTATAAAGATTTAACTTTGTTGAGTGCTTTATATTGTTTCACTCAAACATCTCAAGACTGCTAAAAAGAAACTATGACAAATATCTTTATGGAGCATTTCATTTGCAAATGACAATGACAAGCACATACAGTTATTTTATAAACACAACTTTGCCATTTCATGACATTTTTATTTTTTTCATAGATTCATATTCTGGAGCCATACACTCTATTGTTTCCGCAAACAAAGAAGGAATTTAAGTAAGTATGTGACAGAAGGACAAAATGAGTGGCCGGGCCTCTATACACAGAGTATATAATAATTCCCCCTGTCTGTACTGCATGTATTATCCAACTGAGCAAACAGTTGCAGGGCTCCTTGTCCTGCTTGAGGACAGGGGCAGAGAGGGGGGGGGGGGTGGTCCTGTGAGAATCTGCATATTGGCCCATGGTGGTTAAAGCTGTCTATGGCAAGGCGCTGCCACTGACTGTATGTCCGTGCATGTGGAGCTGGTGAAAATGTTTTCCGCGCGAGAGGAGATAGACGTCAAGAGGGAGCCCCGCGTGAGCCGGGTGAGGGGAGACAGAAGGAGGGCCGTTCTGGATTCCTTCGAGCAACTCCAAATAGATTTCCAGGCAAAACATATTTGCATACGCAGGACGGTGCTACAAGCTATCTGAGTGAGCCCTGGCATGTGTGCACTGAACAGATGGATAATTTTTTTAGAGCTTTCTTGCAGAAAAAATCCAGCCCATTAAATTGTGATCTTGGGCATTATTCAGCCTGCTTTTTATTCGTGGAGCTCACAGAGAACCATGCAGATCTTCTTAACAGATTCAGTACATGTGCAAAGACAGTATAGAAAAACATACATGTTTTAATCATCACGTTCTGTGTATCCATTCATTAAAAAAGACAAAGAAGACTGTGTCCCTTTTTGACCACACAATTTAGACAAACAAATAAGTTTTACAGGAACGTCTGTCAACACAGAAACTGCGCTGAGCTGCAAAAAATGAGCCCTTCTAAAGGATTCTAGTTATCTGGTGAATGTGTGCTCACTCAAGATCATCTTTGGTCTGCTGTACACCAAACTAGAGCTCAAAAAGACCTGACTTTGTTCAAATATCTTTTTTAAATAGAATGCACGGTAACACTTTACAATAAGGTACACAGAATAGAGTAGTTACTGTTAAAAAAAGAGTAGGTACTGTTAGAAAAGGAGTCTTTCTCCCTTTGGCATAACCACTGCCACTCACATAGCCTACTGAGAGGTAGCTCTATGGATGATGGGGAGAAGGAGGAGGACGGAGTTTACACACACACACACACACACACACACACACACACACACACACACACACACACACACACACACACACACACACACACACACACACACACACACACACACATACACTGACAGAGAGAGAGAGCCAGAGAGAGAGATAGAGTGTTGGTGGCATGGATAGGCCTACACTGGGAGGAAAAAAACTAAAAACCCAAGTTACTCTTTTTTTAACAGTAACCACTCTTTTTTTTTTTACCAGTAAATACTCTTTTTGTGTACCTTCTTGTAAAGTGCTACCGAATGCACTTTCAGAGGGATGTGTTTCAAAAATCTTGTGACTTCATTTTGAGTTTGATTTACTTAATCTTTTTTTGGCAAAGCCTGATGGAAGCTGAAGCTACCACCTGAATGCCAGGTTACCCCTTTACTCTACTGCTCTCTCTCTCTCTCTCTCTCTTTCTCTCACTGTCTCTAATCTTCCAGTATGGTCGCACGTCCTTCCCCTCTGGGCTGTATGAATGAAAAATTCACCAGGCCTTCCCATTAGAGTCAGTCTGAATCAGGGAGCAGGCGTTGCAATGGCTACACACACAACATTTTTTTTAATCAATTGACACTTATCAACGCAAATGTTATGTTTACCAAACACAAAATCAAGGCTGTTTTTTTGTTAGTTTTTTTGCTGCAGGTCAAGTCAAGCACCTACTTTACATGTGCTGTACATACAGATGCACACTACCAGCCGTCAGCAGTCTTGAATAGTTAGAAGCAGATGGACTATACCCTTTTCAGTGCAGGCTTTTCACACTGATGGTGCGAGACCTGACCTTTACTGTGTGCGAGTGCGAGAGCAGTTGGCTCTTTCCGGTGTGATCCCTCCGGGCAGGACCACTAACACTGCACTGTCTACCTCTGACAAACTACCCTTCCTATGTCAGGAAGCCTTATACTGAAACACTGAGGGTGTATGGAGAACTACAGAAACACCTGACAAGACAACATGTAAAGCCCTGCAATCATTTGAAATTATATGGACGATCAAATCTTCAGGCTCTGTTGGGTTGATGCTCATTGATCATTCTTAAGGCCATAATTTCTGCTAATCTGACCTAGACTTTTTTGAAAACATGTTCTTCCTGTAATGAGTCCCCAAAACATAATGGAAGTGCAATAAAATATCTATAGACTCAACCTTGAATTTTTATCATCTTAATTTTGATAACAGATATTTTAACTGAAATCCTGACATTTTGTGAGAAAAATCAAGCAATGTAAAGACCTCACTTATAGCTCTGAGATTTTCGTATATATTTTTAACCTTTTTTAAGTACCTAAAAAACCTGTATTATAATTCCTAAAATGTTGGATTTAATCTAGTAACAGCTAGATTTGATTACATTTATATAGAAAAGTGGCACACTCCCATGCTATACTGTATCTAAAATACGGTCACACAGTTGCTTTGCAGTGCATGGAAACAGGGCAAGGATGCTCTGACAAAGCTGGGGAAGAACTTATCCCAACAGTAGGACCATGCACCGTAAAATGAATATAAATAATACAAAAAAATAAAAAAAGTGCGGCCAAAAATCTAAACTCTTTGCCTGCCTCCTCCATTCCAAATAAACATGGAGGCCTAGAAGAGAGGCTCTGTGGCTGAGCGCATTGTGGCTTTTAGCAGTGGATTCCCCTCCGTCGCCTCTGGGCTGGCCTCTCCTGTGAACATATGAGGCGTGCCACAGCGTGTGGCGCTGGGAGACGGTCCAGAGCCTCTTGATTAAATATTACAGCCCTCTAAATGGATGGAGATTAGCCTCTGTGGGAATGTTTGGGCTTAATTTACCCCCCGGCCAAAGAGAGAGAGAGAGAGAGAGAGAGAGAGAGAGAGAGTGTGAGTGTGAGTGTGTGTGTGTGTGTGTGTGTGTGTGTGTGTGTGTGTGTGTGTGTGTGTGTGTGTGTGTGTGTGTGTGTGTGTGTGTGTAAATGAGAAAGGGAAAGCAGGGAGGGAAGTTGTGGTTGTACATGTGCCCCAGTGTATATGCATTGCATGTTTCCAGGAGTAGGTCAGTGGCGGGTTTACTTTGGTTAAATAGACCCAATGTTCTGTGCAGCAGCTCAAAGGTGTTCAGACATTCAAAAACATCAAACGTGTATAAGATGTCGGCTGAAACCTTCTTTTCTTTCAATTTACTTTCTCCAATTTGAACCAGAGCAGAGGATTTTATTTATTTATTTAATTTTTATAATAGTGCTGCACAAAGTCTTTATAAAAAATCTGTTCTTCCAACTCAATGCAGTTTAATGTGCCATAACTTCATTTTAAAGACTACGAGATAAGGCACAGCTGCTCATTAAGAGAGCATGAATGAAAAGAATATTTTCTTCGTCCTTTGTTTCTGATTTGCAGTGTTAAAAAACATGTTGTCCTTATAAACCCCATGAAAAGCTTGTCTATGTTGGCCATCAGATATGTACAGTATATATTGTATCTTTTTTCCAATAGCTATATTCAAATAAAGGATTTCTTTTTTACAGTTCACAGTTGTTCTGCCTCATTTGAGGCAACCTGCAGTCTCCCTTCGTCACAGGCTGACACACACTCTGTTTGACCGTAGGTGTTAGTGGAAGCACAGCAATGATTCAATTCACACATATGGAACAAACGACTGTCATCCTAATTGCAGGCTGTTTCCTGTGTTCTGTTATGCCATCTCGACATTCACCCTGAATTATTGATTGGCTGGTTTTGTACTTCACCACGTTTAAAATGCTTTTAAGGACGTGAGTGCGTGTTTTGCGGTCTTTGCATGAAAACCCAGAACTTTATTATTTATAGACACGCGTGACCTTTATGGAAAAAGGGGGGGGTCTATTTAATCATCTGCTCTGTTCTTTCACCTTAGTAGAGTATAGCTCCTGTGTGGACATGACAACAGTGACAGTGTGATCAACATATGTTTGTTTTTTTCTTAGTCCTCTATAGCAGAAGTGTGCATCAGATGTATTATAACTGTGAGGCTTTTATTCTCTGTTCATTTTCCTCTCATAATGGACAAATACATCCATCAAACACACACCACATATGTGTACAGCATCCACAGACAATGACTGTTCTGCAGCATTTGCACAGACACACACAAACACACACACACACACACACACACACACACGCTCAAGCACACGCGCACACACACACACACACACACACACACACACACACACACACACACACACACACACACACACACACACACACATACAAGCACTCTGTGCCACTGGGCAGGGACTTGCCTGAAAGATTGAAAGCAATTAAAACTATCATCTGCAGTGGCTCTGGGCAGGCCTGTGGCTGCGAGGGGGGAGCTGCCACTGTGCATCAACCTCTCAGTCTCAGCAACGCACAGCGACATGAGAGGGAGCCTTCGCAGCCCTCTCCGAACACACACAGGCACACTGCCACCGCTCCGCGTGTAACGTACGCACATGTATGCTCGCACAGGGCTTTGTCATACCACTGCCGTAACACTTCCTCCTGCTGCTCATCTTTCACCTGCTCCAGTGTTTACATTTTTTATCCACTGAGAGCAGAAAAAACAGAGAAGTATACCAACACTGTAACTCCTCATCACTTGGACAATTGTATTGCAATTTAGTGCAGGCACACTGTCTGTGTATGGCTTCATAATGGCCTGGCCTGAAGCACACGTAACCAATGTGTCTCCAGAGGTAAAGTAACACAAACAGCGAAGTGAGGAAAAAGTTTACGTTACGATGCAATGACAAGAAAAGATTGTGCAAGGCGCCTTCGGTGCCACTGATAAATGCTTTTTTGTATGTGCATGTCTTACACAAAAAAAAGTCAGGCAGAGCCTTGGGTACATGTGCTGGCCAACAAAGAAAATAGTTATTGTTCTTGTAAATACTTTTGTGATTTGGATGCTTCACTGGAGCACATACACACACACACACACACACACACACACACACACACACACACACACACAACAGACAGACACACGCATGCACGCAAACACACACACAAACACACACACACACACACACACACCGCACCTGCACACAACTCATCAGTCTGATCTCATTAAGTGGGAGTGCTGTAACTCCAAGCTGTTTGGGACAAACTTGGAGCAGTTTACCTGCATTCAGATCCCTGGGAATGGTAGCTGTCTGGCTCTGTCTGGACTGGCCCTTAACAAGTCTCCTCAGGACAACCACGCCACCATTATCAAGTACTGTTACTGTTTCTCTCTCTCTCTCTCTCTCTCTCTCTCTCTCTCTCTCTCTCCCTGTCCTTTCCCTCCGATCAGCTCTCAACCTGTCACTCTCACTTAACATCGACATTAGCACCGGTGGTTTCCTCATCCTGGTTCTCTTCACCCCTCCCCGCCACCAGCTCCCCTTGGTACGTTTGAATACATATCTCCGATATTCAGCCCCTACTTAATTTGACAGGCCCCTGTTTTGTCAGTGTGACAGGCCCATAGCAACACACTAATAGGCCACATAGACCACCAGCAAAGGCACCAGCCAGGGAGGCCCCCGAGGTGCCAATCCCCATCACCCTCCACGTCTCTCGGGGCGATGCAGGCAGGAGAGAGGGGGTCAGGGGTGGGCTGGTCAGGCAGCAGTGCTGTCATGCCGGGCCACGGTAGACTGGACCAGGCCTAAGAAGAGACACCCGTCACTGCTGCTCTGTAGCGCTCCACCAGCAACACACACACACATACACACAAAAGAGGGTAAAAAGAGCAGCCAGTGGGGGTATCTAGGGATCTAATGACTGCGCCTGCCACTCACAGCCATGGACTGAAGTCATCACAGAGATGGCTGCTGCTGAGAGTGGGCATTAACTCCATGCTGTTTGTTTGATGATGGACCCATGGTGGAGCAGCTGTGACCTAAGAAGCTTATCTGTGTATGTGTGTGTGTGTGTGTGTGTGTGTGCGTGCGTTTTTCCTTTTAGGCCGTCTGTCTGGCTGATTGTGACCTGCTAAACTTTGATCAGAGTTGACCGGTAGTGGTAGGAGGAGGTACACTAGATTTGAGACAGTGGCCATTGTTCTTCTTTTTTTTTTGCTTCCAAGACAGGTGAGGGGGGAGTCCAAAACATGACACTGATGCTAAATGCTTGGATAGCAATGCTGGTCTCTTGGTCCACCACTTTGGTCCAGACGGAAATTTCTCAATCACTATCATATGAAATGCCGGGAAATTTGATGTAGACGTTCATTGTAATCAGAAGATTAAAGTTCATATTTTTGAAGATGTCCTAATGTGTCCTTTAATGCCACCATGCACCATTAACATGATTAATGACATTTTCAAATGCCAATTTTAAATATAATTTATATTTAAGATTTCCTGGGGTTGCTGTCAATTGTAGGGTCAATGATTAAATAAAATATGTCCTAAATGATACAGTCAGTATGTAACAATCCTTCTGTATTATTCTTGTCTTTGATTGTGACTGTGAACAGTCACTGTGAGAGCGATATCCAGAGGACACTGGGATGAGAGCCAAAGACAGAGACAGGGGGTCGGCCGGGGGACTCCCGGGGTCTTTCGTTTAGTGAATTATTAAGGTTTACTAATACTTCATAAATCTCCTCTTTGTCCTGTCCATTACCAGCCTGTCACATCCTCTCGCCACTGCTAGACTGACTCACTTGCTTCATCTTAATGACAGAAGTTAAACTGTGTTCCAGAGGAGATGGGGGTTGTGGAGCTGGGGAGGGGGCAACAGCACTCTGCAAGTAGGCCCCAGGGCTGGATGGCTTGGTGAGGGTGCGCATCAGCTCAGATTGTGTGCCTGTCTGTGTGTGTTTCGCTGCACTTGCTTGTGTTTTTGTGTTGTCTGTCAACCTTAAAATAAAAATTCAACAAATGTGCACTTGAAGACACTGAGTGAGTGAGTCAATCAAAAGAGGAAGTCATTGTCTATGGTCTTTCAGATCCATGCTTCTTCGTTAACTCCCCACGCAGCCACCCCACCAGCTCACTCCCTGTCTTCCCTCCTCCCCTCCTCCAGCTCTCCTCCTCCCAAAACAGCAAACCTTGCCTCAGTGCGTGCCTGGCGGACTTTCTCCGCGGTCTCGACAGCCGAGCTGGTCGTTGCCCCGAGCACTGAGGAGCTGTCGCCTCTTGTTAGTGTCGCTGTGGCGACTCAGAGTCCTGCCTGCCTGCTCCTTGATTAGAGAGTGAGGTGGATGGAGTGTGTGTGCATGTGTGAGTGTGAGTTTGTGTGTGTGTTTAGTAGAGGAGTAGGGGGTGCTTCTCACTACAGCCCGCAGAGCTGCTTTTAAAGATCAGTGATTTGGTCAATTGGCCTGGCAACTCCAATCCCACAGAAGGTCATTGATGACTCAATGGACCAGTCAGTGAGGCAGGCTGTCATGTCACTCTGTGTGCGTCCATGTATGTACATTATGTGTGTGTATCAGAGATACTAAGCCCCTGACAAAATCAATGAGGACAAAATCTATAAATATGATGTTTGGAATTCCATGAGATCGCCCAGGCCTGTTCTCATTCAAAATCAACATTCAGATTATTAGATCAGAGACAACTAAAATAATTCATAGCTGAAAAACATTCAGCATATTGCATATTGTTTTTGACTATTTTATTAGTCTCTTAGCTATTTTCATAAATTAAATGAAGCTATACATGGGGCCTCCTGGTAGACAGGTAACACATAACTGCATTATCATCTGTTCGATTCTTACGAGGACCTTTGCCATCACCTTTCTCCCCCTCCCCCTGTAATTCTTGTCTGTATCTCTCCAATAAATATTCATATCTAGTAAAATATGAAGAAAAAAAGTGTCCCAGATACCTTGTGTTCCATTTCTGTAACTTCAGCACAGGAAGGTAAAAGAAACACTGTAGTCATATCTCATCTTGTAACTATAACTGAGTTGGATGGTGGCTGACCTTGTGAAAAACTTTGAACAGCCAGAACTGCTTGTCTGCTGCTGGATGGCCAGGTCAGTGAGTCACTAGACCCTGAGGGTGCCATAAATACTGTGTGATTTCACTTCCTATATGCCCTGCCCTGGGCACAGCTGTCCATCTCTGGACAATTTCTCTGCCCAAAGGGAGATCTGACTGGCTCCACGGATGTTGTACACAAGCTGCCCATCTGTTCGGGACTGTCTTTCATTCACCCACTGGAAAACCAAAACAGACAACTTTGTTCATATTTTAGATTTAAAGTAGAGCCTGAGTCATTCAGGTTTATTGTGAATGGTGTGAGCAATGGTTCCCTTTTATCAGCACGATTTATCCTCCCAAAATGTCACATTGAAGATGACATGCCATTTGAAATTGGTTTATTTCAACATTTACAGCCTTTTACATGAGATTACATTACATATCATTTAGCAGACACTTTTATCCAAATTGACTTAAAACTGTTACATCCCCTAAATGGTATAGAGGTAAGGGGAGTAACATACCAGATCACAGAAATAGAGGAGTCAGGTGTTCAAAAGTAAAGGTGTTTATTGCCAAGCACTCTTTCTTCAGGGAAACCATAGGCCAATAAAAACAAACAAAAAAGGGTTCCCTGGCTTCAAACAAAAAAGGTTCTCTCTAAATGTAAATAAAAATACAAATGCTCACCTCCCTAGCCACAATCAAAAACAGGAGAAAAAGGGGGGATAAACAAAATGGCAGGCCTCCCCTACATGGCTTACCGGCTAAACACCGAATCAAGTTTTGACAGGACAGAACTGCTAAGCAGTTGACAACAGTAATATAACCAGGTGGCAGACGGGCCACAGCAGACTGCGTTCAGTGGAGAGCAGCACATGGAACTGTTAGCAGAGCAGAGAGCCCCCAGCAACTGCCATGCAGCTCCTCTTTTAAGCATGCAGCCCCTTGATTAGACTTCCAGGTGTGCCTCGTTTAGGAGCAGCAGAGGTATTGGAGTGGAGGAGGGTGGAGCCGAGGATCTAGAGGCAGTATACACAAGAGCACATTAGAAAAAAGACATGAGAATGTAACAAGCACACATTCACACACCGATAGCAGGGTGCTGGCTTACTATCAGGAGACATTTAGGGTTCAATGTCTTGCTCAGTGACATGTGGCGGGGAGACTGGGGATCGAACCACCAACCCTATAGTTGCGGGTCCCCCACCCTATCCAATTCGCCACAGTCCCCTTTGCTAGCAACTTGGCACTGATGATAGCAATGCTTTTCTATTTTGTTGGTGGGTCAGTTTGTCCACCCCATTGGCCAAAGCTGAAATATCGCAACAACTGATGGATGAATAGGCATTACAATTGGTAGATTTTGTAGATACGAAAGGTGTCCAGAAGATCAATCCTAAAGACCTTGATGACCTGACTTTTTAACTTGTGCCACCAACAGGTCAAAGATTTCACTTACCTACCAGTATCAGCAACCCAATGTACTGACACAAAATCTTGCACAGCCATTCATTGTCCCCAGATTGTCTATCCTAAATGGTGATCCCAGACGTGTCCTCTAGCGTCACAATCAGGTCAAGGTTTCAGTTTGTGACCAAATACCTGCAGAACTAATAAAACTAGCATAAGCCTCAGCTGCACATTTTGTTAAGTACTGATTAGCAAATGTCAGCATGCTAACACATTAAACTAAGATGGGGATGATGGTAAACATCTTGATCCTCCACATCCAGCTTTTGCCTTGCTACATAAATGTCACCCTACTTGCTGCATTGACATTGGATGTACTGTACATCCCAAAGTGCAGAACTGTCCAGAATGGACCGACGTGATATTGTTTTTCTTCAAAGTAATGCCTGACAAAAGTACTTTTCTGTCGTTCCAAAAAGCAAAGATCCAAAGAAAAGGAGACACTCAAAACATAGGAAACACACAGACAAATATATCACCTATTACTATTCACCCATCTACTCCGTATCAAAGCTGTAAACCATTGAATGGTGAGAGGAGAGGGTCTGCAAGTGGCAGTGAGAATACACGAGAACGACAGCCAGTGAGAGGGAAACAAGACTTCCCTCTAGCTATGGCTTCCCTGACTTGTTTATTTGCTAACTGGGTGGGGGGTTGGTTGGGTAAGGGGGGAGAGGGTGAACATATGGTTTGCTAAAACATGAACTTGTAGTTTGGAGGCCGAGGCACCCTTAGGGATGGAGCTGTCGGGCTTTGGTCCCTGTCTCCCTCAATTCCTCCCGCTTGGACAGCCAGAGCCAAACAGCCGTCCTCCAGGAGTTTGCAGCAGCACAGTTCAGCCTCTCCGCTCTGCCTCCCTCTGCCTGCTGCTGCCCCCCCCCCCACACACCCATCCTTAGTCAAACCAAGAGATGGTGAGGAGAAGGGGGAGGTGAGAGGCCACTGGCTTTGGGGGGTGTTCATCGAAAGGGGAGGCCTGGCTGCAGCTGGGAAACTGACTGACACCATCCTCTTGTCCCTGGTCCCTAGAGTGTGTTGCTCCTCTCAGCCCTGTTGATGAGGGAATAAAAAGGCCCCGTTCCCCGCAATAGGCCATGCTGGTACCATGGTCCCAACGCATATGGATATTGCAGTGCATTAGTGTTCAGATTTTGGACACGTTCGTCAGGTAACGGATACCCTCTTCTCTGGGAATTTGTCAGAACTGTTTCACAAGAGTGAGCTCAGGAGCTCTGTTTTTTCTAGCAGTAGAGTTATGTCAACGACCTACCAGCTATGCTGCAGCTATCTTATACAGATCACTGCACTGTGATAGACAGTTAGACACACAGTCATACACACACCCTCGAGGTCTATGTGTTTACAGACACACTCCCTCGCTGGGATCAAGGCGCTAATGCACACACATGGTCTCACACACCGTGCATTGATGAACAAACATAAGCACACACTCGCGTACACTCCCTGTGGGATAATATGCACATACTTACACACACACTGGGTCAGTTGTTGATAGACTTACACATGCACTCGCCTGCACACACCCCGAAGGTCAGCCATGTGATGGACAGCGGTCCTGATGTGATTTGACAGACCCAGCTGCTTGCTTTCATTTCCACTTGCTTTTCCCCCATCAGGTGACACCCACAGGTGCCTTGGCGAGATAGAGCCCGCCTCCTGCGGGTGTGTTTGTGGAGCGGCTGGTGGGTATTGGAGACTGAGACGATGATCAGGCGACCAGCTAGGCACCAGCTGCTTCCTTGCAGTGACCCATAGCATACGCACGGGTGTGAACTCCACCTTTCCTCACACTTGCAGTTATATGAATGATACGCAGTGAATGTGAAGCATCAGCTGCATCTCCTTCCAAGTGGATGCCCCTGAAAGACTGATATTAGCCTAGCGCCTCTCACCGACTGATTCTGCCACAAAGTTGCGTTCTCACCTGGTTTCACTACTCAGAGAACGGCGTAGATATCTGCAGAGAAAAATCCAACGAGTCATGTGTCCAGTCATGACTGAACCTTCGAATCTGCCCTTTTCAGATATCAACCCAGCTCACGTTGAAGGTTGTGTTTTCAACTTGGAAAACAGCCAGTGTTCGTCTATCCCTCTTCTGTATAATTGTGTCTGTTCATTTGAGTGTGATGCTGAAAATGTCTCATTGTGTGCTCCCAGCGCTGTTCACTGACATATTGTTGGGGCAAAAGGGAAAGCTTTAAAGACACCAATGACCTTTGAAAGGAATAGATTTGGGAAATATGCGTGCTTGCTATAGATACCACTCTCATGTTTGTCGATCAGCTAATATATGAAGTGCAGTCAGCCGCCTTTTGGCTTAGCTTAGCACAAAGATGGTACACAGCTAACCTGGTTCTGTCCAGAGGAAACTGAATCCACCTACCAGCACCTTAAAAAGTAGCTAATAAACACACATCAGTGGCTTCACAAACATATCATTTCACACATCTGTTTTGTACTAACAAATCAGATCTAACATGTAAATTAACTGACATCTTATAGGCGTTGGCAGGGACTTTTTACCACTACACAGAGCCAGCCAGGTTTGTGTTTTCCCTGTTGCCACTCCTTATGCTAAGCTTAGCTAGCTTTAGGCTATATTTAGCAAGCAAACATGAGAGAGGCATCAGTCTTCTTCAGACCCGTCGCCAGACCTCAGTCTTAAGGGGGGCATATGAAATGCATAGGGGGGCACAATTATTATTAGCCTACAGAACGTATATTTTTAATAGTCCTATACTCTATTCGCGCAGCACGTAATCATCACGTTAAACTAACCAACAGCGGTAGCCTATAGCCTACAATATAAGTCCTCATAATTCATAATTTAAAGCAATACATTATATAGAAGCAATGTTATGAATATCCATAAAACACTTGACTATTCAACATATTAGACGTAGCCTAGTCTCGCAAAGCCAGACCAAACTACAGCAAGTAGTATGGTCTGGAAGCACTCCGTTTAGAGCCGTCTATTCGGGGGGAAACTGGGCTGGTCTGTTTTTATTTATTTAAACCAATCACAATCATCTACGGCGGGGCTAACCCCGGGAAGCAGCCAATGGAGGCGTAGCGTTGTTTGCCGACGCCAGCGCTTAATAGACGCTGGCGGGAGTGGTCAAGCCAGACTAGACGTAGCCTAACACCAGACGCATATCTCAAACATTGCATTTTAAAGCAGTCAACAGAGGGATATGCATTACCATCACACACACACACACACACACACACACACACACACACACACACACACACACACACACACACACACACACACACACACACACACACACACACAAGGTAGCCTACTTTGAGTGGAGGCAGGGCTGTGCTCTCTTCAGTCCCTTCTATCAGTACAGCGGGAGGCGGCGTTTCTCCGAGCTCAACCTCCTCATCAACATATATTTCGGCCTCCGGGTTCAAAGCAGCCAGTGCGCCAATGAGCTCGCTATTGCGCTCTCCAAAACGCGCATCCATCTCTCCTTGCACAGCATCAATAACACTGTAAATTACTCTTGAACTCAGTCTTTTCGTCTATGTCACTTTGTGACGGACCAACTGTTTCCTCAACTGCAAATCCGCGGAGGTTCTTGTAAATTGTGCGTCTTCTCTTGCTTGGACCGGGGTCGGTCTCCGGCACAGCCTCGATGGCCGTGGCTGGAGGAGCGCAGAGTTCCTACAGTGCAACACTGTGGCTTCACGCAATCAGAAGTGTCACCGCGCTGAACAAGTCCATAATTTCGGATTGTAGTCTGTCATGCGGCTCGCAAAGTGACAACAGTTTCACGATCCGATTTGGCAGAGAAGACTGTTGGTGGGCTTTTCAACCGTTACCGAATATCGATTATGATGAACTAGAAATGAAATAGTAAGCCGGCGAAAACTCATCCAGCTTCTCTTTCAAAAATGCGCGGTAACTGTTGAGCGGCTGCATTGACGTATTACGTAGGCCTACGTAGCCTTACTTTCTTTTCAGTAAGGCCGTGATAAGCTGTTGCAGTGTAGATTGACTCCCATCAATCAAACAAAATCACACCATTGTTTATTTATATTTTAAATGTTTTGATGATAAAGAATGCAACATTAGTATTTATCAACACAAAATGAGCTACTATGATAGTATAAAATAAAAATTAAAATATTTTTTTTGAGAGATCTGTGCCCCAAGTGGGGGGGCACAACCATTTCTGGGGGCGGGCCCGACCCCCTATGGCCCGCCCATAGCGACGGGTATGGTCTTCTTGTCTAATTTTTTACTTAATTGCCCCCGAATCTCTAGCTATTTCTTCAACTTATGTTGTGCACTGCTTCATTAAAAAAACCTTACAATGTGTGGTGCAGATGCGCCAGAAGAAAACTGAGTCATCAGTCCAATCATGGCAAAAAGCAATGGGTTACATAGTACAGATACATGTCTGCACAGCACCGCAATCTGCAACTTAAATAATAACTACGACCATTAACATTCAGGTTGCAGAAATGGCCAAGCGGTCTAATAATGTGTGTAACCTGAGGTCCAAGATTGAAGCCTCTGTTATAACCTCCTGAAGTATTTCATTGAGCAAAACACTCCAGTTGCTCCAACATAGTGAAAAATGTAGCTCAATTATGCATGGAGTCGCTGCAGTGTATATAAACTATTGCAAGAATGATGTAAGACGGTTATTAGCATGCCAAAGACCATTAATAAGAATATAATGATAATTTGAAGACTTTAAACACAACAGGTGTTGAAGAAAACTAAAGGAAGTCACCACGGGCGTAAGGTTGTTTTGTCACTGTGGCTGTGGGTTAGAAAAGCTGGGAATGGCTGTTTGGAGTTATTCTCCTTTGAAAATGGAGAGGGGGGCAAAAGAAGGGGGGGGGGGGGCTGTGAATAATTGATGGTGGCTGAGAGCGATATGAGTTTAGTTAATGTGCCCAGTAGCGCAGGCTAAGAGAGGAGCTGTTAGCTATTCCACCTCAGGCCTAAAACTCAGGCAGTGGAAGGAGCTGAAGACTCTGAGTTTGAGGTCACTGTTTGGCCATCCATTCACCTCTCTGTGTATCTTTCTATCCCACCAAACAGTCCACCTTGTCGGACAGTGCGTGCACGTGTGTGTCGGAGATTATTTTTTCTTAATATGCATGGCTTTGGTTGTGTGTGTGTTTGGAGGCATTTGCACAGCTGGATCTGGCTGGTAGCTGTGTTGTTGCAGCCCTCAGGTTCCTTCCTCTGAGTGGTAATAGAGTGCTCCTGTCAGCCTCCCCAGATGCCGCTCCATAAGGACCCTCAACTCTCCTAACTCGCCAGGAGACTTCTGTGTTCACACTGCAAGTCTCCCAGCTTCCTATTCCCACTTTTCCTGCTGAAGGTAAACACTACAGTTTGCACGTGGGAGTATACTTTATATTTAGAGTATACAAAGATTTTTTGGAGTCTCTGTTTGCTATCTGTGGTAACACTTACAATAGGGGTACATTAATGAACAATTAGTAAACGCTTAATAAGCATTAACTCACTTAATAACTGCTTAGCTAAGTTAATGCTTAACTAAGCATTAGTTAACTAAGCATAGTTCATGCTTAACCAACAATTAACTAACCGTTAATAACTAAACATTTACAGTTTCTTAAATGAGAGGTAAGTGATATGGTCCTTTTAGCTAACTTCCTGTCAGTGACTGCCGTTAGCAGTCCCCTCCCTCGTCCCTACATCACCACCACATGAACGGACCGCCGTCCTCATCAGAAAGTGCCAAGATGGAGAGCAGCAAGTCATCGTTCACGGGCACAGAGACCTGGGTGGTAGGATGGCCTAGAGGAAAGGTGGCCGACCAGTAACCATGAGGTCGCTAGTTTGATCCCCGGCACCGGACTGGAGGGTGTTAGTCAAAACTAGTAGTGGGTATTATTACATCTACGGTCCTTACCATTGTGTCCTTGAGCAAGACACTTAACCCCAAACTGCTCCAGGGGCGCTGTACTGCGGCTGACCCTGCGCTCTGACCCCCTCCGAAGTGTGGTAACTTGAAAGGGGATATGCGAAAAGACAAGTTTCAATGTAACCATTGACTAATAAAGTAACTTAACTAACTTAATTAAATTAACCTGTGTTGTGAACTGTAAATAAAAAAACTGATTAAAGAAATATCACTTACTTCTCCTTTAATGCTTAGTAACCATCAACTGCGCATTAACTAACCATTAATAGCATTAAATAGGCATTAAGTATCAGTTTATTAATGTACCCTTATTATAAAGTGTTACCCTATCAATTAATAGAGAAATAATATACAAGCTAAAATAAAAAGCCAGAAAAAAATCTTACAAACCTTTTTATAAACAACTTCTTTCAATCACAGACTTGTATGATCCAGTTTAAGAATTGCTACATTTGTAAAATGAATGGATATCACACCCAATGGAATAATCTTAGATTGTACCAGTGAAGATTGGGACATATCCCTTGTTCTCTTGGTTGTTATTTCCACTAACTAATTAATTTGTGTTTTATATTTTTAAACATATCAATTAACATTTTGTTTTGAATCTGTTTGATATGTTCACAGCTCTTTGTGGCTGAGAAGTTTTTCTCCTACGCTACTCTGCCTAATTATTCTTATCCACAATTGTATTTATTAATTTTAAATTATATATATATATATATATATATATATATATATATATATATATATATATATATATATATATATATATATATATATATATATTTAGTTTGTGTCAAAATAAAATGTGTGCAACTACAAACCTAGTATCCTGTTTTGAACAGTTTTTATTGTTTCCACAGCAGATGAGAATAATCGACGGAGTAAGAACACGTGTAGCCCTAAAACAATTGTGTGCACGTGATTAATGAATTTGCTCACCTCAAAAAAATTAACCGAGCTGCTGAAGATTAATGAATATAACACAGTTAAGGGTTTAATTAAGGATGTAGGAGAACTATCTAGTATACACTTGAAGGTGCGGTGGATACATTAGCAATAAAATACTATTCTTTTATGTGAGGTCCATCATTTGATCAGTGAGGAAACATCCCTTATTACTCATGTCACTTAACTCCTCCCATTTTTACAAATATTGTTCCACACTTTAGTGTGTACAGCAATGTTATGTATGCATGTCTGATTGATTTATGATGATTTCTATACTGAGTGAAATATTTCAAACCCAAAACAAAGCCTTCTTATCATTAAGGGAATTATTTTTGTATTAACATTTTATTGAACATTGGATTTATTTTCCCAGGATTTTTTGCCATCTATGGAAACTTTTATTATATATATATATATATTTCTTTAAATCTTCAATAAAATGTTAAATGAATTTGTCAGTGTCTGAAGAAATCAGTGCAAGAGATAAAGTGTAGGGTCCAGTCACGAATAAAATGGCTAAAACATGTTGCATCTTATACCAACAACCCTCTCCCCAAACCACACCAGACTCTGGAACTGACAAAAGAGGGGTTGAAGAGAGTCGGTCCTCACTCATGACAGGAGAAACTGACACTGTCTCCAAAGTGTCTCTGACTCTCTGAGAGAAACAGTGTCTTACTCTCTTGGAAGAATAAACTGACATCATCTCCCATGTGCCCTGGCGCTTTAAGAAGTGGAGGATCTCTCTCTCTTGCCTCTCTTCATTCTCTGCTTCCTCCCTTCCTCCGTGTCGTGGTGCGCTCCTGTCGTTCCTCCTGATTTACCAGACATCCTCTTTCCCCTGCTGTCACATTTGGTACAGATGGTTAGGCTGTATGGAGCGGCCTGTCAGCCTTCATTTGGCCTCCTCCATGTGACAGCCGGTCTGATGGCTTGTGAAGTGCCCCCGACTTTCCCCAGCACACGGACACTGACATTTCTCAAAGGGGCCTCGCATACGCGCTTACCCAACCAGCCAGAGGAGGGAAACCAAGAACCTGGAGTTGACCCAAAGCCAGCCACGGGCTATTAGAGCCAGGGATGGAGGGAGGAGGGAGAAAGAAAGAGATATTGGAGATGCAGATATTTGGGTTGGAAGAGAAGGAGAAAGAGGAGTGGGTGTCAGACAAAGACACAAATTAGACAGACAGGTAAAGTGGGAGAGTATGAAGGAAGAGTAAAGAGAATTGAGTATGGACAGTCGGAAGAGAGACACATGTCAGTCACTGCTTGTGGATGTGACCTTTATGGCTAATGTCAGTTAACTATCCAGTGCCCTGTAATGCATACTGTAGCCTACTCTCTTCTGAGGGAAGCTGCTCATCATTCGGCTTCACTTCAGACGATAGAGATAAAATGAAGCAGAAGGGCTAGAAGCACTACTTCAAATCACAGTTCTACCTCCACTGGCTTACTGAAACATTCACATTTGCCATGTTAGACAGAGAGACATGCAGACGCGAATGCACATTTACGCATAATGTTTTTTGTTCAAACACCCACACAAAAAACACATGCAACATGTGATTTACCAGAAATGCAGAGGTCTATACTGATTAATGCACACAGTGGCTGATGTGCTCCCACTCTTAAAAAAAAGTATTTTCTAGTGTGACGATGTCAATATAATATATTGCAAATCAATTACAAAAGTCAAATTTAGTGAGGAGAACACAGGCTGTGAAACTAGGGGACAAATGCTTGAATGCATCAGAGCAGCAGCAGCAGAGAGTTTTATAAAATAAACCAAGAGATGTGAGGATTAGCAGCAGAGGTTTCACTATCTCTCATAGATATAGAATTAACAAAAAAGTCAACTTAAACAGTAATGTTACATATAACAAAAGTTGCTTTCTACAACATGATCTGTGTTTAAATTTTAGATATCTTAGCTGAAAATTATTGTTTAATTACCATTTTTGTCATATTCATATATTTTTTATATGGAAGTGTGAATAGGTCATTTTTGCAAGGTGCCTGTTTTAATTAATCCCTTACCTCTGGTATTTGATGTAGCCTACTGAATTATTAAATTATCAAAGTAACAATACATGTTTAAAAACGAAAGCTTGGCTTTCAACAGCCAGCAACAAAATGTAACATTGTGCTGGTGTAATGAGATCACCTCTATTCTTAAGCCGGATGCTGCTACTAATGACATCAGATGAATCTAAGCAAACAGTGAAAAACAACATGGAACTACCTTAAAAATGACCTCATGGCCGAGGGAGTGAACCCAGACAAATGTCATCGGTGCCCTCCGATATAACGAACAGCCATTACAAACCTAACCTTTTACCAAATATTTTGTGTAGGCTAAGTTGCTACATTGCATCCTGGCTGCAAGGTAGAGACCACGTTTGACAATCCAGAGGAGGGAGGGAGGGAGGCTGCTGTATTGTAGCGCCTGCGGGCAATGCTCCTAGTCAATATATATCTCCACACTCGCTGCTGCGCTCCTATTTGAGCGGGACGCGCTGCCCTCTCGGTGCCGCTACAGAGGAGTGACAGCCAGAGCCATAACGGACGCTTTCGAGGTAGGCTACAGATAAAACAAAAACCTTACCCCTATGTTTATAATCAAGAAAGCTAGAGCCATGCAACCATGTTAGTTTGACGAAGTTATATTTGAAGAATAAAAAAAGTTAATTTAGGGGAGGCCTGCACATGGTGTTTTTGTGTGAGAAAAGGATTTTGGTATCGTTTAATATTTAGCAGCAAATATTTTATTTTGTGGTTTTTGAAACATAACAAGTGATTCTATTTTTAATGCAATTAGGGTGCTTATTCGTAAGACTGAATGTGGTAAAAAAAATGCATGAAGCATCGTTTTAAATTCTTTCAGTTTAATGTTTATAGACTGCATTGCCACACATGCAATAAAGCATTATAAAATAGCTATAATATTGGATTTCCTGTTACCAATAATTATTAAACCCTGTAGCCTATTAATTTATCAGCAGCAGCATCATCTGATGTTTCAAGATTCAAAGTGTTTATTGTCATATGCACAATAAGAAACATGTTCTCAGTTATACAATGAAATTCTTCCTTTGTTTTCCACAGACTGAATGCCAAGAAAGAAACATTAAAATATGCAATATACAAGTAAAAATAAAAAAAAGCAGCAACAATACAGAATATACAATTTACAAATAGAAGAGTAGCAACTTGATAAAACAACAAATTTAAGTTAAGTTAAAATAAAATAAACAGAATGGTGCAAATCCAAGGAAGTGTGCCGTGGTGCATAACCAAAATGTAAAAATGTAAACAGTGATGGCAGTCCTGAGGTAGAATAATAACAATAACAACATACTCTTATCTGTTGTTTAGGAGTCTGTTTGAGTCTGTTTGACTGTCAAATTAAAACATTTTCAATGTATGCCTTCCATAAATTAATAGCTTTTGTCTTGAGAGATTTTACAAGTTGCATGGTTGCAATGCAATATATTTGTTTCTGATTTATTTTTAATGAAAATTTGAAAGTGTGAAATTAATGACAATACATTTGTGATCTTTTCTTCAGACAACCAATTCAACATCCTGACAACCAGTGTTGTCAGGTAAGGTTCTCAGGTAAGGTGTTACACTCTAATAAATATAAGAGTTAAAAAAACGAATTTATTTCTACGCATGCGTTCACTTACTGTACCAATAGCCTGTGCCATAGGCTGTCAGCGGTTTGGCTGCTGTTGCATGTAACTTGTCAAAGCTTTTAGTGTGGTGAACCTCCTTAATTGCAACAATAGATGTTCAAGCGGTCAGGCTTGTTTGATCATCAGCCCTAAAAGCTTAAAACAAGACCGCAGGGTTCGGATATGGGGCAGCGGGGGGGCAAAGTGCACACTCAGTGGAAAGGCGAGTGGATAGCAGTGGCCAGAAGAGGAAAAGAAAACTACTGTAAAAATGATTTTTATTGATTGGATCGTAGCAGCAGCTGTTAGGCTCCATTATGAGCTCAAAGCCCAGGTCAGAGCCCCGGGGCGGACAAGTGAGCCAATCAAATGGTCAGCCACTAAACGAGCCAATGCTGGGGGTCCAATTGGGATAGCATTTGGAAACAGCCTGCCATCCTGTGTTAGACTCACTGTGTCTTCCATCGTCAGCCTTCGTGCTGTGGGTTTTCTAGATGAGGTTATCGGCTGTCTCTCAACATCACCGGCCATCCGTCACCTGTGTTTGCTTCACTGGCCTTTACCTTGAAAACATTGTCACGCGCAGTCTGCGACAGACAGAAAAAGATGGACTTGGCAAAGTTGTATTTTAATTTCTTTTAAACTATAGTTTGGTTTCTGAACATCGCAGACTTTCATCTTTGAATGACCTGAGGAAAAAAACACAAAATGAAAAGCCTCAAAGCAGAGCGTTTTGAATTGAGGAGCACACTCCTCTTCACATCTTCTTTCACCGCAGGTCCACCCAAAGGCCTGGCTCTAAGAATAAAAAGTTACAAAGTTGCAAAGTTTCTGTAATTGAACAGATGAAAAAAACATTTATTGTATGGTATTTTAGTAGGGGATTCGAGTAGAGAGCAGTATTAAATAAACTAACGCCATGAAATTCTTGTCTTTACAAGAGAGTAAGAGAAATAGAAAAAACAGAGGAATATTTCAGGTGGTGTATTTGCCATTTACTACATAAAGTTGGAATAAAGACAAAATAAAATAATGTAAAAAATTAGAATTTCATGAACAAAGTTACCTCATTAGATTAGTTTAGACGTTTCTGATAATATATGATACAAGAAAGTTACAAATAATTTATCATACACCAAAATAATTAAAAAATAAAATTATTTTGTATACAGCATATCTTAATCCGAACCTAACACCTTATAATTACAATGTCACCTCCTAAAATCCATTTATTCAAAAACGGTAAAGTATGGCCCAACTTTAGAAAGGGGTACAGTAGAGCAGTTTAACTTATGCACCATGTCCTGACCCAGATCCTGGTCCTGTCACTAATGACGCCCTATAGGCATGATGCCAGGCTCTCATTAGGAACCAGGCCTCAAACCCCCAATCCTCTTCTTTACCATACTCCCCTCTACAGCGTGCACCCTTAGCCTGGCCGCATTGTGCCTGTAGCTGGCCTCCAAGCTCTGGCCCCCTGAACTCAAGTGGGTCCTGTGAGTGTTGTGAGGTCCCCCTGCACAGGTGCAGAGTCCCCTGATACGGCCCCCGTTTGCCCCCAAGCTCTGGACCCTGCTAGCGCGTGGTACTGCACTGTAACTAATGAGTAGTGGCAGGTATGGTGAGAACGGAGCAGTGTGGGTCTCCCTGCAGTTACGTTAGTGGCAACCCTCAGTTTAAGCAGACAACTAATGTACTCTAGTACTACACATATGTGCATAATGATAAACAGCGTCTGTCAAGTGAACATACTATGTCATTTAAGATATTTCAAATTCTTACAAAGCTGCATTTCTGCAAGCTTTTCCTGTTTTTCAGGACAAATAAGAAAGTAAAAAATGTGTTTGATTTGTTGTTTCTGATCTGTTGTGTTGCTGTTTTTAAAAAGATTGCTTTTATTTATACAAAATTGTCTTTTCTGTTTACAGGTTCAAGAAATGCTCTTCTTCATTTACCTACCAAACTGAGGAAAGGCTCACATCCAATGAAATGTACCCTAGCGAAAAAGATAAAACATCTAGAAAACTACCTTGAATTATCTTCATTTTGATACAATCACACATCACACAATCTTTAGAATTACCAAGACTCAATCATGTCCAAGGACGATGCTTGCAAAGTGACGTCTGCCAGCAAAAACAAGGAGCGCAAGCCGAAGAAGCCTCACTATATCCCCCGGCCATGGGGCAAACCCTACAACTACAAGTGCTTCCAGTGCCCCTTCACCTGCATGGAGAAGTCCCACCTGTACAACCACATGAAGTACAGCCTTTGCAAGAACTCCCTCTCTCTGCTCATAGAGTCAGACTGGCCGTACAAAAAGGGCAACATCCTGCACCCGGAGCAGCTACGACCCTTTCAGCAAGCACACAGCATTCACACTACTGGGAAAGAAGGGTTAGAGCAGGTAACAGGGGCCGAAGAGAGACAGAGGCAACAGAGAGCTGTGGAGGAGGAAGGTGAGGATAGGGAAAGCCAGGGAGCAGAGGATGAAGAAGGAGGAGGACAAGAAGAGGGAGAAGAGGTCACTGGGCTGACAAAAGAAAGCTCCAGTAATGACGGCAGAGGAGTAGTGGCAGAGTGCGCTGCAAAGAAAACCAAACAGCCCGAGTCGGAGCTTCTAATGGCTGACATGCTCTCCCTTGAAGATCAGCTTTTACGAGCGCGCTCAGTAGAGGTAGAGGCCCAGCTCAAACACTACAGGCTATCCAAGACGTATCTAACAACTCCTGGCCTTCTGTCGGAGCAGTGGCGGCTGCTGGCGTCCAGCCACACCAAGGCCAAAGCTGAAGGTGCTCAGCCCAGAGTGAGCAGTTCGATTCCCTGTTACCCTCCTCCGCCAAACCTGGTGGATTACCAGGATCCCACAGGACTCAACCTGTCCATGCTCGGGCTGGGCTTTCCCCTCAGCCCCAGTCTCTTCTCCTATATGAACTCAGCCATTCCCACAGCTGCCTCGGGTGTCAGCGCCCAGGCCCACACGCAGCTCACCCAGCTACCGTTCCTGACAACGGCTGCTCAGCTCATGCATCCGGCCTCCAGCACCCACGCGGACAGAGCTTTCATCCATCCGCGTCTCTACTACCCCTTCCTGTGCGAGCACACATTCGGACCGACCTCCAGTCAGAGTGATCCCAGCAAATCGCTCAAGACGTCCACAAACGGACTAGAGGCGAATCCCTTGTCTGGCTTCCAGCCCAAAATAAATCTGTGGAAAGTGCCGGCTTTGCGCCCAGGGACCAACACAGTCTCCCCTGCAGGCTGGGTGTCCCCGCAGAGAGACAATCCCGACCAGGGCTACAGGATGGGGGATAAACTGCAGGCTACAGCCAAGGATGGTAAAGTGAGCTGGAGCCTCAAGAGGACCGGGGCCCCTCTTGGGAACCATGAAGCGCCTGCAGAGAAGAAGCCGGCCATGGGTTTCACTTTGGACCTTCTGAAGAATATTCAGACTGCATCAACTCTTAATATGGCAGCAGACAAACTTCTCTTCCATGGCAGGTAAAGATTTCCATTAAATGTCCTTATTTTCTTAAAATGATTATGAGACTGTGTGATTAAAACAAATAACAGTATGATGGCATTCATTATCTAGTTAAACAAGGGCTGGTTGTTGGCAAGGACTTCATGATAAGATGATACATGGGTCACGATATGATATATCATGATCAGGGCCGCCTTTATGCACGGGCTTACCTGGGCTGAAGCCCCAGGGCCTACGAAAATTAGGGGTCAATAAATTATTGACTGGCTCATGATAGGCCCCTAATCTTCGTAGGGGGGGGGGGGCGTACGGAGAACAGGGGCCTATCATGAACCAGTAAAGAAAAAAAAAAAAAAATCACATTATTTTTTGGCCTATGAAGATCAGGGGGCGTATCATTCACCAGTAAATTTTTGTTATTTTTGTTTAAATAACATTGTTCGGGGCAACGCAGATCAAGGGCCTATATTGAGTTGAGCCATTAAAAACAAAACGAAGAATTCAAAGACAGAAGTAGCTTTGGGATAAGGGATTATTTAAAAAAAAATTGGAATGCTGAATGACTGGATTTTTAAAACCTTTATATTTTTGTTTCTGCTTTTTGGTATTTCTGTGTCTCCAAATTATTCCAGAAAATAGCTCACATAGGACACAGTTGATTTAGCCTTAGTTTTCTTCTCAAAGTGCACCAGATTGATGCATTTTACTTTAAAACGTTCAAATTTTTCTTCCGGGGGGACATGCCCCCGGACCCCCTAAAAGGTCCTGGGACCCCACCGCTGTCTCCTCAATAACTTGTGTGTTTGGTTAATAAAAGTCATTAGACCAGGAGGGGGTTATTTACATGTTACCTTAAGTGATTTTGTATTTCATCAATAGAGATATTGTGGGGTAGACAAACATGGCTTTAACGCATCTGTATTGTAAGACCGCCACAAGGGGGGGCCTACGAAACCTCTCAGCCCCAGGGCCTAGTGGCAGGTAAAGGCAGCCCTGATCATGATACATTGTGATATGATGCCATTGCACATAGTTCACTGACAATGTAAACACCAAGCTGAAATACAAGTTGGTGTCTACTATCTGGGTGGTCTTAATACGTCACATCGCATCATAATAATAATTCAGCAGACAAATTGAGCCAAATCAATTAAACTCAAAACTTTAATTCAAATCATGCCATTTTGAGGCACAGAAGTCATGCACCGTTCAAAACCTTTATGTATTTTTCTTTAAAATATAAATTTTTGGAACCGACAATCCAATACTGATATATCATAAAGAAAAATCATGATAATTGCCGTATCGATTTTTGAGCACAGCCCTTAGTCACACTGCAATCTCAAATGTTATATATTTAAAATGAAAAAGTGCTAAATATCTGCAATCCTCAGTTTACAGGATGCTCAGCATCAGGCCCGGCCCGCTGAACTGTGGTACAACGATCCTCTCACCAGTCCCACCAGTGAAACATCCACTCTTTCTACCTGCGGGGGAACCCACAGCCGGGACGCGACTGCTGCCCAGACAATGGGGGAGGGAGCCTCGGAGTCAGTGGCCACTCTCCTCGGTGACCTCTCCAAGGCCTTGCAGGAGTACCAGGAGGCCGAACGCAAAATCTCCCACCTGGAAAAAGAGGACCTTCCCGCCCAGCGCCACCTCTGGGAACACCTGAGCAAAATCCGCAGTGAGCTCTCCCACATCCATCAGGCGCTGGAGAGGACTGCTCGCCAGAATGACGGGCCCCTGGACCTGTCCGTCAAGAGGGGCTCGACGGACTCGGCCGGTGAACTAGGAATGACAGAGGACTGCAGAGACAACGCGACAGAGACGGAGGACGAGGACGAGGAGCTGGAGGAGAAATGGCAGGAAGAAGAGAAGGAGAGCGAAAGGAAGGCAATGAAGGCTTCATTGGAGAGTCGTAAGCAGTCGTTGGACATGCTGATTAAGATGAGCCAGGCATCAGTAGTAAACACAGAGGTTCTCTCTCCCGCTGGTCTTGGCATTAGGTCCGGTTCGGCTGAAGCCTTATGGCAGAGCAGAACCACCAAGTGTGAGGCAGATTCCAGTGTCCTGCTCTGCCCAGATGGCCGATCAGTGGTGTTCACCGACATCCCCTCCTCCGCCAAAGCCACAAAAAGACCCCAGTCCAAACAGCGACTAGAAGCCCAGTGTCCTCCGAGACCTTTGACAGGAACTGACAAATAAAATTCTGTTTATCTGACTGATTCTGACTAATATAACTGATTCCATCCAGTTGTCCAAAAGCAGTTGTGTTCATTATGAGTGGCAAACCTTTGTTTTTCAACGGCTGAAGGAGGACTGTCACCATTACTGTTTAACTTCACAAAAACCTCAAAGATTTGCACCTTATAAGACAAATAGGTAATTATATTTCAAAGAAAAGTCTTACCAATGCACTATGGACATTGATTGTTACAATAAGACTCCCCTGGAAATAATAATAATTAAAAGAACTTAACCTGGGCACTTAATAATCTTCTTGAGGATTATTTCAACAATTAAGTCCCTTAAAATCATGTTGGGAGACAATCCTTTGTATGGATTTGTAAATATTGTAATTACAATAAATGTAAATAAAATGTTTTAAAGGGTAAATGGTTTTATATGGATGATGATGTTGGACTGCCTCATTTCACTGGATAATAATTAACTGTATTATACACACTGTATTTCTTGGAATAAACTGGTTGAATAAATCTTTCAATTAATTTTATGAAAGTGGAACAATAATGGAGAAAATGGGATCAAAAAGAGAAATATGAAATAAAAAAATAAATTGATTTGATCAAATAATGTTAAGTAAATACACATTGTAATAATATTTGAACATGAATTCATCAGCTTGCTGCTCTGTCCAGCTGAGAAAGACCATAAGGCTAAATGCCATTTCACTATTATTAAGAGTCAAACTGACAGCACCATCTGACTCTTGTATGTACCCTGACATAGTCTGATGGCTCTGCTAAAGGTGAAGCAGCTCCCAAAGCTTATATCGGTGCCAGGGAGATCACCTGTGCCTCTCCTTGTGGATCCAGGAGCTCCCCCTGCAAAGGTCAGGACCCCCGGGGCAGATTGCCGGATGAACGAAACGGAGGACAACCTGTCTCCCCAAGGGTGGGCACCTAGCACTGGGCTCACCCCGCCACCACACTCACACTCCAACCAAAGCAACAAAGGTCAGCTGCCAGGACCAGAAGAGCCCACAGTAGATGTTCAGCCTGTAGAGGTCAAAGTACCCGTCTGATCTTCCTAACTTTTCTTAATAGTTTGGATGATCTAAAAATGTAGATTTGATTTTGGCTGAATTTCTTGACTTAGTTATTACATAAATCATATTTGTAATAAACTGGCTATATTCTATACAAACAAATTCAAGCAAATATTTAGGAAATTGAATTTAAGGTTGTATGGGTGATATAATAAATAAAGTTAAAAGCATCAGATAGAAACATCAGAAAACCACAGTATATGTTTTGCACTCAAGTGGAAAGGGAACATCTTGGGTTTTATAATTAGAATATTTTAGACATGAAACAGATTCATCAACATTCAAGTAGATAGCTCCCTCATGTGGACATATGATTTAAAGCCAGAGGGACAGCACAAGCATCTCGGTAAGTATGTCAGCGGCACCAGTGCTTAAAACAAGAAAAAAATAAAACAATATAAGCTCAGTGTAGATGATCTTTGTTCATGCCTAATTTCTTGTCATCAGAGACCTACGCAAATACAGTCTGTTTCAACATCCTTCCACAAAAAGAACATATTTATTTGGACAGGCGTGACAATTTGAGAACTGATTGGGAAGATGAAATACATGTTAAAGAATTGGGGATGAAGAAAATAAAGGGTGCTGCATGTATAAAAAACATGTAAAATGAGACTTTTACAATTAGCTCCGTAAAAGTTGTCACATTATATCAATACGGTCAAAAGTGTTTTCATAATTAATTTACATAGCAGAGAGGTAAAATATATTTTTCTATGGTAATAAATGTGTAGGAACAAGATGTCATGGTTGTGGGTCAGGGCTCCCCTTTTCAAAGTTCGGTTGAAAGTAGGTTTATTCTGGTAAGATCTGAATTATTGTAATGAATAAGTAACATCTGTGTTGAATAGTAGAAACTGTCTACTAGCTGTAACCTCGATGTCAACCTTTAAATAAAGTAACCTGTTAGACCAACTCCTACTTCTCCGCGTCTACCTTGCCTGGTGATGAGAAGTCTCCTTCCTTTAGTAGAATCTTATGTAAGTGGAAACAAATGCCCACTCGGCCACGAGAATACCTATGTAGGTTTCCACTACTACAAATGGTTTCAAAGCAAGCCAAATTTCGTGTTTTGTCTGACACTAACCTTTCACAGCAATTCTGGCTATTCTTATGTCATTCATTGTGGTATTAACATATTTCTCATTTAAATATGTTTAGTGTAAATTATTGAAACCACGTTTGAAATTGGACTTTCTCATTAAAAGAAAAACATTTAAATACTGCTACATGTAGCTATTGTGGCTGTATAGGGTTATTACACTCAACAAAAATATAAACGCAACACTTTTGTTTTTGCTTCCATTTTTCATGAGATGGACTTAAAGATCTAAAATTCATTCCAGATACACAATATTACCATTTCTCTCAAACATGGTTTACAAATCTGTCTAAATGTGTGATAGTGAGCACCTCTGCTTTGCTGAGATAATCCATCCCACCTCACAGGTGTGCCACATCAAGATGCTGATCTGACATCATGATTTGTGCACAGGTGTGCCTTAGACTGTCCACAATAAAAGGCCACTCTGAAATGTGCATTTTTTTGCTTTATTGGGGGTCTGGGGACTCAGAACCAGTCAGTACCTGGTGTGACCACCATTTGCCTTATGCAGTGCAACACATCTAGCCTGGCTCCGCCCGCCCGCCTACTTCCGGCCAAATTTTATTTTCCCTTCAGTAGTCAGTCTGGGTGTACAGCCCATTTCCCAGTTTTGTCGGAGATTCGACAGCGGGTCCAATCAGCGAACAGAGCGAGTGGCTGAGAACGATGATGTCGAAGTCGCGCTCCAGTTTCAGTTGCCAGAAGCCGGCTCATGACACACGTAACGACCAAACGTTATGCGATTGGTTGGCTAATCCAGAGTGGCACTGGGCAGATCCAATAGTTTTAAACTTTAACAGACACCCGCCTCCATGAGTGAACGTTTGCCAATTACAGCACTGCCAGACCTTCTGTACAAATGAAATGAATTACGATGGTCTGGTAGCACCAGGCTACAACACATCTTCTTCGCATAGAGTTTATCAGATTGTCAATTGTGGCCTGTGGAATGTTGGTCCACTCCTCTTCAATGGCTGTGCGAAGTTGCTGGATATTAGTGGGAAGTGGTGCACGCTGTCGTATACGCCGGTCAAGCACATCCCAAACATGCTCAATGGGTGACATGTCCGTTGAGTATGCTGGCCATGCAAGAACTGGGACATTTTCAGCTTCCAAGAATTGTGTACTGATCCTTGCAACATGGGGCCGTGCATTATCTTGCTGAAACGTGAGGTGATGTTCATGGATGTATGGCACAACAATGGGCCTCAGGATCTCATCATGGTATCTCTGTGCATTCAAAATGCCATCAATAAAATGCACCTGTGTTCTTCGTCCATAACAGATGCTTGCCCATACCATAACCCCACCACCACGGGCCACTCGATCCACAACATTGACATCAGCAAAGCGCTCACCCACACGACGCCACACACGCTGTCTGCCATCTGCCCTGAACAATGTAAACCGAGATTCATCCGTGAAGAGAACACCTCTCCAACGTGCCAGACGCCATCGAATGTGAGCATTTGCCCACTCAAGTTTGTTACGGCGACGAGCTGGAGTCAGGTCAAGACCCCGATGAGGACGACGAGCATGCAGTTGAGCTTCCCAGAGACGGTTTCTGACAGTTTGTGCAGAAATTGTTTGGTTATGCAAACCAATTGTTTCAGCAGCTGTCTCAGTGGCTGGTCTCAGACGATCTTGGAGGTGAACCTGCTGGATGTGGAGGTCCTGGGCTGGTGTGGTTACACGTGGTCTGCGGTTGTGAGGCCGGTTGGATGTACTGCCATATTCTCTGAAACGCCTTTGGAGACGGCTTATGGTGGAGAAATGAACATTCAATGCACGAGCAACAGATCTGGTTGACATTCCTGCTGTCAGCATGCCAATTGCACACTCCCTCAATGCTTGTGGCATCTGTGGCATTTTGCTGTGAGACAAAACTGCACATTTCAGGGTGGCCTTTTATTGTGGACAGTCTACGGCACACCTGTGCACTAATCATGATGTCAGATCAGCATCTTGATGTGGCAGACCTGTGAGGTGGGATGGATTATCTCAGCAAAGTAGAAGTGCTCACTATCACACATTTAGACAGATTTATGAACAATGTTTGAGAGAAATGGTAATATTGTGTATCTGGAATAAATTTTAGATCTTTAAGTCCATCTCATGAAAAATGGGAGCAAAAACAAAAGTGTTGTGTTTATATTTTTGTTGAGTGTATGTTTACAAGGGTAAAACAAACTTTAACATAAGAGCTATAATCAATACTGCTATATTTCTACCTCTCATTTGATAACAATGTATCAACTAAACTAGACTAAGACGCAGATTCAATATTACACACTGTAGGCCTACCTTTGTGTGTATTGAATATTGCTTTAGTAACCTTTCAAATGTAGTTGCTGTTGATAACTTAGGAATGATAACAACTGACTAAATAAATAATAAAGTAAAATACATTTAAAGAGGAAATGCAGCCCAGGAATGATATAAGGAATGACAACTCAATGAATTATGCAATGAATGATTTGCAATTGCTGAGTTACATCCGTTTTAACAGTATATGACTAGCTCTTTCTACATAATATGCTGTGTAGCTTCACTTGCCATTACGCTGTCTAATAAAAGTTGAACATGCACCCACAATACAGCAGGGTCCTGTTCCATGGCTTGTTAACCGTTGTGTGGCTCGTTTCTGTGATAATTGCGGTTGGTTCCTAAAATGGAAATCTAAGACATGACAAGTATTTACATCAACTGTTTACAGTCACATGACTCTTAAAGTATTTCCAAGAATTCCAAACACTTTATTTGACATTACACATTCAAATGAAAATAAAAAATATTCATATATTATTCATACAGAGCTAGTGAGCAAGGTACAAGTTTAAAACAAAACACAGACGTCTTCTGTGTGGCAAAGTTATATACAAGGCATGGTTTGAATACTATACAGTGTGTATCCATAGCTGCACATGTTTAATGGATGTTTATATATTCTTCACTCAGTTGAGGCACGACTAGTGAGAGGTCAAGGATTGGGCCAACTTGGTGCGTCAAGACTTACAGTAAAACATTTCAATCTCAACACCTAAACAGTAGGACTTGCAAAGCAAAGCTTATTAAGTGTTAAGGGTTCCACACTAAAGCATAAAGAAGGAAAAAGAGGCAACATGATCATTCTGAAACTGAAATTATACTGTACAGTCATGCAAAGTCCTATATAGTTTGTCTGAGATGATCTTCTCACACCAAAGTGAAAACTGAGCAAACACAAATTGAGATTTTAAAAAACTTTAAGAAAAAAGAAAATCCAGCTCACTAACAAGTCTGTCATGACTGTTCACTAAAGTTGACAGATGTCAGGATGTTTGGTTGCACTGCATTAATTTACTTGAAGTCACTACACCAATTTGAGACAAAAAAAAAAAAGATTCCTCAAGTAGTCAAGTGATAAGTGCAATCCCAGCCCTCTTTCCCCCACTTCACACAGACACTCCATTTTATAAAACTCTCATACACAAGCTAGTTAAGCATCACATTGTTTTCCACTATCAATCAAACCAAAGTTATAGTACAGCAGATGCCCCAACAATCAATAGCAAACCATACACTTACATATATCCAGTAGTTATGTACAACAGAACTGGTGCAACATTAAACACATAAAAAATTATTAGATATAGAAACTGTAACAATAATAAAATACAGCAGGTACTTAATTCAAAATGGGAAATATATATTATTCATACTGTGTCTTGCTGTCTGTTTTGGCATTTTGGAGGAACAATAAAAATGCTGTCATGTATCCTTCTAACAGCTTATTTAACATGTCTCCAGCGTGGACAGATTAAACATAGATGTCATTTTAAAGAAACCTTTAACAGGATTGATTCAATAAAACTTTTTAAGATTAATAAAAAAAATAAAAAAATCTAACAATAATATGACAACTTATGAGAGGCATGGAAGCAGCAGGTCCAGGTTTTGAATTGACCTTGAGAGATTTTTTCCATTTCCTATAAGAGTTTCCAGCTATGCGGGCTCGGTCGCAGCAATCTGACCGAAGACCAAGGTCAGGTAAGAGAAGAGAAACGAGAAGAGACGATTCTTGATATTCAAATCTTTTTGGAATCCTTTGCCTCAAAAAGCTTCATACGCTCCTGCACAGTTAGTCCCTCTTTCAGGCTCTGTTTAAGATAAGAAAAAGAAAGCAATGTGTAATAAATAGATGAAAATGGCACATGTGGGCAGAGAAGAGCATTAAAAAGGAAACACATAGTCACACAAAAACAATTTTATTATGCTGGCCAGCTGTCTGTCCAAAACCATTTTCTGTTCTTGACGACATACTTGAATCTCAACGTGAAATCTAAATGAAAAAGTGGTTATGTAGGAATATGGTCATGCCACACAAGAGTGCCTACTGGTGGGCACAATGCACAAAGAAAGTTCAAACACTGAGGGTTTTAAAACTCACAAAACGGACATAAGACAATAACAGAAAGAGTTTTTTACATAAACAATGTTGAAAACAATGTTGAAACAGAACAATGATGGAAAATGAAGTATTTCTTTTTTTTCCAGGCTAAAACACTGCATTATAAGTTGTTGGCTTTTAAAAAAGGAACAGCTAGCCTGGCTCTGTCCAAAGTTGTCCGTTTCCTATATATATGCAAAGCTAAGCTATTGGGCTGCTGGTTATAGCTTTATATTTACTATACAGACTCAAGATCGTTATTGCTTTTCTCAAAACACAAAAATGCATAACAGTAGGGGAGAGGAATAATGTTTCAAACTGTCGCTTCTCAGAACTGCTAATGCTCACGTCTATAGTAATCAAGAGCAAAAAGGAGATCATGCGAGGCAGGGGAGGGTGGGGGGGGGTCATGCTTTACTACACATCATGCTATACCTACAGAACATCTTGGGGTAAAGGTGGGGGGAATCATCCCACAATGGGAGTGTCAGCTATCCCATGAGACCTGTTCAATGACAGACTGATGGACAAAACAGACAGATGACAAACTTAGACTATCAGAGACTCTCAGTAAAAATGTCCTGACGCCCCAACTGTATCACATCTCTACAGTATGTGGTGGCCGAGTGACAACAAGTAACTGTGATAAAGTCTGAATGACAGAAGCTTGAACATCACATCACATAGCACATTGAAATAAAAACGTTAGAGTGGTGAATCTATTGCCTCGTTTCCACCGAGTAGAGCGGGTCGGATCAGAGCGGCTCAGAGCGGGACAGCTCACTTTTAAGAATCTCGGTGTTGTTTCCACCGCCGACCCTACCCTTACTGGTAGGGCGGGGTTTAGGCTGGACTGCGATAGCTGCCGCCAGAATGTGGGTCAAACTATCGCGCTGTGGAACAATTGTGGTCAAGCCAGCGGTCTCTCGTTTTTGCTGGGTCAAACCAGCCGCTTCTTTATTTATTCCCCCGGTGTTGTTGTGAGCACACAGACGGCTCGGTGCAAGTTGCAACTGATAGAGACAGTGAGAGAACAGCGATGGCTGCGGCAGCTACGCGACATCGTTGCATTAGTACACAGTGTAGCCAACTGATTAATTTAATGACGAGGAAAAACACCACACAATAAACAGTGCCGCGCTCACAAGCCAGCGGTCTCTCGTTTTTGCTTGGTCAAACCAGCCGTTTCTTTATTTATTCCCCCCGTGTTGTTGTGAGCGTGTATTTACTACTATCTATGGCGAAAACACACAGAGACGGCTCGGTGCAAGTTGCAACTATAAAATACAGTGAGCGAACAGTGCTGGCTGCGGCAGCTACGCGACTAGTGGGACACAGTGTAACCAACTGATTAATTTATTGACGAGGAAAAACACCACACAATAAACATTGCTGTGCTCACATTTTCGCCAATACACAAGACTCTCTTCACTCTTGCCGAGATGACTACACCATGGCGGAAATGATTATTTCGACCAATCAAATGACGGCTCCGCCGTTTCGGCCCGCTTTCAGGCGGCTAGTACCCCTACGGAGGAGTACTGAGATCGGGAGCGGCTCAGAGCGGTTAGGCGCGCTTAAACCGTACCCTACCCAACTTTTGGCAAATGAAAAGCCAAACTACCCGGACCGAACCTCTCCGATCCGACCCGCTCTACTCGGTGGAAACGAGGCATTAGACACTCACCTTTGACCTTAAGCCTCTTGATTGCCTGGAGGTTGATTGTTCTTTTTTCAAGAAATCTGGATTACTTTTTGATTTCATGATATCTAAAAACAAAATGAAGATATGGCATTATTATTAGCAACCCAAAGTAGCTAAGTTGGCTCACAAGTGTAACGGCTAAGTCCTTGAGTCTTCAGACACCCAGGACAATATCATGAATTGCATCCAGCATATTGTGATGTCTTATGAGGATTAGATGGAACACAAACAATGCCAGACACTATATGACTCCTGACTGGCTGCATTACTTAAACAACCCTGGAAATGTAAAGAAATCTGGGGTAGATAATGATTCAGTTGAAGTTTTCTATTTACCGTATCCAGATGTGACCGTTCCATCGACATTCCTCTCGCCTAAAGCTTCTGTGGCGATGAGCAGTTTCTCCTTCAGTTTGCTGATGTCACAGTCAGCCTTTGCTTTCACAATACTGAGTTCTGTATAGATGTTCTTGTATTTATCTGTGGCATATTTCTTGTCCTGTTGAAATTAAATGAATGATACTGGTTTACTTTTCTGAAATTTTATATTAAGAAATACAGATACAAACCTTTAATAAATTGTTTGCAATACATAAAGATTGGATCTAATTTTACCCTTAAAGCAGATTGCAGTTCATCTTTCAAAGAGTGGATTTCCTGTTTAAGGTATTGGATCTCTGACTCCTTAATTCGTAACAACACCTGTAAGATGGAGAGTAACACTGATAAGAAATACTGAGAAAACACTTTGAATGAGTGAGTGAGTGAGTGAGTGAGTGTGTGTGCGTATGAGTGCATAAGTTTTTACCTCCAGTTCATACACATCTTTGCCCTGGGTAAGTGGCGACAGCGCTGTTTCACCACTGAAACAGGAGCGCATCCGAGTGATCTCTACAGTCAGTCGGTTGTTTAATTCCTGTTTGGACAGAAAAAAAGTTATGTTTAAAGCCGAAACAAAAAAGTTTTTAACAAATGTGCATATGTGAGCATTCAAACCTGGTTGTGAGCATTTAGTTCCTGGTTCTCTCTCTGACACTGCCTTAGGGCCTGCCTCTCTGCCTCCAGTGCCTGGGCCAGGTGAGCGTTCTCCAGGCATTTCTGAGAGTACTGCTCTGACAACACCTCCAGTTCTCTATGGATGGACTGCAGTTCCTCCCTAAATAGTCAGAAAATCACAATATCAATAGGAAATCCCATCTGATATTTAGCATAGGCCCTTCACCTTAGCCATAATATAAAGTGAAACATCTTCTCTACCTCAGGGCTCACAGTAAAGAGAGCTTTACCTCTGCATGCTTTCATTTTTTTAAATAAAAGGAGTCAAATCAAATCCAAAAATAAGTCTAATAAACAGTAAGCTCTTGTCCAGGAAATTACGGGCTTCCCATTTGCAAAGTTAAATAGTTTTCATATTCTCATAAAAAAAAACATACTCGTATTGTAAGCGAAGTTCATCAATGTCAGAGTTCAGTCCACTCAGTTGGGAGCGCTGGGTCTTCTCCAGGTCCTCCCTGTGAGCATTCTTCATTGCCTCAATAGCTACATTAAAGACAGATCAACATTAAGTTAGTACATGTCGGTTTTGTTTAAAGCAATCATGAGATGTAATATGGTACATTTCTTTACCAGCAATTGTGGCCGCAGTCTCCTCAGCCAATAGTCTCTCTCGCTCTTCCATCAGTTTGGAAATCTCCCTCTGATGCTGCCTCTGGATGTCATGTATTACCTTTTGGTGTGTGTCTTCCATTGCTGCAAAGCCACGTTCACACGTGGCCTAGGGATGGAAATGACCAACAATTTGTCATTACAAAATAATTTTGCACTTATCACTTTTTATTGGTGGCTGTTGAATAAGTTCAATATCTATTAATGGGTTACCAGGTTACAACTATGGTGTATCATGCAAAATCAGTGATGGGAGCCATGCAAGCTTTAAAATCCTAGCTATGTTAGTGAGAAAGTGAGTTAAAGCAGTGAAGTTCTAATCCAGCAGAGCTGCATTTTGTCATTAATAGACTACACTTCCTTTATGATTGAATTTGGGAAATGGTATGTCTATTGATGCCCAAATTAAGAAGCAATGTTGGAGGCAAGTGAGCGATTTAACTCTTAATTTAAGGTATGTACTGTATGACAACCTGCATTAAATGGATTTGTTATTTTATGTTAAATGTATATGATGTCCCAATCTGATCCAGGGGATCAGTATTTCTTTTTATGTAATGATGTTGATTACATTACTTCTGAGTCTGCACAGCAGCCACTAGCTTCAACTAACAATATGTTGCACTGCATAAAACCCCAATGGTTTATTTGTATTTCATCCATATTTCTCAGGTGCTTCATGATTCTGAAATGCTGTGGTTAGTTAAACTGCATTTGATCTTCAGTATATACAAGGCAAGGGGTCGCCACAGTACCTAATTTCGTGCCAATCCATCTAGTACAGGGGTGTCAAACTAATTTTGGTTCGAGGGCCACATACAGCCTCTCTGATCTCAGGTGGGCCGGACCAGTAAAATAATGGCAAAATAACTCCAAATCCCTAACTTTGTTTTTCAGTAATATGCTTTATCACTCAGCCTACATTTGTAACCTACATTATCACGGATCACAAGGGATCTCTGCAGCCCCCAGGAAAAGTCTTAGTAAAGGTTGCTGCTGGCCATGGGAATAGGAGGTGCGGCGTGCAGCGCGGCACCAAACATTTTGGGGGTATTTTGCTCAAAGATGCCAATGTGCACTAATGAAATAAACAACTGTTTATTTGAATACACAAATACAACAGGCACTGACCTTACAGTTGTCCAATTTGGTTTGCTATATGTACAGGGACACATTTTGTGCAAACATGCAGACTGTACAAAATACAATTAAATAAAAGTGCAACTTCTAGTTTTGATTTATTTTTAAATACAGAGGTTATTGGTTGTTTTGGAATTCGTTTTTCCCAATTTAAAACATAAAAATAAAGCAGCATTGAAAATTAGGAAATAAATCTTGTAGGCCTACACTAGCATGCTCCTGCTCGTTTTGCGCACACAGAGCCGCAGACACACCGCGCTTGCTAGTACATTAATTGTTCAGCACTAAAAATAAAAATAGTTTTATTTTTATTAAAAAGTAATAAAATAAAATGTACTAAAAATAAAAATGTTTTTTTTTTTTTTGGTTTTTACTTTGCCATAAAGCAATGGAGGAAACATTAATAGCGGTGAAGCAGGATTGCCATTTACCATTTCCCACGTTGCTAAAATGTGCTTTTTTATTTAGGCTGCCCCCTAGCGGCAGGAGTGAGCATTTCGGTTATTTCTTTAAAAATTCATAACTCCTCACAGGAATGGACTAGAGACTTACTTTTTTTTTTTGACATACTCAGAAATTTATGCTCTACAGGTCGCGGGCCTGATCAAATCATCTCGCGGGCCGGCCGTATGTTTGACACCCCTGATCTAGTACATATGGATGCATTGAATTGACCAACAGATCACAAAAGATCACATATTAAAAAAGGTTCATATTGTGATAAAAATGTTTTGGGACATCCCTTAAAACTAAAATTATATTAGGATCTGCAAACAACCTGATGTAATCTCAGTTGCAGGTTTAATTCATTTCTCCAACATAAACTCCAAATCTTATGTGGATATTAGCAGATCAATGAACAAGAGCAGGAGGTTATTATAGGAGCTATTACTATTTATCTACTTCTCTCTTACTTATTCAAAAAATAATTCACTAAGGTAAAATGAAAGAGCAAAAACCTTAAGACTTTCAAAGTCTCTCTGGTATTTCTCTCTCAGGCTGGCCACATCTCCCTCTAGGTGCTTGCTCTCCAATTCGTCCCTCATGGTGTTCATCTGAGTCTCCAGCTCCTGGATTCGATCCTTCAGAACAACCATCGAGTCCACCTCTGACATGTTCTGTGCATTCTCCCCCTTCCCCTGCTCCTCTTCTTCCATTGGAGTAGCAGCTTCATCACAAGGAGGTGAGTGGGAAACCTCCAGACATTTGTTGTCTTCTTGATGCTTTTGGAAACATTGAATGTTTTCTATGTACTGAGAATTTAACCTTTCAATCTCTTGTTTGTGAATGTGCTGTAATTCACAGAACCTCTGTTCAAACTGCTCCTCCAGTTTCCTCACATGACCCTCGTGCCGCTCCTCCATGCTCTCCATGTCTACTAGCAGAACCTCAAGCTTTCTTTGACTGTCAGCTGTTGTCTCCATGAGGGCCAGCTCAGTTGAGGCACGGCCTTTCTCTGCGCTGCTTAGCTCTTGCTCATGCCTCTGCTTCAGCTGTTCAGTCTTCTTCTGGAAATGCTCCTCCAGAAGAGCCAGTTGCTCCTGCTGCTGGGAGAACTGGTTCACACGTTTGCTGACCTCGCTCTTAAGCGTATGGTTCTCCGTCTGTAGAGTGGCCACTGTTTGTGTGAAGTTTAGGCGCTCTTCCTGTAAGGATGCCTCATATTGCTCGTGGATTGTATCGACACTGTGGGCATGCTGCTGGACAAGCGCATCCATGTTTTGACCCGTCTGTTTACACCAGCCCAAGTCTTGCTCATGCTTGGCCCGTAACCTGCATGCAACATAGGCCACTTGAGCCTGGATTAGGGCTTCGCGCATACAAATAGAGGTACTTGTGAAATTATGTGAAGTTTGGTGCCCAAGAAGAGCATGGATCATTTTAGCCAGTGCAGGATTGTTTCCACCACTTTCTATCTCTTGAGCATAATTATGAAGGACTGTGGCTTGTCTTTGAAGTTCATAAGCCAGGCTGTCATGTGCATTTTGCAATGATTTTACACAATCAATACCACAAGAAGACATTTCTCCAGCAAAATTTCTTTCGACAATCTCCTCTGCCAAATCTCTAGCCTCTTCTATTTCAATCTGTTCCATATAGGGAGCAAGTTCGGGGGGGTGAATGTCAGCTAACTTCTGTTCACTTAAACCAAAGTTACGTTTGACTTCTTTTATTACATTTTTTAAATCAGGTCTTTTGGAAGCTTCAATAATTGCTTTCAGAGCCATTTCCCTTTGCTGAAGATTATCATGGGCTTCAGTCAACTCCCCTTTCAGTATTTTAAATTCCTCCTCATAGCAATGTTTAAGGTTTTGAATAGAGTGGGCTAGTTCTGCTTTAATGAATGTGTTGAAGATAACAGTGGCATCAACATCTACATCAGCTGAAATACTACCCTCTTTGGATTTAGCAACATTGCTTTGAGCTTTCTCCAATTCTTTCCAAAAAGCACTCTCTAGCATCAACTTCCTGGTCAAGACGTCAGCATAAACTATGGCCAAGCAATCTTTGTCATTACTCTTAATGTTCTTCATGTCTTCCCATATCTCTGTAAGAGCTTGTAGTAGTTCCGACTTTGAAGTCCGTATTAACAACGCCATCTTATTTAATACAACTGCCTCGTAAGAAAGTGTTTTGGCAAAGAGATGCAAAGCTTCTTTATCTAAAGTTTCTGGGGTTTGATTTTGTTGGACAACTGGCGTCTGCTCTTCCAACGTCTTTTGTCCTTGTCCAATGTACAGTGATGCATTGAGCAAATCGCTCTCTATCTCTGACAATTTGTGCAGATACGAATCAGTGGTATCATTAGAGCAACTGAGAATAGCCCTGACTTTCTCTCGACTATTTTCCACACACAGCAGGGCATTGGCATAGTGCTTATTGGCACCACTACTCAGTATCCCACTTCCACAAATAAACTCGTCATCAGGGTTAGGATTTGTTTCTGTCATCTTTAGATCAATCTTGGACATGTCTTCTGCTTGGAAAGATCGTTGCTCTTCTAGATTCTGAGTGAGGTTTCTTAGTTTCTCTTCGGTTGCTAACAGTTTGGTCTCTAGGGCATGTATGATTGAGATGAACTTCTCTGGGTCACTACTGTGAGGGAATGTGATATCAGGAGAGGTCTTTCCTTCAGCAAGATGGATGTCTTCATTTGAGTCCTGGTTATTTTTTTGTCTTGTGTCTGCAAATGTACTGCTTAAGTTGCTAATCTCTAGGCCTTCTAAATTCATGTATTTTTGGCCTTGGATACTGGAAAAACGTATCCTTGGTCTCTTAGCTTGAGACTCCTTATCATCTGAGGAGTTCTCCGTCTTGGATGTATTGTCAAAGGAAAGTGGGAGCACTGCATTTGCCGATAAGGAGGCCGATGTTTTAAGCATTCCCTTCTTGCACTGCTCTGGGAATTTCTGCCTTTCCATGCGAAGGTCAGCATAGCCCAGCTGCAGGGCATTGAGATGCTGCTCTAGCTCTGCTATGCGGTCCTCTGCAACCACAAGCTTGGCTTGCAGATCCTTTTCAGCACTACAGGGTTCAACCTTATCTAAGAGGCTTTGACTCATTTGACAAAGAAGCTCCTCCTTAGCTTGCAGCTTCTGTTCCGTTTCCTCCAAGCTGTTGCCAAGTGCAGTCATTTTAACAAGGGCCTCTTTCAAGTCCTGTTCCTTGCGTTCGACCAGCCTCTCATACATCTCCTTAGTGTGCCGGATCTCTTCTTCTTTTTCTTGTAGGAACTGACTCATTTTCTGAAACTCTTGCGTAGCCCTCTCATATGAGTGCTCCAGGGTGTAGTAATCAGCCTCTTCCGTTTCCAGACGATTGTGGAGCTTATTCACCTCCCTGTCTGCTTCTGAAATCTGGTTAATAAGCTCCTGACAACGGCAAGTTAAATGGTTTTTCTCTTCTTCCAGCCTGCACACACTCTCCCTCAGTGCCTCGACCATGTTGGTCTTCTGGGCGAGTTCCTCTTGCAACTTCAGCATTTCCTCACTGCATTCTTTTCCTACTGAGGCCTGTCTCCCTCTTAACAGGGCCTCTACCTGCTGCTCAGCCTCTAGCAGCCTGTTCTCCATCTCTTTCTGTGCAGTCTCAGCCTCAACTAATCGTCTACATAGATTCTGTCTTTCCCTCTCATGACTCTCTTGCATACTATGCTGCTCCTTCCTCAAGCGTTCCTCCTTTAGTGCCTGACCCTCTTCAGTAGCACCTAGCCGAGCAGTCACTTCTTGCAGCCTCTCTTGCAGCCTTTGGATCTCTCTAATGTGGTCTCGTTGCAAGGCCTGCTGTCGCTCTAGATGCCTAAGGGCCTGATTTCTCTCCAAGAGGTTGGCTTCTACTTCACGGAGTCTATCTTCACTGTCCTTTAGCTGGGCTCGTAGGGTAGTTTCACTATGGCCATATTCCTCTTCATTTTCCTTTGAGCGCTCCTGCTCTAGCTTGAGCTCATTGCGCATTCTGGCAACAGCCTGTTCACTTGCAACAATTTCAGCCATTGCAGATGCAAGTTTAGCCTGTAGAGCCTGAATATCATCCTCATGTCGGTCTACAGCATCCTGAGCTTCAGTGTAGCTTCTCTTTAGTGTTCGAATTTGTTGCTGAGCAAGGTCCTGCTTGCGCTTTTGGGCCTCCAAGTCGCCCTGCAAATCTTGATTAAGGGTGTGCAAGCGTTGCCATGGCACTCTGTTTGGTGAGGAGGAGGGGGATGTTGCACTCTTGAAAAAGATGATGAGACAGTTTCATTAATGACATCACCTTACTTGCCCTACCATATACGGAGAGCCACATCTCAGGGGTTACCAGGGAAGTTTTCCCCTTTCTTGATATCAATCTTTTTATTTATAAGATTTTTCCAAGCTTCCACTGTGCTTTTTCAGGAGGAACATTGGAAAATGGAAAAGTCTAAATAAACAACAACAACCCCCCCCCCAAAAAAAACAAAAACAAAACAAAAACAGCCATTTTAAGATATCTAAAATAAAAAAAACAGACAGACTAACAAACAGACTTGTAATACCAAAAAATACATTCTGGCTCTGTGATAAGTTTACTGGATAACTTAAAACTGCATAATAAAGAGCAATTAGTTTAAGTCTGCAATTATGAAACACCAAAATGCATGCAGGAATCAGGTTTGGAAAGACACAGGTTCAAAGCACAGGTGAGAGAAAAAGCACAGCGCAAGGCTTCTTCATCAAGTATCTTACCTTAAGCATATCAGATCAAATCAATTATTTTCCCAGGAGATGTGAAACTCCTTAAAACAATTAGTGAAAACTCATGCTAAGAAACACCACAAACATGCGGATCAGTTTCAGAGAATAAGAACCCACACCTGTTAGTAGAATTTAAACAAGTTACAGTAGCAATGCATATATCTGATCTTTCATGAGCCTGTAGACAAAACTATACAAAGTCTATACAGTACTGTGGTAAAGTTGATAACACTTACTGTAGAATGTTTGACCGGTATATGAATGCTATCTTGCAACGCTTCAATACTCAAGATTTATTTTTCTAAATGAATGGGGCAATAGCTAATTGTACATGGATTCACAAATCCTACGATGGATGTTGAGTGTAGTACCTGCAGTATATAGCCCTCTCTCGCACTTTGTTCCCTCCCTAGTGCATCTTCCAACTGCCCTTTTAAATCATTGTTTTGCCTCTGAAGTTGTTCCAGCTCCTTCTGCTTCTGTCCCAGCTGAAAAAAGAGAGAGGCAATTGTGAATGAATGGCACAAAATGTTCTGATACTATAAATATGTATGAGGCCGCTTAAGGAAAACACACCTCTTTGTCGAGCAGCTCAGCAAGTTCATGTGCAGGCAATCTGTCAGAGTTAGCAGAGTCCGCTACGGCCGTGGAGATGGGCACTTGCTTCTCTTCTCTTAACGGAGTTGTCTCCACCTGATGCCATCGCTGCTCAATCTTTTCTCGGACATCTGAGGTTTTGTTGTCCTTCCTGTCTCCACTAGCAGGATGCAAGGCTGTAGGGTGGTCTACTTCCATCTTTCCTTGCTCTTGGCATTCAGGTATCGATTGCTGTACTGGTGTTGTTGTGTTTAGTGTGGACATAACAGTATTTGGCATGTTGGTGTCACTGTTTGTGCTATGTGGAGGGATAGCCCTCCTTACACTCTCCTTTTCGGCTTTTTTTGTCATAGCAGGCGGTTGAGTACCTGACACAGAAGAGGTTTGGAGGGAGGAGGTAGAAACAGGAGAGGACGGGGAGGAGGAGGGAGAGCAGTATGAGGAAGTTGTGGAAATCGATGAACTCAGGTCAACTGTGTCTGCTCGTTCCTTAACAGGCTTTGCTGTGTGTTCCATTTTGAACTCGGACCAGTCATAAGTTTTGGAACGACCCTCTCGCCTGCGCTCACGAACTCGGCTTTTACGTGGCTCAGGGGGAGGGGCAGAGGAGTTGTTGCTGGCATGCTGTCTGGGGGCCTCAGGACTGGGGATTTGCTCAGGGGTGACCTGTGGACATTGCTCCAGCATCACTTGGGCTTTCATCTTCTCCTCAGGCAGGGATCTGAATGAACACACACACACACACACACACACACACACACACACACACACACACACACACACACACACACACACACACACACACACACACACACACACACACACACACACACACACGTTTACAGAACATGATGATGAATGATTTACATTGATATCAGCTCAGGCTACAATAGCACTACATACAGCTATACTGGACAAACAACAATGCATACATTTATGACAGCAACATCATTTTAATTGTGCATTAAAAGCATGACCAAAATCAATGACATGTATAAAGGTCAGAGCAACAACATCAAATGCTTAAATGGCACGCTGCACATTAGGCTGAAAGCAGCTTTGGTGTTCACGGTCATAATGTGGGATAGGCAGGCCTGAGGCCTGATGGAGGATACCTTCACTTAGCTGGTACGTTAAAGCAATTTGTATAGCTTCATGTGAAGAATGTGTTTGCAAACAGTACATTGCACACTGATTGGCACTTTCGGTATTGAGGGAAACGGCTATTTTAATTTAAGTGACATGAAAGAATAATATGTTTTCACCACAATGTGTTAGGAAGTCAAATAAGTAAGGGAAAAAAACGAGAAGGGACAGAGCTGAAGAATGAGAAGGAGGTGTCAATGAACCATCTATGCAGAAATACAAAAAACACAGGCCGAGTGAAGTGTGTGACTCAGTAAATGCGAATAAGAGGATAAGAGTTTATAGTATCACATGTGACAAAACATAATGTTAAAGTAGTAGGCTACAGCAGACCTATTTAGAAAAAATATACCAATTTTACTCTTTATTCATGCAAGGCTTTGCATCTGTGCTTTAGTTGGCATTTAGATTTTCTGTGAACATTTCCAAAAGTTCCTGAGTAGTCACATTACAATGATTATTAAAATCAGTAGGTTTGGTGTGGTTGATGTGATTGCAGCTTGTGTCTCTACAGTGGCACAACCGACGGGGAGACATTACTCAACAATCACATGTCATAGGGTGGGACGACAAACACGCTGGGGTTGACATTGCTGAGCAATAACATCACTGTTCGAGGAGGGGGGAGATATTTAACACACAAGCACTCCAACCTGGGCTTCAGAACGGATAGTTTCAGAGAGATGTTTTTCCTGGAAGCAGGTTCAAAATACCGGAGGGAGGAGGATATAGAAGGACAGAGAGGGTGAGGAGGAGAGAGGGATTTAGATAAGATAAGTGAGAAAAGCTCTTGTTATATCCGCCAGTGGCGACTGTAAATCCTCTTTAGGTTTTACCGGGTGACATCTGGGGCAATAGTGGGTCGCACATTCTTCATAATCGCCTGAATCCAGTTGCGACGAATTCCAGAGGTCATGGCTGACAGGGTGCACGCCCCTTCTTTACACTGAAAACAGACAGGCATACAGAGGTGAGACTACATGTAGTTTAAAATACCCATTTTTAAAAAAGCTTTAAAAAGGGCTTATCCTATTTCAGCGGTTAAACTAAATGTTTTTTTTATCTCTTTCACTGACTAACTTGAGTTGGGAAGGATATGAACATGTTCTGTATTAGATGTCATTTAGAAACATCTTTAAAGTAGATATTTGTTACAGTATCTTAAATACAGAATATGTCTAACTCTTAGTGGATTGTATTTTGAGTGGGAAAAAACCCTACTATATTACGATTCATGTTCTCACTTGGCTCATATCAGGTAGCCACAACCCACCCAGACTGCTGTATTATCAGAAGTTGAATATTGGTTTGTATGTATCTTTAGAATGACAATATACCCACACATTTAAACACCATCTACACAACCGTCACATTTAATAGAGGTTGTTTTCGATAAATATGCAAAACATTCAACATCACTGTGTAATCAGATCTTTATACCAGTCTGTTAGCTTGGATATGCTAGATTTTATCCCTCTTTGGCAAAATGTACAAACCAAATGCTTTACAAGTTTAAAGTGATAACAAAATTCTTTAAAAGTCTAAAAGATGCAACCACCAATAAAATGAAAGTTGATGTTAAACTATGTCTTTTATGGTGCTGTATTTGTCCTGAAGACCAAATGCACTACTACACCCGTAGGTTATTCCCCAAATTAACTTTCCAAGTTTCCATCATGGGTGTTTTCGATGGTGTGTCACAAAATGTGTAATGTCTGTGTAATGCTGTCAGCTCGTATTGTCTTTAAAATGTAGCAGATGTAACACTTGTACCAATTTATTTCACACCAGTCTTCTTGAAACTCTATATTATGAAAATAATAATGTATCTTAAAAGTCTCCTTAGCAGTGGGATATCAACACTTAGAGTGTAGGTACCCAACACTCAAAGGCCTTGTCACTTTAAAGCTTTACTGTGTGCAAAACATTTAACTTAATCCTTACATAGAGTGACCTCTAGTGGAAGTTAAGTGATTTCTACAAGGCCACAAGTATTCTATATCGCTACCGGACATAAGGATTTGAACTTGTCTTCAACTCTCTGCTGCTTAAGCAGCAATGAAAGAACAGCTCCTTGCAGTCTGACCAGGGAGCAGAGGGAGTAGACATAAATACTGGAGTTATTAATTCCTCGACACCAAACCCATGTTGTTATCAGCCAAAGAGACAACGATCCCCTTGACTTCTCTATTTCTGACTTCATCCAGAAAATAGCTGGGGTAGCTTCTTCAAGTGAATGTAAACAAAAAATATGACCTTGTAGCTTCAGCAGTGTTCTCCTCATATAGGATTAGTATGGCAACTTTAGGTCTATATGTAGCAGGAACAAATCCCTCACTGACATCAAATGGATGACGAATGCACTGCATTGCAACTATATGCGTCTAGTAAGTATTTTGCCAGCAACAAGTGCTAAAAATGTTTAATAGTCAAAGGATTAAGTGAGGAAAGTATTCTCTCCTAGGGTTTGCATCAGGATCCAGTGTTATGCAATAATGGTTCAGAGTAACACCACCACAAACGTAAATGCTTTTCAAAACATGAGCAAATGTCGCAAGGACAGGGCTTCTGAATGCAAGAGGTTAGGTAAACATATTACATATCTGCAGGATGGTTTCTGAGAGACGGGGGCTGGCAACGGCTGCAGCCGATTTAGACTACTATGATGTCAGCCTCTCACCGAGAGACGACAAGTCAGGTGACATCCGTCATGACAGACAAAGAATTGTTTCAGAAAGAAATGGCAAAACCTGATACCTAAAGTTGAACCACATGGTATCCAAGTCTGTTTATAGACTGGTAGGAGACAGCAGAGCTCAAGGGTGCAGACAATGAGTTTCATCTTTACTCATGATGAATGACGTAGGACAATCAATGGCACGAAGAATCATCACTCACCATGATTTGGAAGCCATAATTCCTCTGGACTGGGAACTCTTTGACATCATAACATGTAGAAAGGTCAATCTCACCATCCATTTCTGAAGCCTAAGTGAAAAAAGAACATACAACAACAACAAAATAAATCATTGTTAATCTTATATTTATCCAAATGACCTATTTAAAAAAAAAAAAAAAAAAGTTTTACCTCCTCGGCTATTGAGTCCTTGTAGTACCTCAAACTCTGATCTGTCAGGACAAACCAGTGTTTCTTCCACTAAGGAGAAAAAGAAACCATTGATTAGCTTTCACCAGTTTTCTATCTAGGGGATAGAAAAAGATTGTCATTTACACAAACTAATGAATACAAATTACCATTCCATCTTCATATAGCTTTGTCATCCATCCTTTTTTGAAGTTCAGCAGATCGGGCTGCAAATAAAACACATCAAAATGCAACATCAAAATGACATTATATTATGTGAACTAAATAAATTAAAAAAACCCTTAGATATGACTTTTAAATTATACATAACATTTATATAACATAAAAACAGGAAAGCATTTGGTACTAATTTCTGACTATTGTGGAAGCAGTCAGAAAAAGAGTATTCATCACTGATGCATTTGGAATATATAATTGACCCTACACACGGCATTTATCTGCATTTGTTTACATTCAGGTCACCAGCTCAGCTCAAATGCTGATATGTGGTTCCAGCTACGGAGACCCACTGGCGGGAGCTGGACTTTCCCTGTGAAACACAAACTGCTGCACATTGAAACCAAGCAAGTCTGTTTATAGACTCCTAAGTAAATACTGTCTAAAACCTGGTTCTGCTTACTCAACAATACCTTTTTTCTGATGAGTTTCATCCGGTATGGTGTCACTGCCTGGCAGAGAGTCATTCTGATGGCTAACTGCCTTCACTTCATATGTTGGCAATCTGTTTCTTTCAGTCTGTCCCGGGACATACACACGACTGTGGCTGCTTCTGTGCTGGCTATTTATATTCATCAGTTGAGGTGGCAGCAGTGGTGTGTACATGAGAGAGTGTGTGTGTGTGTGTGTGTGTGTGTGTGTGTGTGTGTGTGTGTGTGTGTGTGTGTGTGTGTGTGTGTGTGTGTGTGTGTGTGTGTGTGTGTGTGTGTGTGTGAGTGTGAGTGTGTGAGTGTGTGAGTGTGTGTCTTTGAGTGGGTGGGGGTTTTGGCAGCTGCAGCTCAGCCAGAGAGACCGACCACACACTGATTGGATCACCCTGCAGCACTGTCTGAACAGGCCTCAGATCAGTAGCAGTTTGTTAGACTGGTAGGAGTCAGACCTCAGTTTGATACCGGTGTAACCTCAAATAACTTGAGGGATTACCTTAGGTGTGGTGGTATGTTGCATCACATTGGGGTTTGGTTTCATGCTTAACTGAAGTCAAATTGTGTACACTGATTTAACGGTGGTGAAGAGGGAGGATAAAAAAAAAGCACGAGGCAACCACTGCAGAATAACGAGTTCAATCTCTACCGCAGTGCTTCTGGATTTGTCAGGCCAGGCATTCGATTGAATAAGATTGGCAGTTTCCTCGACATCCTTTTCTGCATCTCATATCAATTGTATGGGACCTTGAAATGATTTTGTAGTCCACTGCTTATATTCTTTGTACACCTTAAAAGTACAGTCAGTACTCACTGTCATCGAGGACTCGGTGACTCTTCGGTCAAGTGACTTGGCTCTTCTTAAATTTGCAAAAGTGGAGCTGGACACGTCAGGGACTGAACAGTCCTTTCCTGCATCCAGTGACATCTCCTAAAAAATAAATTATGAATAAAAATGAAGTTATTCCTTATCATAGTAGGGGCATTGTGTTTAACTCGGACAATATAGTACATATGCCATTTAGTGATTTGATCTGAGTATTTGACACCTTTGGAGATTTAGTTGTTCAGGATTAACAAAGTGAATAGCATACATGTTTGTTTGTCAGATAGCGCCTCTCGCTGCGGCCTTGTCTCTGGATTAGCGTGGTGTTAGCAGGGGGCTCAGTGGGGATGCTCGTTTCCATGCGCTCTACATGCGGACCCTTCTCGAACCGTCCGAAGATTTGAGGACGCCTTAGAGACAAAAAAAGACCATTTTCAAAAGACACTCAATAAACAGCATATACAATATTTAACAGAATATAAAATTACTGTATAACAATAAGTAAAATATTACCATCATTTAAAAAATCCTTTTGAAGCATACTAAAACAATGATAGTAAAACAAATCGGTTGTTTCTAAAAAAAAAAAAAAAAAACATAATACAGCACATCATTCTCAAATGAAGGCAGGATCAGCATAAAAAGCATAAAAAATCATATGAAAGCCAATTTGAGCCAAAATCTATTTCTATAAATTGTCATTACTGCATAATATTAACATACAACATGCAGAAAAACCTAGTCTCAAAGTTACTTTCATAATAAATGTGCAACATAAGTTGGAGGCAATATCCCCCAAAACAAAAATCCAGAAATAAATAAGAGAATAAAGAGTTAGGTTATATGATGAGAGATTACAGTGTAGAAGAAAAGGAAAATTAATTGAATAATGGATTAAAACATAGTGCAGAAGTAGCAGCAATGGTAACATAATCAGCGATACCTTAGGGCACTGCAATTTGTGTGTATGTAAACCCACCACCAGTACCAAGCATCAATATGTTTGAGTATGCACAGTAAATCAAGTATATCAAACAGTGTCTGTGTGTGTTCCCAGGCAGTGCAGAGATGAAATGATAGAAAGCAGGAATCAGTGGTGACCAGCAGGGAACAGCATTGGGACAGGGGTGGAAGGGTTGGTTGAGCATAAGCTCTGAGAACTCCGTTCAGAAGCCCCTGGAAAAGATCCAAACAACAAAACAAACTAGCAAAGTAGCAAGAGCAAAAAGAAGAAATCACAGAGAGGAGAGTAACACATGCATACATATGCCCCCAATCATTAATGGCAAACCATTGGTAAGTTAGGCAGGGATAGCAAAAGGTGTCCAAGAGATAGGAATGCCTGAAGGACAGCAGCCACAGGGTGGTGCTAAAACACTAGGATGCTGAATGCATTGAGCAATGCATGAGCTTCAGATAGTATATTACTAATATTATCTACATGTCCTTAGGCTATGCCATGGGCCAACAACCAGTGGCTCATTAATGATTACTTATCATGTTTTCCTCTCATTATTATCACAAGTGATTCTGTAACTGCTATGTGATGTGTGCACTGAGCATCCATATTACTCATCAGAAAGCACATGCAAGATATATATATTTTTTTTTTGAGCATGACATTTTATCCATAACCTCTTACCTGCGCTCCTGCCCAAACAGTCGAGCCACCTCCTCTCTGCCTGGACTGCGTGTCCGTGCCCTCAGCTCTTGGCGCTTTTTCTCTGAGCGGAAAGCTTCGCGGTAACTCAGTCTACGTGCCCGTGGGACATCAGACAGCGATGCATACTCCCTACCAGGCCGGCCCACTCTGCCTCCTCCACCACTGACACTACCAGTGCTACCCCCCCCACCACTGTGTCCCTCCCAGGTGGGTGTGGACCCGCTGGGATCAGAGTCCAGCGAGCTCTGGGAGGAGCTGATGGTGGAATAGCTGGGGGAAACAAGAGCACCTGGGGAAGGGAAAGGGTCTTGGGAGGGTTGATGAGGGGAAGTTTGGGGTTCTGACTCAGAGTTGTACCTGGGACAGGGAGCTCCTAAAGAAGAGGATGATGCTGAAGAGGACAGGGGCAGATGCTGGGGCGGCAGGGGCGGCTGAAAAGGCTGCGCAGACTGTGAAGAAGGCTCCGATTTGGTCTTTTCCAGAGAAAAGTAGCCACTCTCCACTCGTACCTTGCGTCCAGTGCTCACAGTGCCGCCATCTGAAACAAGGACACAGATATAAAAACACCCACACCCAACAGTGTTAATACAGTGCTGAATACTTACAAATATGCAACATATCAGTCTTCATTACTACACTAAATAGTTACTTTTCAAAACAGTTACACAAGTTACCATTTCCCCATACAGTTAAAAAGCTAACCCTTAAACCCAGGCCATGTCAGATTTTAGATCGGAGTGAAAATGTTAGCTAAAAGTGATAAACAATCTTTTTTAAGTTACATAGTTTACATTATCTGTCAGTGAAACACTATCTGATTAACATATACAGGAGGTTGATTTGCATGCAGGTCTTAGTCCTCACCGTCTTGAATGGTCATACTGGAGTCCGGTTGGCTCTGGCTCAGCTGGCTGAGACAGGAGGCACTGCGGCTGCAGGGGATAGTGGCCCTGCTCCAACGGCTCTCCTCCTGCCACAGAGTGGCACGGCTCATTGGGACACGTTCAGCACTGGCGATACTGCTGGGCAGGCAGGGGATGCTTCCTCCACTGCTGTTGCTGGTCACTGTCACCTTGGCAGGGCCGGGCTCCTGGGTTTGGGTTTGGGTTGAAAGGAGTGGATGGGAAGAGGAGAGGACATATAGGGAGGTAAGGCCACAGAGAGACTACAAAAAGGAATATGAGAAGGAAAAAAGACAATTAAATATTTCAGAAGTAAATGTGAAAAGTTAAGAAATTGGAATATTTTCTATATCATGGTTTGTTAATTTACACATACTCCACAGTATACCCACTCTCAACTGCAGTGGTTTCCAATCATCATACTGCTGTTAGCATTAAACCGGGGTTTGGAGAGGTAATGATCAAAATCTTGGTGTTCAGTGATTTTACATCACCACTTCTTTGTTTTGACTTCTTAGGTGTCAGGTAAAAGCAATATCCAAGTGACAAAGCAAAAGAAAACGCCTTTCATCATTGGTAAAATAACGGAAGGAGGATTGGTGGAGGATGTGTGCAAAAGACAGAGAGTGAAAGGTTGACCATGAACAAAGAGTTCTGACACCTGTATTATTTTAGGAAACAGAAAAACAAAAGATTCTGCAGAAGTGAAATTAATTTGAGAAGAGAAGTCTATTGGCTTATAGACTACTCATTGCAGTGGTGTTTAAATTTTGACATCACCAGCACATATTGGAATCTGCAGACTCGAAGATCATTTGAGTTCATGAGCAGAGAAAGCAAAACTTCCAAAAGCAAAGCAACCCTCAAACATCCATTTTTTAGCCAGTCTTTATTAATCACCACATGCCATTCTTAAAAAAAAAAAAAAAAAAAAATCACAATTTTAATATCAGAGAAATCAACAAAAAGCATGCGCTTCTTATTCGACCTTCACTTCGATTGAACATGATTATAAAAAATATAATGTGTCAGGGCTGGGATTTCAAAGCCAGAGGTTGAAGCAGGATAAAATGTTTGGCCAGGCTTAACTCACTGGGTGTCCATTCATGTCTTCAGTGGAAAAACACTGGCTTTGAGTTACTCCACCCTGCCAATAACAAAAAACCTTTGATGTCAATGTTTGCTATGTAGCGGATTATAATCGATACAGGTAGACCCAAAGACTAAAGTGTTTTGTTCTTGTGTAGGCCAACATTATGAAATAAAAGCATAGTTAAAAGATGAGGAGTTTGTTGTTTAGGAGCCAACACCAGCATTTGAAAGTAAACACTAATTTCAAACTCCCTTTAGTCACAATATGAGACACAATTAAGTTGTATTTTACATAGTGTTGTACTCAAGGTCAGATACTTCAATTTAGGGGCACTACCCAGAAGGCAACCATGTCACTGAGCTAAAGTATTTACAACAGTGTCTGAGTATATGTCTCCAATAAGTACATTAAAGGGATAGTTCAGTATTTTTCCAAGTTGGGTTGTGTGAGGTACTAAGGCATAGTTAGTGCTTTACCATGTGGAGATGGCGATCAGTGCAGTTACTATAAAGAGTTTAGAGGAAATGTCGATGTCAGCCTTGTACTGTTGTGGACAGGGCCAGAAGAAAAAAAAAAGTTTTCTCCACATATATAAATGCACCTAAATATCCATTAAATTGTATGCTGAATGGATTTATTCCACGCTAAAAGTTTGCCGGCAGACAGCCGTTGTTTTTTTGTATCACTCCGCCAATCAGCTGCTCAACCCAGAGCCTGCGGATTATTCAAGCCACATAAAAAAAAAAATGGCGGCAAACCAAAGCTATGGAAAAAATCTCAGGTTAGTGTACAAATGAACGGATATTTAGGTTTTAGGTAAGTATTTATATATGTGGAGAAACATTTTTTTCTTCTGGCCTTGTCTGCTACAGCGACATCTTCCCTAAACTCATTATAGTGAGTATAGTATAGTATATACTGACCGCCATCTCCATAAGGTGAAACGCTTACTATGTCTATGTACCTCATACAACCCCACTTCAAAAATACTAAACTATCCCTTTTAAGTGGGTGTGTTTGGAGTGTGGCTATTTTTCCATGACACTCTATATATCACATTTCAATCCCAAAACAACTGAACAGCCCACGAGACAAAGATAGAAACAGATATCAGAAAGGAGCACTGAATCATAATCCCCCTCTCACATGATCAGCCCTAAATTATATAATTAACAGATTATCATTTCACAAATGAAATGAAAATTAGGAAAATTCCTGTTGTACAGCATTAACCAGGGTTTTGTTCTAGTATTGTTGTTTGAAGCTAAAACGGATAGAAGAAATGGAGTAGAGTGGATGTCCTCATCTACACAGAAAAGTATTGTTGATCAACACAGCAACAAAATGAATGAAGGCGGTGGCATGGGACATAGTCAAGGTCATCACTGTGCCACTGCTGTCCCTCTGCAAATGAGACTGGCAGTGTACGCCCAGCAAGGTCAAAGTCTGATCCAGGGCGCCGTCATTAGAGAAACCAGACAATGAACTTCAGAGAGCATTATGTGTGCACTCACCACAGATTTGGCCTCACATCAAAAAGGAGATAGGGAATGGAGGAAACGTTATCCCGTGGTGGGTGGTCTGTACAATATAATAGGATGTCTATATTTATTCTCTTCATTGAAACTCTTATTATGGTTATAAAGCTTTACAGAGACCTGATATTTTCTGTCTACCTACCAGGGAGAAATCTGACTGCACTGACATGTAAAATGCATTCTGGGCATTGTATTTCTAATGAATGACATCCTGTTCTCAGACAAAACTCAACTTTTGTGTGTTTTTTCTAGTTGCAAAACTTTTACTTAATTAATATGTTTTCTTCTACTAGATTCCTTCTAGACACATTGCTCTCAAAACGGAAATTCTCCTTTTGGTCTACTTGGAAAGTCAGCTCACTAACGGCCCTACAGGGGATTCAGTGGCCAAGTCCCAATGTCTGCTTTTACACACTCTCACATTCTTATATTAGTTGATATGCATTCTCATTAAGTCTGCAAGCAAGGGCTCAGGGCTGTCATAGTGTGGAATCAGAAGATGGATCAGTCATGGACATTTGGAGCCATTTTGAGGACTTAATCCACTCAGTGTTTTACTTGTAAAATGCTTCCGTTTCAGAGAACATGTTATTTCACAATGTATTGTCTCATTCCTAATCTAGCATTTTTCTGCCAATGCACATTCCTGCACTCAAACAATTTCAGGGCGCAGAGGTGAAGATTTTTTTTTTTTTTTTTAGGGAAAAAAGAAACTGTTTTGAGCAGGCATACATGGTTCTTAAATGAACAGGCAGGACCCAGGGGAAAAGCCTGGGAGATGAAACATTAGCTGCTGCAGTGAGATAGAGTGCATTGGCGATTCATGTGAGCGGATCATGGTCGCAATGCCGAAAGTTCCCACTGAAGTTTATTTCAGCGTTCAGCTGTCATCGTTGCCCTTAATTGTTTGCTAAGGAATATTTTCAAAGCTCACTCTGCGTACTAACCAGATCGTGTGTGTGAATGTGTATGTATACATTTCTTAAAACAAACTTCATTTTGGTAAAAATAACACAGGTATAAGTAGATGATAAATAGCTTACAATATGTAAACATGTTAATCACAGGCCAGCAGCACACATGCTACCATCCAATCAAATGTTAACACTGTAAATATTTTGCTACTGTCAGATAAGTATGTGGCATGCAGTATATTAGTATAGCTGGTGTTGCTTGAGTGGAATATGGGCATATTCACACAGCACATGTCTTTAAAATATAGTATATGTTCCTTCTTTGTTCTAGCAAATTTGTCACAGGCGGATCATTTATAATCTTCACCCTATCTTAAGCAGTGTTGATAAAAAGTCAAATCTAGCTTAAAAGTTTGAGCATGAAATCATCCAAAAGTACCACACATACAAAAACATGACCTTTTCAACTCATATTTTGTTCACAGTAAGCAAGGCAAATGACGTTTCATTATGGAACATGTAAGTAGGTGCATTACCGGGTGAGTGGGTGGATCAACCTTGCGTTTTTTCTTCTGGTTCTGCTTGTTGGTCCTGGGGTATACAGTCAGAGCCTCCTGCCACCTACGGATCGTCAAACAGTCAATGTGCTGTGCAGACTATGCAAACCCTGAATCTATAGTGGATCAATACATGACTGGGAACAGTTCTCTGCAGCAAAATATAGACCAGTATACAGGTCCTTCTCATATAATTAGCATATTGTGATAAAGTTCAATATTTTCTGTAATGTACTGATAAACATTAGACTTTCATATATTTTAGATTCATTACACACAACTGAAGTAGTTCAAGCCTTTTATTGTTTTAAAATTGATGATTTTGGCAAAAAAGTAAAGAAAAACCAAAAATCCCTATCTCAAAAAATTAGCATATTTCATCCGACCAATAAAAGAAAATTGTTTTTAATACAAAAGTCAACCTTCAAATAATTATATTCAGTTATGCACTCAAAACTTGGTCGGGAATCCTTTCGCAGAAATGACTGCTTCAATGCGGCGTGGCATGGAGGCAATCAGCCTGTGGTACTGCTGAGGTGTTATGGAGGCCCAGGATGCTTCGATAGCGGCCTTAAGCTCATCCACAGTGTTGGGTCTGGTGTCTCTCAACTTCCTCTTCATAATATCCCACAGATTCTCTATGGGTTTCAGGTCAGGAGAGTTGGCAGGCCAATTGAGCACAGTAATACCATGGTCAGTAAACCATTTACCAGTGGTTTTGGCACTGTGAGCAGGTGCCAGGTCTTCATCTCCATAAAGCTTTTCAGCAGATGGAAGCATGAAGTGCTCCAAAATCTCCTGATAGGTAGCTGCATTGACCCTGCCTTTGATAAAACACAGTGGACCAACACCAGCAGCTGACATGGCACCCCAGACCATTACTGACTGTGGGTACTTGACACTGGACTTCAGGCATTTTGGCATTTCCTTCTCCCCAGTCTTCCTCCAGACTCTGGCACCTTGATTTCCGAATGACATGCAAAATTTGCTTTAATCTGAAAAAAGTACTTTGGACCACTGAGCAACAGTCCAGTGCTGGTTCTCTGTAGCCCAGGTCAGGCGCTTCTGCCGCTGTTTCTGGTTCAAAAGTGGCTTGACCTGGGGAATGCGGCACCTGTAGCCCATTTCCTGCACACGCCTGTGCACGGTGGCTCTGGATGTTTCTACTCCAGACTCAGTCCACTGCTTCCGCAGGTCCCCCAAGGTCTGGAATCGGCCCTTCTCCACAATCCTCCTCAGAGTCCGGTCACCTCTTCTGGTTCTGCAGCGTTTTCTGCCACACTTTTTCCTTCCCACAGACTTCCCACTGAGGTGCCTTGATACAGCACTCTGGGAACAGCCTATTCGCTCAGAAATTTCTTTCTGTGTCTTACACTCTTGCTTGAGGGTGTCAATGATGGCCTTCTGGACAGCAGTCAGGTCGGCAGTCTTACCCATGATTGCGGTTTTGAGTAATGAACCAGGCTGGGAGTTTTTAAAAGCCCCAGGAATCTTTTGCAGGTGTTTAGAGTTAATTAGTTGATTCAGATGATTAGGTTAAGAGCTCGTTTAGAGTACCTTTTCATGATATGCTAATTTTTTTAGATAGGAATTTGGGGTTTTCATGAGCTGTATGCCAAAATCATCAGTATTAAAACAACAAAAGACCTGAAATATTTCAGTTGGTGTGGAATGAATCTAAACTATATGAAAGTTCAATTATCATCATTACATTATGGAAAATAATCAACTTTATCACAATATGCTAATTATATGAGAAGGACCTGTACTTAAGATAAGAATGTGCATGACCAAATGCTAACAGAAAAACAGATAATAAATGAAACACACTTTACCCTCCTAAGAGTTAGCTAATAAAAGCTAAAAGAATCCAAACCAAAAAATAATAATGAAATTAACCAAATATAATATAAATATACCTCATATGGACTTTTGAATAAAGCAATTGCTAACACTTATGATGATATTTCAAAATATAGGACTTTAAGCAAAACAAAAACTCCTGGTTCTTCTGTAATTAGAGTAATTGTGTCAGTGACTATGGAACAAAATCTTTACCAGTCATGCATTATTTCAAATATGTGTTCTACTCCACCCACTTTGTGAAGAGTGAAAACCTTTGGTGTGGGTGTCAAATGAAAAAGTGTCATGTAGACACAAAAACCGGACAAGTTATACATGGATAGGTGCAGACACAGTAGTGTTTCCATACTGTAACAGGAATCAAAAGACATTTGTGAGGAGTTTAACATAACAAGGAACATACAGTAAGCTAACATGCAAAATAGAATGTATATTTAATATTCAGCTGTCAGTTACTTGCAACATTTCAAGGGCCAATATTAATGTGCAGAGGACCGGAATTTACACTGTAAGCCAGATGATAAGAGTGGGAGGTGTACAGTGATAGAGCAGGTAGCATAACAGAGAGTGGGTGTTGTGAGTCACAGTTCCCTAATAATAGCCATAACGTGGATGATACAGCCAGGGAGGGAGAGTGCAGTGCACAAATACACTGGCTGTGCAGCAGTGGAGGAGAGGCACAAGAGACAACCAAATGATAAGGCTTTAAGCTTGTGTATTGTGGTCTGTGTCCAGGCATATGGGGGGGAGGGGGAGGGCACAAGGAGAGGGCTGGAGAGGCAGGGAACAGGAAACAGTTCAAGAATGTGCACTGTCACTGCAGACTGGATTACAGAAATCTCTGAGAAGAACAGCCCAAAGGAGGCAGCAGGGGGCAGAGCAGTTCTGGCAGCGGAGGCAATACAAGTCTGTGTATTCACTATCTTAAATTAAAAGAGAGAGCAACACAGCAGCCTGTGGTTTTATTTATGGATATTAAGCTGATTTTTTGTTGATGGTAATGTATATTACTTTCGAATTGTGATAGTAGTAGGTGCAACACATAAGGATGAAGTCAGAGATTCCGGAGAGTGCTTGTTGTCAAAATCACTTTCGGTCAAAATCAGAGTATATATCTCCTCACGATCAGCTGCATGTATTTAGTGTGTATCTGATGGAAAAAAACTGGTGTTAATACACAGCCAAGACTCTGAGGGTATGTAAATAAAAAGGGTAATTCAACAAAGGGGGCCCATCTAGCAACATGTCTGTTTACAGAGCCTACTGTAGACTGTGTATTGACACTGAGTTCTTTTTCAGTACACAAAGAACGTACAGGTGGTGAATCTTGTGGAGATATTCATTGATTTTAACAACAGGCTTCCTCCAGAATCGCTGACTCCACCTTAACGGCCTCTGCACACATCCTGCGTCTACCTCTGGAGCGCGTCACCTTACCTTACTGCTGCGTCTCTCTGACTTTTCTCGGACACACATAGAACGTCTCAGCAGCAGCTGCTGCTGCAGCGCTGCTTCTAAAAGCCCTATCTTTCTACATAGAGTTTTCATAGATAATTCCCATTAAAAATTAAGTTCTTTCGTGTCATTTATGGTGCATATGATTTATATCGAGTCTAATATTGAGTCTGGACAGTAATCCGTGCGCCCCATTGCCTTTTTTATTTTAATTTTTTTTGCCACATTTTTGCTTGTTGGAAGTTTTATTTTGAAAGGGACACACCAGGAAATGGTGAAACTACAGCGAAAGCTGCCGGTATGAAGTCAATATGACTCTCAGCAGAGTATTTCTCTATCAGTTAAAGCAGAGAGACCCGAGAGAGACGCGCGGCTCTCAGAAAAAAATAGGCGCACCTCCTGAGGTAAAGGGAAGCGTCGCTGTAGACGTGCCTCCGACACGCATCACCAGTGCGTCTGAGGTTGGATGTGTGCCCGCTCTAGGTTGATTAGACGGTCAGTGACAAAAAGTCAGACGCAGACGCGAGGTAGACGCGCAGTAGAGGTAGGATGTGTGTGGAGGCTGTTAGAGCTCTCCAACTAGAGGAGTTTGAACAGCACAACGATTCCCACTGATGCATACGTGTTGTCCCTTTGGACATGTATTTATGTCGATTTCTGTGTGCTTCCATGTTATATCATATGTTTTTATTATGGAAACATGTTTTTCTTTTTATGCTTCCTGCAGCACAAATTGCCCAATTTGGTAAAAGTTTGGTCAAAGTTAACATAAGCTGACGCTTTGACCAATCAGAGCGAGGATCCAATTCTCTGTTCTTATTGGCTGTTCGGACTGTCCATTCACTTGGCACGACTTTGTTGGTGTAGAGCGTGTCAGGGAAGGACCATCGGGGAGGGACCAAAGAGAGCAAGTGGAGCGGTTGAGGTATTTGGATTTGAATCTCTATCCCAATTGCCATTTTCTCCCCAAATCCTCCACCCCAGCTTTAAGTCTTACCCGTTGATAATTTCTTTGCACTCAGCCCGTATGAAGTGCTCTTTCTCAGGGGTGAGGATGCAGAGCGAGTTCTTCTGACCCGTCCTGGACTCTCCATCGATGACGTCAGAGCATTGGTTCATATTGATTGTACCCTGGGGTAGAGTGCTGGGCTGAATGACACAACAGAGAAACATAGATAAACCATTAGGGTGAGGAGGAAGTGAACAGACGTGCCCACATATCCCTCCACATGGCCTGTCTTCTCACACAATCCACCCCAGCATCATTTTCCTGCCAAGCTTGGCATGCCACACACACTGTTATATAACAGGCTGTGCACGGACAAATGTTCTTGTAATAAATGTGTGTCTTGTGATATGTACTGCAGCATTTCAAAGTCAGTCATTTCAGAATAGAATCATATATGCAGTTTTTTTTACTTCACTAGCAAAATTCTTTAAAAAAGGAAGTTGTGTGAAGCAGGCTTATTAAACAATTCAGGAGGAAAATCAGAAATTAAAATCATACACATTTACATTATTTATGAATTAAATTAGATTACATGGAGATTGTTGCTATTGCATGTGTTCTTATGCAAATAAAGCCTTTACAAAATGCCAATCTACACAGCCAAGTTGTATAGTGTACTGCTAGAAAGAGACAGAACTGGACCAGTGATAATGAATGTTCCATTTATAAACATTGCAAGTTCATCGGTTCACTGGGCGTTTTGAGTTTAATCTGTCTGATGCCTAGCTGTGAGGTGTAAACCCAACTATATACGCTAACATGGATACCATCTGTCAACCATAAAAAAACACGACCACAGGACTTCCACAATAACACTTCTCTGTGTGTACTGAATTAAGGTTTCACAAGCAAGTTTATGGAAGCACACGGTGGCATTGTATGAAGGCACGGCTCACTTACAATGAATGGAGGAGATATACTAGCTCAGCTTGGAACAGATAAGATCATGTATTGAAAGTACTTTGCAAAGCATTACCACAAATATTAATTGTTCAGAAAACTGACTTTTACTTCGTCTGACCTCTAAATGACTTCCGCGAGCAATGGGAGAAGCCTAGATAATCTTCTGTTGACTAAGGGATTTGTATTTGTTCAAAAAGGTAAATGAGCACTGCATAACTAGGTACATTGGGCATGGCTAGCTGTTTGAACAGCTTTTTGTCCTTACCTTTACTGCACTAAACATACAGGCAGAATTATAGACACCAAAATACCAGTGGTTTCAAACTATTATAGCCACGTGATAAATTACAGCCCTCAGCAAATGGGAATATATTAGGATATAGAGCTGGAAACAAAATTAAAAGGTATCATATTCGTGTTAGATAGTGGCCAAATGAATCTAACTTAAGGACTTAATTTGTGCAGCATAACCATAGCCTGTCAGTAACAGACCTATTGAAGTCCTACGGATGGCCTCTAATGTGGACATGGAAGTCAATAGTTAACAGTTTGCGGTAATCCCACCCTGAGGGCAGATGAGAAGCCCTGTTTACGTCATCACAGCTAAATGTCATTCAACTCTTTCACTGCTGTTTATATTGCAACAGATATCAGAGATAAACTTTCACAGCAAATCGAACAAGGAGTATGGTAGGTTGGTCTAACAAGCCTAAGAGTGAGTGAACATTCTAAAGCTCGATGGAGTTATATCGATGTGATTTCTTATGTACCTAACAGCCAAACCAGAGTGCCACAGAAGCAGTCACTCAGTTGGGCATACGGTTTTGGTTCAACCTTTCATGCCATGGCTTTATAATGGTCCATCACCCAAGGGCTCTTGGCAGCGAGGTGAGAGGCCAGGGCAACAGCCGGGTTCGACAGACAGACGGACAAATAGATCCCAAGACAGCTGGGCAAGGACTTTGGCCTGCTTCAGAATGGAGAGAGAGAGACTGGCGTCAGCTTGACCTGAGCACCCTGTCACTCTCAGACAAGCAGAGAAAAGGAGGTTTGAGGATAGAGAGTGGGAAAAGTAGCGGGTGAGAAAAGGGGGATTAAGTCTCAAGCTAGTGGTCGAGGAGAACAGCAGTGCAGTAGGAAAAAAAGGTGGTTTTGTGGACCAAGCCTTTTGGACTGCTAGGCCATCTGTCTGAGTAAACAAATCGAGAGTACACCACGCGTGCGAGATTGTCTGTGAGCTGGAGTCAGACGGGGATAAACAAGAAAATATATCAAATTCTGGGAACAGTTGTACAAGCAGCTTAAGCCCCCCCAGGTTTAAACTCATATTATCTTGGACAAAAAATAAATCAATGACTGAAAGAGCTCTGATTAAAAACCTTTTTCCATAAAGCTGCTCACCTCAAAAAGATATGAGAGTGCTTATATGAAGTAGGTGGTGGTTGTGTGGGATTACAGTCTACGTTTTGCATTGGAGCATTGGAGTTTTGGCAAGCAGCACAGGACTCCTTTCACACGTGTGTCCGTACCCCAGCATCACCATGTCAGATAAGCACCAATACAAGCCCCCAACTTTGGACCAGCCATCTCTAGCCCCCAGACCCAGGCCCCCCGAACCCACACCTCTCTGTCACCTAGCCTAGACCCAGTCCCCTCTCCCCGGGCCACCGCTCTCCACAATGGCCTCTTTGTGAAGCAGCACCAGTTCACACAATGTGGGATTGTCAGCCGCCACAGTCCACAGAGCCACTCCTCCCCTCAACCCTCAACAAGGAAATGACCGAGAGACAAGAGGCCCAAACAAGTATCCTTTTGTGATCACAGCATGGAAATTATGAAACCAGCATAAACTTATTCTAGTTGTTCAGACGATAATATGATACCGTCTCGATGGGAGTCATTGAGCAGATTCTCAAGGGGAGAGATGGGGACAAATCAGAAACAATTATTGTTTTGTCTTGGACCTATAGGGGCAGGTGGGGCTTTTATTAGTACAATTGTAAAAATTTAAATTAAAAACAGAAATAGCAGCTTAAACACTTCCATTAAGTGCTTTATATTGAAAATATACTCATTTTTGAAGTCCCGAAAGTGGGTTTTTTAAAATTTTACATGAACTATAAATCACTTGGCCAGTAATAAAATGTTATTTTCAAGTTCAACATTGCATTGAAATGCATGTCCATTTCATAGTTTAGGCCCATCTCTTCTCCTCCTACCATATAGTATTCATACGTCTTATGATCTGTCCGTCCAGATGTTGAGTTTCATTACAAGTGTTTATTAGGAACCAACTCTTTGTTTAGAAAATGGTAATTAATTAGCTCCATGCATGCATGCATGCCTGTATGCCTTTGCACCCTTGGCTTCCTTCACTCTTGGCAATTTTTTAGCTTAGCAAAACATCCCATTCTCCCTTATGACACAGCAAGAGAAATATTTGCTTCTTTTGGCAGCCGGCTGATGGTCTAACTTTCATTTTTGGTTGTGAAGCAAGTTCTCTTCCCCTGCCATCAACTTTTTTTGGGGTTTGACAGACTCATTGGTCATGGAAAGCAAGAGTGCAGTTTAAAAATGCATTAAAAAAAGATGTTGCAATATGTGAGTCATTCACAAAAAAAAATACATTTTATTCCCTCTAAAGTTTTTACATTTTATTCCTCTAAAGTCTTAGTCATTAAATAATCATTCATTTTCTATCAGTAGGCTAATTTAAATATTGCTCAATGACCAAGTTAGTAAAGAAGTAAGTTTATTCTTAACATCTGTTATGATGGTTAGGTGCCAGTTTGTCTGTCAGCTTTGGTGGCAACAAATTCTAAAGCTATAACTTCACATGTTAAGTTAAATTACTCTTCTTTAGACTTGTAACAGCAGGATTTTTCAGTTTCCAGGGTCTTCATCCTACATCCAAAGCCATTTCACTTTGATCATTACAGACATGGAAGCCAAAAGGAGAGTTGATGAACTGGCACCACTTCATCCTGACTCATGAACATGGCCTTGAATCATGTCTCTTCAGAGTCCAACATCCTCTGCTCATTACCGATAACAGCGATTATGCAATAAATCTTTCCTTAGCAACTTAAGACAACAGAGGTAAACACACATCCTATAGCAGTGAGCATACCAACAACCAGCTACAGGGAAATGTCCTCAGGTGTCAGACTGAGGCCCTGTTCTCACGGCAACACGAAACGGTGCAAACGCGGAAAAATTCCCGCGGTTGCACTATATCATGTACATGAAAACAGCAAACGCAGGCATGAAACCGCAAGTTTTTGAGATCTACTCCCAGGGAGGATTTTTTGGAAAACACAACGGTTTTGGTTTCTTGTAAACACCGAAACCATTTCCCCTGATAACGCTGACGTCACGGCTCCACTTCACGTATGCATAGTCTATAACATTTGCTGTCAAAATACCCACACGCGAGTTATAAAGTTAGAAGACAACATAACATGCACGGTGTCTCCACGGCACCATTACTGTGATCAGTGGAGTGTCGTGCAGGGCTCAAATATAACACTTGCCAATTTAGTCTATAGTCTATTAGTAAGTTATTGATACCATACAACCGCCACTTTGTCTGGGGAAAGATTTGTGCTCTGCCGGTTTTTCTAGCAAAATAAGCGTGTGTAGCTTCTATATGCCAGGGACACGGCTCTCTACATTAAAAAACACTATCCATAGTTCACAGCGGTTAAGTTACTGTTACTGTTCAACAAAAGGAGCATTAAGGCTACGGCTTCACAGTAAAAGCATGTCACTGGCTAAACATTAATAGCATTTCACTGGACAAACGTGAGTTGACTTTTATTTTGAAGTACGCCTAACAGGAAACATAGCCGCTCACAAAGCCCCTTCAGTCCCTACCAGCATTGTCTTCTATTTTCACAAGTTCAATGGGTGAAATAAGAGGACAGAAAGCTTGTCATTTACAATACTTGGAACCCCAAGCTTACACCAACCGCTTTATGAACGTTAGTGGCATTAATTTTCGGTTACAGTAAGGTTTTATTCATCAAATTGTAACGGAAAAGCTATCTACTACTACCTTGTACCGCCAACTGCTGGCATGGCATGCTTACTACAGCGATTTCATCCTGTTTCCTCTGAAAACGTGTATGAGTGAAGATGTCAGATAAATTGTGACTGAACGGGGTTTTTTTTTTAAACCAAAAACGGGAAAACTGTCACGTTTTCACCGTGAGAACCGGGCCTGAGGGAGTCACCTGTAGTCTTGGCACAGAGAAATATCAAACCACTTTCTCCCTCGCCTACCTAGGTCCACAATAACCACTCAAACTCAGATATACGTAGCAGTCAGGCCGGAAACAAAAGTTGAAGGTTGGTCATTGACAAGATTACAATCATCACTGTATCAGTCTCCACGGTCCTATCATTTTACCACAATATCGAGACAAAGTTAGGCAGTACGATCGCACATGATATTTACCTTCGCAGCAACTACCAACTCTAATCCCTGCCAGTACTTTATGCAAACATATAGGCTACAGCTCTATAAAAATCAATACATAAAGAGGACCTATTATACTACTTTTCTGGTCTTAATTTCTTGTTTTACACTGCTATAGAGCAACCTGACACGAATCACATCACAAAAAACTATGTAGATTTTCGGGACGCTCTTTCTCTTATTTTGGCGATCCAACACGTCCTGTCAACACTTGAGTGTGTGTGTTTCGGGCATCTCCGCTCACTCCACCTGTGCTTCGGCAATCTCCGCTCGCCCCCCCCTCCCCCCCTCCTGCAAACCCCACTCCGTTGTGATTGGTTACCTTCCTTCCGGAACACTTTCAGTGGCGGGAAGCGCGAGCATGGACCTATAAGAGCGCGAGGCAGACGCGAACAGGGAAGTGACAGCATTACCATACATGGAAACATCCGCGTGGTGACTTCACGAAGTTACATGCGACGTCACGAAGTTACAAAGCGTCAAGCCGCTTTGAACACGTGACTTCTCGACTGGCTAGAATAGTGTCTAGTGCTCTGCACAGACACCCCAGACGGTTAGCAGGGAATACGTCGAAATGCATGCAAGTCATTATTTGATAATTTAGTATGGTTAAGCATGACTATAAATCATCATAACAACGTTTATAGGTCATAAAAGTAAAAAAGCATCATAGGTCCGCTTTAATGTTGGATATCTGACATCTATGTTGCAGGGCTAAGTACAGTCCTCCAGGCATTCTCAGAAAAAAACTCATTCCACTGGTATGCATTCAAGACGTTTAGATGAATGCTAGAGTATAGGCATCTACTATTAGCCCAGTTACACAGCAACAGCACTACAGTAAAGGCTGTGATATGCAAAATGTGTGGAATATCACACATATTTGTGCCAGAAATATCAGAGAGGAATGTGGGTGGTATCAGTATTACTCTTCTTATAGAGAATGGTGTGAGGATGTGGGTGGTGAAATGTTGTGCTAGGAGACCTGCACTTGACACATGCAGAGGAGGAGGAAGATGAGGGAGAGTTGGAGGATGAAGAAGAAGACCATTTTATCTCTAGTATGCCGAGTCGTGCCATCATATGCAACTGTACTGGAGCTACAGGAACAAAAGAGTGTGGGTTTCTATTTATTTTGTTGTATAAGTATAGTATACACCATAACATAGAAGCTTTATCAATTGTCTTTATCCAGGAAAGAGTGAGAAATCCAATCAGTCTATGTCTGGGCGGTGACGGAGTAGAAAGGGCCGTCTGGAGAAACAGGTGCTACGATCAAGTTGTGTCACGTTGCGTTGGCTGTTCAGGCAAACTCAGACCGTCTAAAGAAGAATTGTCAGTGTGTGCGGTTTCCCAGGCAGCTAACTTTTTCTTTTCTCCTCCGCTATCCAGCTCCTTCCAATATTAGTCAAAGCTGCTTTTTTCCACTCCAAATAATTGTTATTGCACAATATAGACCTTTTTTTTTAAACTAATCTGATACAAACTAATACGCCCATTTTGTATGACTTTACCCTCCACTGTAGTAGTGAGTATTTTCCCCAAATCTGTATTTCCATTTTAGTTTTTAGTTTTTTAATTGTGGTCAAAGACTTTTAACAGTCCCAGCTACTAACTCGGTCCTATAGGTTGATGATGCACTAGTCATTAGACTTGTTTTAATTTACAACACCAATATTAACCAGTACGGTTCTTAAAGTATCCTTATGTTTTCTACAATATACTGCCCCTGACTCACTGACTCTATACAGTATCAGTAACATTTAGTATTGAAGACACTGCTGTCCCCAAAACAGCAGTGTCTGGATTACTGCAACGTCCTGCAGGGTGCTCTGAAACAGCACTTTGGAAAGTAGGCCAAGGTGAAAAGGCAACCATTATATGCTGTGGCAATTGTAAAGTATAGAAATACAAGAGGTACATTAGTAGAATTCATGTCTTAAACACATTTAACAAGAAGCTTGTTTCTGCGGCTCAGTCTACACACTATGAAGAAATTACATAAGACCTTCAGGCTTCAACTACCTCCTCGATAATGACTGCAGATCTGCCATGCCATGCTAAGCTATGTCAAGGTAAATTAGCCCATCAGGCAGAAATGAAGGGAAAATGGTGGGAGGGAATAGGAAAATGTTCCTCTGGGAATTCAGCTAATACCTCAGTTTTGGAGCTGGCTGTTTTTCCACAAGAGCAGCTTCCTAAAGGCCCAGGTCTGCTGGTTGGCACTGTCTCTGCCCAAAACAGTGCTGCCAGCAGCAGGTAACAACTTTGGGGCAAAAGTTAATTTCTTTGCTTGTTCCAGTACCAGTTAACATTAAAAAATGTGAAGCTAATAGCAAAAACATTTAATTTACCTATAGCCACATTTTTAAATATCTTACTTTAACGAAGATTAATATTATGGCTGAACGCCGAATTAATATCAAATCAAAAATCCCATTTAAAACATTGTGATAAGGACTTGGGACATGAATTATGAAGCACATCTGACCCATGCTTTGAAATGTTGTGTCAATGGTTTTAAAATGTCATTTAGTGCTCCTCGTCTACCAGTCATGCTCACCAGTTAGATGTGGCCCAAGGCGACTGTGTATAGGCCCGCCAACAATAAACATGTTAAACAAGGAACATGTTAAATTTGTGGTGCTTAAATATAAGCAACGTTGGACACTATAGGGAGTATTTAAGGTATTAGACGATGGATGTGAAACAAAATAAGGCATTTTTGAGGGCCTGTCGTTGCACAGATGCCACATCACAAGGCAAAACCACAAACCTATGTCAGCAGTTACAAAAGCACCACAGGCGTGTGTTTGGCCAACATTTCAAGTGAAAGAAGTGAGGCTCTAGCTCAGGCTAGTAAACAAACTACTAGTTCAGTCATCTGCAACTGTTTCTCTGTATGAAAAGGGCTCACGGAGGCACCATGCAAACCTTCCTTGAGACAAAGTTTTAACGTCATGACAGTGAATATTGACTTTAGTTAACTTTATTGCAAATCAAAATGCAACCACAGTATTAGTCAGATAAATCACGATTACATATATTACCCAAATTGTTCAGCCCTGATAGGTTTTCTAAAAAAGTTTTAAGTATTTCACCAAATAAAACACATATTTTTGGATGTGTAAGATATTATCTCAACACTAACAGCAAAAACAGGAACTTTTCATACAATACAGTCTATAGTTACAAATATATTGTAAGCCAGACAATATCTTATCGAGCAATATTTAAACATGACTGAGAAAAGGACCAAGTATTAGCACATGCAATTTTAATACAAAGTAGAACATAAAATCAGATATATTTACAGAATGTTTCTTCTTCCTTAACATTTTAGCACAATTCAGTTAATCAGCTTGTCAAAGATGTGTAAGTATTAACTGAACACAATATGCTGCTGTTATGTGCAAGAAGAGCAATAACATTGATACAGACAAGACAGCTGGTTGTTTTTCTGTTAGCTGGAAATCTTCTGTTTATATCTGCAAATGTTTCCAGATAGTGTTCCCCATTCATCTTCTTTCTCTGATACTATAAAGCAATACTATTTTGCAGTGCTTTGTTTTGTATATATATATTTTACATATAAACCTGTTTTCAGTTTCTTTCTTGCAGCTGTTATGTTTCAAAGGACTGCCGTTTATTTAAATAAAGTTTTTTTTCAGTTTTTTTTGCCTTATCTTTAAAGCCGAGAAAAAAAGCACAGAAGAGAGGGCACTAAGCTGATTAGGCTCTGAGGCTGGAGGTAGGCCAGTATATGGCTGCTTGAAATGGGAATTTAGAGCCAGATCCTGAGGAAGCTGGAGTGGGTTATTAAAAAGCGAGCGGCTCACCCAACAACAATTAGCAGCAAGCCAACATACACTCAACAAAAATATAAACGCAACACTTTTGTTTTTGCTCCCATTTTTCATGAGATGGACTTAAAGATCCTGCTGTATTGTGGGTGCATGTTCAACTTTTATTAGACAGCGTAATGGCTAGTGAAGCTACACAGCATATTATGTAGAAAGAGCTAGTCATATACTGTTAAACAGATGTAACTCAGCAATTGCAAATCATTCATTGCATAATTCATTGAGTTGTCATTCCTTATATCATTCCCGGGCTGCATTTCCTCTTTAAATGTATTTTACTTTATTATTTATTTAATCAGTTGTTATCATTCCTAAGTTATCAACAGCAACTACATTTGAAAGGTTACTAAAGCAATATTCAATACACACAAAGGTAGGCCTACAGTGTGTAATATTGAATCTGCGTCTTAGTCTAGTTTAGTTGATACATTGTTATCAAATGAGAGGTAGAAATATAGCAGTATTGATTATAGCTCTTATGTTAAAGTTTGTTTTACCCTTGTAAACATACACTCAACAAAAATATAAACACAACACTTTTGTTTTTGCTCCCATTTTTCATGAGATGGACTTAAAGATCTAAAATTTATTCCAGGTACACAATATTACCATTTCTCTCAAACATTGTTCATAAATCTGTCTAAATGTGTGATAGTGAGCACTTCTGCTTTGCTGAGATAATCCATCCCACCTCACAGGTGTGCCACATCAAGATGCTGATCTGACATCATGATTAGTGCACAGGTGTGCCTTAGACTGTCCACAATAAAAGGCCACCCTGAAATGTGCAGTTTTGTCTCACAGCAAAATGCCACAGATGCCACAAGCATTGAGGGAGCGTGCAATTGGCATGCTGACAGCAGGAATGTCAACCAGATCTGTTGCTCGTGCATTGAATGTTCATTTCTCCACCATAAGCCGTCTCCAGCAACTTCGCACAGCCATTGAAGAGGAGTGGACCAACATTCCACAGGCCACAATTGACAATCTGTTAAACTCTATGCGAAGAAGATGTGTTGCACTGCATGAGGCAAATGGTGGTCACACCAGATACTGACTGGTTCTGAGTCCCCAGACCCCCAATAAAGCAAAACAATGCACATTTCAGAGTGGCCTTTTATTGTGGACAGTCTAAGGCACACCTGTGCACTAATCATGATGTCAGATCAGCATCTTGATGTGGCACACCTGTGAGGTGGGATGGATTATCTCAGCAAAGCAGAAGTGCTCACTATCACACATTTAGACAGATTTGTGAACAATGTTTGAGAGAAATGGTACAATTGTGTATCTGGAATGAATTTTAGATCTTTAAGTCCATCTCATGAAAAATGGGAGCAAAAACAAAAGTGTTGCGTTTATATTTTTGTTGAGTGTAGTTAAGTTGCAGGTTGGATTTTATAAGAAAGACCTACAGATGAATGAAGGCCCAGAAAGAGAAAGAGTTTCTACTGGGAGATATTTTCACCTGCAAATCAATCATTTTTATCTAAATAAGTATACCATGACACATTTTACCTTTGCTATTGTAATCAATTGAAACATCACCAGACTCAATTCCAAGGCTGCTCTTTCTCTCTTTCTAAAAATATCTTGTCTGCAGAGCCCCAACTCTAACAGGTGGTCGGATTGGCAGTTGCACAAGCTGAGGTGAAAGGTTAAAGGTTGTCCAATACACCTGCACCTGTTGCAACGCTGAAAGACATTCAACTGCAGCCATGGGTCCGGCAGACCATGGCAAGGCAGCAGGCTATTAGATACCCAGTTCCATACCATGTTAGAAACTGGACATTTAACTGAGACGTCTTATTGTAGTGATGTAACTAACCAACTCTCTTTACATACATGTAATGGTGGGTTACAGTGATGTCTGTCTGTGGGTGATATGCAGTAGCAGAATTTTCACTCTTCAAATTAGGAATGCCTCTCAGCGTCCCTACACCCCCACCATCACACATCCAGACACGTACCCACCTACCCCACTGTTTTATTAGTAGCCGTCTCAGAGCTGGCCAAGCCCTCTACCCTGATGCTTTAAATGAAACCTTTTGTCAGTGTCCTGGTCTAGTGTTTAGAACAAACTGAGCGAGCAGTCTGTCAGGCTGTGTTTGGCTTTATAGACAGGGGAAGGTTTGGGGGAGAAAAGTTACACAATACTGCTGGCCACTCTCGCCAACACAAATGATTTATTGGCCAGTGAGAACTGGAATGAAAGGCAGAGATGCCAGAGAGTGGCAGAAGAAGAGAAAAAGTAAGGAGGTTAAAGGAAGGGAAAGTGAATCGGACTGAGTAATGGGAAAGTAAAAGTGAGGACCCAGCGAGTGATAGTGGACACTGGTTTTAGCCAAAGCCTCCTGGAGCCAGCCTTTCTCTGGATAATGAATAGCTGGAAATCACTAAAAAGAACAATAAAATGAAAGGGGGGGTTGGGGTACAATGAGAAGGATGGTAATAAGACATCCAGGGAAAAAAGAGCCTTTTATGGACTTCTCACCATGGCAAAACAGTGGATTCCCATCAAGTATTTGGTGCATCCAAACATAGCAGTCATATTCAATAACAACAATGTTAAAAAGAGATCCCCCTCAAGTGAAAGTCCACATCAAAAGAAACTGATACCTCACGAGAATCCATTTGCTATGAGCAATATTGCACTATTTTACTGAATGTGCTGATAGACCTAGTGCCCCGTGTTAACTGATCCTGTCCACAGGCTCATGCAACAGTGAACACTAATATAATATTAGACCAGGGGGTAAAACAGAAGGACTGTCTCCACTCTCAACAGCCAACATTAGTTGAAGGTAAAAGTTTTTAAGTAGAACCCTATACCCAGTGGTTACGTTGTGAAAGGTGCAAACGTTTCAAATAACAAAAACCTTGTTATTGAGCTAAAAGGTTTTTCAAAGTGCCTTGGATTCTGTCTTTGCCTTTCCAGGTCAATATATGTCAATGAATCCTGTCCTATTTCCAGTCCGAGTTCTTTCTGCTCATCCAATCAAAGGGGATCGACTCAGTCCCTTATTTGTGCATACAAGAGAACAAAACTGTTTTATTGACTGTAATTTGAATTTAATACGTGTAATTTGACAGCCATTATTTTTAGACTCATTAAGCCTTTTGGCTATGGAACACACACAGAGACACAATACATGGGGAATGAGAGTAGGCGAGGGGGAGGTCAGTGAGAAAGCATCTCCCTGTACTTCACATTTGATCCTTGAGAGTTTAGAACACAAACAAAACCACATTTTAGTTTAGTAGCAAATCAGCTAGGATCATGTTTCCTGGCAGTTGTGTGTGTGTGTGTCTGTACGCTAATGAAAGTAACAAATTACACTTTTAAAAGATAATAAAAGTGACCAGTCAGTGGTGACATGTAGAACAGTGTCTCACACTCAAGACAGGCCCATTGAGTTTAATGTTTAGAGAACAGACTTGGGCCTGAGCCAGACATGGTTACAGTACTTCTGACTAAAGAAAGGGAAGAATTCAAACAGTGAAAAAGTCGAGGGGATAAGATTTTTATCTTAGCCACATCCGGAAAGACGTGGTGACTAAAGTGAAGGCAATAATAACAGAGTACAGATAAGAAGACAGGTTAAAGGCAGGCCAAGAGAGCACCATTGGTCATTTATCAAATGAAAACACAACCTAGCCCATCTTCCGTGAGACCTGTCATTGTACTCACTATTCAGCTTAACCATACCCTCCTATTAAAAAAGGTAAAATCATGTCTCCTCAGTAAACCAAAGCACTTGGAAAGTGGACATGCATATTGGGCCACTTGGAGGACAGCAAAGCCCTAGATCAAAGCTGCTGGATCCACCATTATATAATATTAATGTTCTGCCATTAAAACATTTTATGAACTACACTGCATTAAGATCAAGTGATTAGTTTGTTTGACCGAAACGTTTGAAAACATTTTGACGTTGCTCGTATTTGATGCTGGTGGCCTTTCCTATTGGTTGGTCATGATTCCAGCACAATTGTTGCTAAAACTAAAAGGGATAACGCCTCACACTAAATGTCATTGTGGTCAGCCTCTCCCGGCCAACAGAAGAAATAGCAGAAGTGCATAGGGAATTGGCTGTATCAACCTGGGATAAAACAGTAACAAAATTCCCCTTTGTAAACAAAACAAGAGAATATTCTTTGTATAAATATAGTCTGTACCGTGTGCATTGGGATGTGGGGTTGCCATTAGGTTGAGTGGCAGTTACAGTGTTGTCGACCCTGATGATTACAAGCTGTATGAATGGCTGTTCCCATGGTTTTGTGGCTTTGTAAAATGGGAACAGTGACCCCACTGTAATCCATGGCTGTTTACATTCCAGCAGATCAGTTCCTACTGGAACCATGGGGAAGGAAGGGCAGGGGTTAAAGAAGACTCTCACGCACCATATCTCCACAAAAACAACACACGCCTCACCCAGGACCCACACTTAGTAAACAATCCACACTATTCCAGTATGGCACCATCTTATCAACACAAGCAACATCTCATTCATTCTTACCCTTGTCCCCCTTAATCATTTGCTTCTCTCCCCAATCCAACTTTCAAACCCAAATCACTCATCCTTCCATCTCTCCATCTTGTACTGTAATATAAACTTGTGTACTCCCGGCAGTCTTTACTTCCCGCTCCACTCCGTTTCCCATGGCTTGCTGTGAGTGGTAGATTCAAACTCCCCTATAAGTATCCCTAATTTGATGTGGTGGGTTGGTCGGCCCCCACTTATTCCCTGCATGGAGTGCCTGGAGGCAGCAACACAGCTGAGAGGACCTGCCCACTCATCCATCCTCTGGAAAGCTCTTCTCATTCCCAAACTAAAACAAGACAAAAGCTTCTTTAAATTGGTTAAAGTAGCACTCAATTTCATCTTTAAACAGAGCTAGTAAAGGGAGAGGGTTGATGCATGTTTAAGCAGGTCATACAAGTGTGACGGCAAACACAGGCTGAGGTTTTAAATGCTCATGTCTGGATGATTCATGGAGAGACGGCATGACAGTGTGCCTCAAGTTCAAATAATGCAATAAATGTGAGGGAAATAGACTTGTTTAGTTCTTGGACAGTACAATGTATTTGAATTCCAGTTAACACAGAAAATTAATTGAACTACCGTAAATTGAAAAGAGAACACAGTGTTTCCCCCAGGTTCACACAGCAGCGGCGCGCCGCCGCTATATTTTTTCCCGCCGCTGCTATAAAAATAATTTGCATATAGGTTAAAAAAAAATATATATATATATATTTTTTTTTGCTGCATGCGAGCCCGTCTCATATCCGCACGTCGCCAACGCTCCCAACGGGTGGACACTCACGCAGCTTACCACTAGGAATGTCTGCTGAAAGTTCTACAGCTCAGGGTTTTAAGCCATGAATTGATGAACTTGCATCAATGAAAAATATGTCAATAGGCCAATCTATGTGGCTAAATAGCATAGTGTCTAAGGATGAATGCAAACATTATCTGGTTATGTGTTATGTAGCTAACGTTAGCTAGCTGCTCCCTTTTGTTTCCAGTGGTGGCTTTTTTCATTACCAATGTAAACTGTCTAAATTATATAAATTATATTCCAAAACAGCTTTCTCAATGAACCTGAATGTTGTCTTCTCCTTCACAGAAAAAAAAAAACATTTCCACTAAATTGATTCTAGAAAAGGCACAGATCGGTTGATTTTTATTCACCAGAATGCAGGAAATTAAGTGTTAAGTTAAAAAAAATCTGGGGGGTGCCCCCATACCCCCCACCTATAATTTGTACCCCCAAATGTTGAAACAAAACCTAGCCTATTTGTCCTGTGTGCAGGTTGGTTTACAATATTCATAGGTATGTTGTTTTTACTTTTTGGATTAAAAAGAAGGCATGTCGGTAAACTGCATGTCTGGCCCTTAGTGTGATTATCATATCGTAGAGTGGGCCTTTGTGAAAATGAGTTTGACACCCCTGTCTAATTGATATTGCCTACATTCAAACGACATCACTGCAGCACACATATTCTTATAGTCCAGGTTGTGGCCCAAATAAATGATGTTCATAGCTTGACTGCTGTGCGTTAAAGGGGTGATGAATGCAAGCTTAATAAGGTAATAAATCCAGGCTAACCAAAACATCTCAAATAGCTTAGGGGCTAGGGTTAAACTTGTTTAAGAGTCAGCATCAATTATCCTATCTATAGTAATACACAAGACTCCTTGAATGGGATTTAAGTGCATATTCTCCTCTCAAAGTGCACCAGATTCATGCATTCAAATTTAAAGGGTACAAAAAACTTTTGGCTGGGGGGGCATGCCCCCGGACCCCCCTAGAGGGTTCGTGGGACCACACCACCGCTGCTGGAAAAAATCCTGCGGGAAACACTGGAACTACTTCAACAACTGAAACGTCCTGAGAACATCATGTTGTCCTAGGATTAGAAGGGATACGCCTGGGATACAGACAGTCAACTTCAGTCAATACAATCTAAAGGGAAATACAATTCAAGTGTCTCTGAATGAGACTTTTGTGTTGTGCAACTCAATAGGTAGCCCTGTTTTATTTGCAGGTATACTGCTTGCTTAATCTCGACTAACATACATTAACTGTCCAGCATTACAAGAGAAAGTTCATTGTCTTTACCAAAAAGGCTTCAGAATAAAGTGGGGAAATGTTAAATCATCAACCATCATTAAAGCGCTTCAATTGGGAAACTTTTTAAAAGAAGTTAAAAATAATAATAAAAATTGGCTTTGAGGCATAAAATGAGGTGAGCTTGTGCTTGTGTGTGTGTGTGTGTGTGTGTGTGTGTGTGTGTGTGTGTGTGTGTGTGTGTGTGTGTGTGTGTGTGTGTGTGTGTGTGTGTGTGTGTGTGTGTGTGTGTGTGTGTGTGTGTGTGTGTGTGTGTGTGTGTGTGTGTGTGTGTGTGTGTGTCAGAAAGAAGAGGTTACAATTAGGTCAACAGGAGCTAGTTGTTGTGTGGGGTATTTAGGACCGCATAGCGAAGCACTTATTATAGTGTGGGTGTTGATCATTTTAACTCACACTGATGTCATCAGAGTGGCTATGTGGTGCTTTACACCCACATACCTGACCTGATCACATGATGATAATGGATTTTGTGTGTGTATGCGTGTTTCTCCCATCACTTTAACAACCCGAACAGCCAAATTGACATAGCTGGTTATGGGTGGCATCTGTTCATGCTATTGATTGTTCTTTAGCTCTAAATGATTATAAATACTTTGTCTCACAGTTAAGTCAAAAACTATGGCCTCCTGCAGCACCTGTTCCTGACATGGTCTCTGTAGTCGAGCACCCTCTATCTCACTCACACACGCCTGATGATCCAGCTACTGTTGAAATGCTTGATCACCATATGGCTGAGCCTATAGAGACGGCCTCAGCCCACACACTCAAGCCTTGCTTCCAGAGTGTTCTGTCCTACAGTCGGGACAGAGACAGCAAGAGCTCTACACAAAACAGAGAATAACTTTCCCATGTTACACATGCCATGGTTAACTGTATGTAGACAAAGGGACAAAACATGTTGCCTTGGCAACGCTTTCCTGGTTCTGTTGCTCTTGGAGATTCTAGCTTGTACTATTCAGCAAATGCCAAGACTGAATTGATAAATCCAGCTAATAAAAAGTTCTAAAATTCAGTGAAACATCTAAAGCCCATTCAGACCAAAGATTCGCCTTGCAACGAGACACAACTGCAACTGCTCGCAACGAGCTGGCCTGGACGTTCTAAAACTGGACCTTGCGATTTGACATGTTGAATCTTCTGCGACTACTTGCAACACACAGTTCACAGTGCTGCGATTTTTCCCCCGCAACGTTCAAAAACCGTCTCGTCGCAAGCAGTGGCAAGGCGAATCTTTGGCTTTAGACACAACACATGTAAACTTCCTTCTTTTGAGGCCAAAGCTAAAATATCAACAGTCTCAGCTATTTACACGCTCCATCCTTCTGATCAGAACACATTTCTCCTTATCTACAGTAGCTTACACTATAGCCATAATTTTTATATTTTTGCCACTTGTCTCTTGTACATTACAGCTCTTTAAAGCCACTGCAGCTTTTAGCATGAAATGATGGCAGTGGGGTGAAGGGTTGGGTGTTCACCATAGGTGAGTAACCCCAAATCGATGGCTCTCTCAGGCCTTTGCTAACCCATTCCTTTCCCCCAGAGCCATGCCACATCCTGAAGGTTGGGACCGCAGCCCATCTGGGTTTGGTTAGAGCCAAGACACAAGATCCATAAAAAACTTGGCCGAGAGGAAAACAGAGGGGCACCTCCTCATCTGAAACCCCAACCAGTGCTCTTAGATGGGGGTTCTGATGTGGTCTGGAGCAGTGGTTTTCAAACTGTGGGGCGGAGTTATGGCAGGGGGGGGCACGGATTAATTTTATTTTATTTATTTTTTTGAGTTTCTGTTTTTGATATCATATTAAGCAAATGTAAGTTATCATACAAAAAATAAATACAATGTTTTGGTCTAGATAGTTAATAGCCTAATAATTAAATCAGATCATCTGGGAGATCATCCGAGGTTAACTGATCACGTCACATTCACGCCCATGCACAATGTGTATTGAGTTTATTTAAAAAGATTTGGAAACTCTCTCACACTTTGAAAACCCCTGGTCTGGAGCAATGTTATACTGGCAAAAGCTGGTAGTCTTCACATTTGACCTGATGTCATTCTCAACACAACATTTAAACTGAATTCAATGTCAGTCGCTGTCTTATTGTTTTTGTAGCCCATTTCAAATTATGTAAAATAAATGGAGCAATAAAGCTCAGATTATAATTGTAGTATCACTGCAACAAAAATAAATAAACACAAGATAAAATACATTTTGTAATAATGGCAAACCTGAGATCTCTTTATGAAACAACAATACCAGCTTGTAAACAAAGCACACAGCTTTTATGACTGGAAACACACACTCAGTGTTATTAATATTTAGCCTACTTGAGCTTCAAACACCGTTTCAGAAATATATGTAATTTACGTCATCACCTATACTGTCGAGTGCCGGAAGTGTATGCCAATTAGCCAGATCTGTGCAGCTGTTCAACACAAAACAATTATTCTTGGTATCTCAAGCTTTTCCCGACCCTTGTTACCCCGCTCTCCTTTTGATCCTGCTTTCAGAGAGGAGAAGAAAAGATGAAGAGTGACATCCAGAGAGACTGGTAATTGGAGGGAGGACATCCGCCTCTTTCTTTTGTCTTTCCAGTAAATACATACTCCAGCCTTCTTCTATTCATCACTGTCTTCCAGTGCCTCACAAATACACATGGGCCCAGTTTGAAGAAAAAAACAAGACAATACATTACATTGGTGCCATGTTTAATATTATAAAACTCTGCCCTTGATGCACTGGGCAGAAATGAGCCTATCCTTTCAACACGTAGCAGATTTCTATAGGGGGAATGAAATGACCCCAAAGGGCAAAGCAAAAGAATAACATCTACACAGCATTGTAGCTCATGCTGCTGCCTCTATTACATAGCACCTCTCAGCATCTCTCTCCTCTGCCAGAAACAGCCACACACAGTATATGAAAGGGTCAAAAGCAACAAAGCAAGTGCTGTTTCAACTACTTCTGCTGCCTTTCACCACATTTCAAAGCAGATCCCACGTTTAGAAAAAACGGTTGAACACTGCTTTGGGTCAATCAATATTCACCATGCCCACATGCTGCTGTATCATGCAGTCATAATAGAACTGAAAACCTATCAAGTCTTCCAACAACAACAACATAAACTCAAACGGTAGAAACAGTCCATCCAAGTATTCATTTCATAGATATTTAACTACTGAAACCAATCAAGATCCCTGAAGACATTAGTCTTTCTTATTTTGAATGTTTCTTTTTTTGCAGTTTGTCTTTCAGAAGAGGAAGTTACCATGGGGCTCTTACACAATAACCGTGTTAGCCACTTAAATAAACACATACAGAGCTTGGCACATGACTTGGTATTAACACCATGTGGTGTCACTTCTTTCCTTTTGATACCACTGTGTTGTTAGCCTATACCGTTTAACACATTCAGTAAATACTCTGCTGTATGCAAGAGTGTCACTGTGAGCAATGTGGCGACTGACTGGTCAAGTGGTAAAGAGCCCACCCAGGTATTCCCTGGACAAACACCAAAATAATAACAACAATATAAAAACACTTCCAACCCCAAACTATCAAGCACTGCTAATGTTTAAAATCAGAAAATCAATTATTTCCTCCTTTTTTTCTCCCAAAAACCTCAGACAAACAAACCTTCATACGGTCACCATTTCTTAACTAGCCACATTACTGCCATCTGCCAATTATGTAGTAAATCACTTGATTTTGAAACCTGCTGTAAATGATCAAATAGTGGTCAGGGTGTTTCGTTTAGTTAGCTCAACGGAAGAGAGAGCCAGCCATGTATTTGAGACAGGTTACTATTATCAAAGAAAACTCATTTTCTCCTGTTTCATATTTCAGTAATAAGCCAACCTGTTTTGTTTCCATTTGTGTAATAACTTTTTGTTGCAACTGTATGCTGGTAATAGACGGTATATTCACTTCCCTTTTGCGCCGGTAGATATTCAGCTGAGTTTCAGTAACACAGAAAGAAAAAGCATAATGGAACCTATCATAGGTTTAGTGGGTGGAAAATGTTAAAGGAAGTAATGGGTACTAGGTCGAGAATATGGAATAACGATGTTGCACCAAATAGCAGTCACCAGCTCGGATTTGACAGCTCATAGTACATGATATTTGTGTATCATTTTTCTCAGTGCTCAAAGTCGCTTGAACCTGGCCATTGTTTAAATACCAGCTATTATTTTACATTCATAACTCAAACAGTGCAAACCAAAATCAGCTAACGACAGGAGGAAAGCTTCCACTCACCATTTCGTCCAGAGCATAGCGCAGTAAGCCATGCTCGTAAAGGATGAAAAACCTCCGCTGCCATTTCTGCGTGAGGGGAAAAAGAGACATTCTTTAATTACTTACGTGGTCACATGATCGATATGGGCATAAATCCCAGCAGTAAATCACATCAGAATTGTATCAAAGATGTTGCAACAAAAATGTGAAATTTCTGAACATGGGTTTAAAAGCTGTCTGAGTTATGCATGAACCTTGTTGCAAATATGGGAGTTAAACTACTACTGTTGGAAGTATCCACAGATTGTTAACTGGAGCTGTGAATTAAATCTGGAAAAGTTTGATTCAAATCCTGACTCTTATATACAATAAACCTCAAGCTTTACAGACTTGGCCACTACACACTGGGGCACGCATAAACAAACAGTAAATACACAAAGCAAGCATGCCTTTGGAGATGTAGTGGCAACCCAGTTCTTGGCACACTTTCAGTAAAACGGCATCATACTGTTTTCAAGTTGGGAAACATTCTGTCATCTTGCTTTGGACAAATCAATCAGCAAGTATTCACTTTGTTTATCTTCTTAACTGTATAAGGAAAAGAAGATACAACACTGTTTGGAATGTCTTTGTGTCCCAGCCAAATGCTAGTACAATGACAAGAACTACAAAGCTGAACCCTTTCACAGTATTACCCAATATACCCCTACTGACATTAACCATGCACAGATCTGTCTAACAGGATATTATACATATACAAATAAATGCACACAACCTTGAACTGATATCTGACAGTGTCATGTTAAAGAGTTTTCCCAAAATAAACTAAGTGAACAATGTCAATAATGCACACTGAAGAAGATGAAGCCTATCATATTTCTGAAACTACATGTCAAAATCTAACATATAATGGAGGCCTGATATCCCCTGATTAGAAATGTATTTTTGCCAATATTTGTGCAAACAATCTGGTGACAGTTTCAATTGATATCCTTCCTCATTGACTTCCTTTTATCTTAATGCACCGTTTTGTCTCGGTGTTAAATATCCTGGGCTCCAATTCCAAATGAGCCCATTTCATGAAATATTGAAGTGCTTTGTAACTTTAAAAAGGCAAGGTCTCAACTGTGTGCTGCTGATAAGCTTCACAAATAATATATTGCGTCGTATCCACCTTAATATGTTATTAAAAACGCAATAGATATGTGGCTTGCATGAAGCTTCTAAAGATCCATTCTGCATCATAATTTATGGATAGAATAGAGCCACAGACCCATAACATGTCCAACTAAAGTGGTACTAAAACATGACTGTACCAACAAGTCAGCTCTTTGTCTGTGCTATTTGTCAGTCAAAAGCTGAGCAACCTGCTCACCTCAGCACTACGTACAGGCCACAAAGTATACCCCCCGCACCCCACAGTGAAACGCTGATTGGAAGAATAGGCAGAACACATCAGTGATTATGTCAAAGTGGCAGCAGACTGTTGACAGTAGTTGAGTTGAAGGAACCCGAGGTGCTTTTCCAAAAAAACATATGGAAGCCATCAGTGTGGCTGTGAGAGCTGGGACTTTTCCCTTCTCCTCCCCCACATTCTCTACCCCTGTTTGGGATGCACCACCAGCGTACAATCTGGAAGAGTTGATAAAGGAAGTGGTGCAACAGAGCAAGGCTCCTGTTATATGATGCTAGGGGAACAGGATTCATGAAACAAAAGTCAATATTTGGCTCATCATTACGGTCTGAGAATGAGGCTTCTTCTGTCAAGCCTTCCATAGGAAGATGTTCAATCCATAAACAGCGACAGGGGCCAACCATAATAACCAACATCCATGTTTGTCAAATGAGTCTCAGAATGGATGAAAAAAATAACTCTACAGAAAGGGCTAATTTGCTTGTTCAAGAAACCTTTTTGTTATACTAAACTTAAGCCATCGTACACTTAAGGTGCACTATTTTACTTTGGATGCGTCAGAGAAGTGACATTTTTTGATGCTATAGTAGTTTAATAATTGAAAAAACAAACTTTCCTCAAGGGAAAAATTATATCCTTGCAACATAGTTTGAAGTTAGAAAGCTACCTTAAAAGTGACTGTTTTACTGTTGTTGTTTACTGTTGTGTTTATTAAAAAAGGAAGGTACATAGAGGTAAAGAGACCAAACAATGCTCTGTTCTGAACTTACCCGAGATCTGTGTAAGGGGTTGTCAAAATTTGTTCCTTCTGGTGCCAGCAGCAACCATCCTCCATATATGGGTTTTGCCTGGTGAGGGAAAAACACAGTAACAGTGTTAGGGTCATAGGCACACCGACAAATCGATTAACGGTTCAATTATGCACATTTTGACATCACTGTAGATACAACTGGAGGCTTGTCCCTCGTTTAGGCTATACATGGTGACCCAATATCAGACACTGACACGCACATTATTCAGTTTTAAAGCCAGAAAGGTGTGTGTTAGTCACTAGCTAGCTGCCTCAAATTGACTGCAGGCTACATTCTCCAGCTGGCTCCATGCTGCCCTGGAACGAAAAAAAGGAAAGCGAAAGGCTAACACACATGATTTTCCCTCTGATCCTCTAAGTGGGTGAACTGGTCAGCAGAGGGGGACAGCAAGAGGCACAAGTTAGCAAAACAGTGGATGAGAAACAGGAGAGAGAGAAGTAGCACAGAGTCTGCAAGCTTTTGTGGCTACAGATTTGCAATTCAAACATGTACTGAGAAATGTAAGTTGGCCTGGCAGTCTCTCTTAAATAGTTCTGGTTAAAAAAAAAAATGGAACTCTGGCCACACTAGTAGTCAGCATTTGTTTGCTTAGCAAAACAAATCCTGCATAACCACAGCAAGGTTGTGTGTGTACAGGATCACAAAATTCACTTGATATGTTTACACCCCAGTCTTACCTACCAATCTTAGAGCTTAACAAATAAAGTACCTTACATAATTCAACTACACTCCCACCTGTGGGAAAAATTAAGTGCAAAATCTCTGACATTACCAGCCGTCTGGCACCTCCATGTATATCCCTCTATCAGTGGCTTTGATTACAGCTTTGATTACCTACGTGAAGCCAAGTATAATCCAACATAAAATCCTGTTTCAGGACGTTCGGCACATTTCTCAGCTGAGTGACTGTGTAAACAAAATTACATAAGAGGAATTTTCAATAATAAGTACCGACTGTAAAGCTTGCACATTTGGGTTAGCTTGAGTACGAGATTTGAAAGAGAAACGACATCCAACCTGTGTGGTTCCTGTGTTCCGTCAGCTGTACACAGGAACAGCACCTTACAGATGTTATTTGATTAAGGAGGACTGTAGGAAAGGGCTGTACGCAGTAGGTGTTGAGAGGGATTCACACCAATACTGGGGACACTGGCTTCTTTCTGGCCTGTGAAAAACTAGTCTAAAGCCCATGGAGAAACACAGAGTCTGAGCATAGTTTAGAAAGACTTCCCATCTCTCCTCACATGACCTGACAGAAGCACGAATGGCAAAGCCTCCTGAGAGAGAGACCATGGCCTACCAGATGAATCTAGGTCATTGTTTTACCCTTCAATGGTTTCAGTAGTTAAACGGAGTCATTGGAGTGTGTTAGTGTGTGTTCATTTTGCAACGGCCCCTTATCCCCCTCCTATCCTGACTGTAATACCTCACAGATAGCGTGGGCCGTAAAAAGGAACAACAAAAGTTCTGCATTAAAATATTCACAGGATTGGTTTCAAAAGGACTTCAGTGTTTTATTTTTAGTAGAACAACATAGCCTGCCTGTGCCAGGTCTTCAGATGATAACCTTTCAATGGGCCAAAAAGATAAGATTGACAGCAAGTGGGTCAGAAATTCCTCACCGTGCCACGCTAAAGACATAACCAACTGAAGAAGCACTGACTGTCAGTTAAATACAGAAGACTCTTATAAATAAACTGTCATTCTGGACCTGCACTCAGGTAACTCTTAAAAAGATGGAGTCAGCGATTCCGGAGAGTGTTTGTTGTCAAAATCAATGAATATCACGATGGGCTACTTGTTCCCACTGTGCGGCTGTGCGCTGTAAACAAAGTCCAGTGTTAAAACACAGCCTAGGCTCTGTAAACCGGCATGTTGCTAGCTACGGTGGGCCCCCTTTGTTTACATACTAGTTTACAGATTCTAGGCTGTATTAACACCAGATTTTTTTTCAGCGCATTCACAGTACAGACAAGTATCGGATAATGAATGAGGAGGCGTGATACAAGTGATTTTGGATACAGCTAACTCTTCACCTGTTCTGTTTGAACAGCTTACCAAAAGGAATGGTCACAAGTAATGATACAGGCCAACATAGTTCACACCTGATGCCGCCATTCACAACCTCGAAATATCAACAGCACAGTCCAGCAGGGAGTGTTAGTGGAATATCTCCAGCTGTGATTAAATATAGGCTAATTTTGGAACTTCACTGCTTATTTGGGTGTAAGGGCACAAAAGTGTTGCAATAAAAATAATTGGGGGGGGGGGGGGTCAAGGATCGGACATGTTCTTATGGAAACATTTAAAGCCATTTTCACATTAATAAGTGAAAGCCAAATATGATTAAATAAAAACAGCTGATAGGGGGCTACTGTGCTGGAAGGCATGGAGCTGGGTGGAGGCCTATATGTGCATAAATTAGGGTCAATACGAGCCCTTGGGCTGGAAACTAATTATGTCCAATTACTCTAACCTTTCCACTGCATGGTCTACTGACACATTACACACCGTTTGAAAAGTGCATATCAGACGGGAAGCTAAAAAAAAAAGGCAATCCCTTTTACATGTATATGATGTTGACATGGACATTATCACAAGTAGGCTATCAAATGGTGTATACAAATTAAATAAAAAGCATTTGTTCACCTGGGTTAAGTCTTCGTCGTTGAGCAAATGTGACTCCCTGGGCTTAAAGCAGTTCTGGCATTTACTTTTGTTGAAAATGTTGGCCTGGAATTTCCGACAAGCATTGTCTTTGAATGACATGGTGAATGTCAAAAGAGGCGACGCTTGATGAGAAGATTTTCCAAGAAAAAAGTTGAAAAGGAAAACTGCTAAATTCTCGCAGGCAAATGAGTTGGAGTCAAACTTGCAGATGGTTTGATACAATTGGACGACTTTCTAGAACAAACCCATGGAAAGTAAAGCGTGAAGTCCATTTAAAAAGGGGTAGTTTACCTGTCCGAGGTCACCTGAGGCGGTCAATAAACCTCTCGTTAAGTGATATCTATGATAGTCATCTTGCGCGAGGGGGTCGCCTCCCGCAGCTAACATTGACCTGCTAACTTTCCTTTTTTTTCTCCTGTACGCAGGCTTACTGAGAAGTTGTCAAGTCAAAGTCGTCGAAAGCGCAGACAGGTGTGCGCGGTCTTTTCCTTAATTGCGTTCTCTGTCGTGGTGTCGACGTTTCCCAGGTGACATTCCGGGCCTCGAGCTCACTGCAAAGGTCCCGTCAGCCTCCATCGGGCGGAACGAGCTCTGTCCAGGGAGGGAATCCACTTTGGTCTCTCTCTCTCTCTCTCTCCCCGTCTCTCTATCAGAGAAGTGATACCGCATTCATTGCCGTTAACTCTGGTTTAACGCTTCCAACGTCTAAGCTCGAGGCCAAACACCGCCATACAACTTAAGTAACGCCAGTCACTCGGCTGTCATTCCGTCTTATCCATTGCTTGGGTCCCGTACGTTCGTCGTGGCCCCCTAGTATTATGCAGTCTGCGGTGGATGTTTTCGTAAACCGTCGCTCCAGCCGCACATTCAGTAGGTTGGGATATGGGAGAAATGGGGAGGCGCTCACGAGAGAGCGGAGGAAGTGAGTGATGGGACGGGGTCCAATCACCTGCATCGGCACGCCCAAGGTCGAGGCTGGTGTCTCTAGCTGTCCAATAGGAAGCCTCAAAACCCCTCTAATACTTTCGCTCAAGCTAGGTGGGCTTTAAAGTGCCCATAACAAAAACTAACTTCTATGTGAGGCTGTCATGTTATTTATATTGGCCTGAACTAATATTTTCCCCTTTCAGACTGAGAGCAGTGGCAGTGGGTTACATTTATTCTGGTTATTTCTTTAGCTGATATATTTGTGTATGTGTGGTGTGCTTATCTTTAAAATCCACAACAAAAGGCCTACAGGAAAGCAAAGGAGAAAAGCAAGGTAACTTTTTTTTAATATCAATAAATCCTTCCTTTTTACCCACATTATTAAATTTAGTTGCTTAACATTTAAAAGTGCCACCTAAGATGAAAATCATATAAATAAACTTATAGCCAACACAAGATAACACTTTCATTATTTTACATTTTTGAGTGTGTGAATGAATGCAAGTGTCTGCAAAGTATGTGTGAATACACAAAGGTATAAAAAAAATAAAAGAAAAAATGGGATACACATGATGTTTTAATTTGCTTTTTTAAAGATATTTTTGGCTTTATAGTGTAGAGACAGAGTTGAAATGGGGCAGAGAGGGGAGTGACATGCAGAGAACGACCACGGGCTGGAATCGAACCCGGGTCCGCTGCTGGCCGAGGCCCATGAGGGGGGATGCCCTACCAACTGAGCTAACATACAGTCATATGAAAAAGTTTGGGACCCCCTTCTAATTTTGGGGATTTTTGTTCTTTATTAGCTGGGATTTCAAAGAAGCAAATTCCTTTTCATATATGACATACCTTAGGGAAACAGAAGCAATTCAGCAGTGTCATTTTGTTTATTGGAATAATAGAAAATATGCAATAGGCATCATAACAAAATTTGACTGGTGCATAAATTTGGGCACCCCAACAGAAAAATGTCATCAGTACTTAGTTGAGCCTCCTTTTGCAAAAATAACAGCCTCTAGACGCCTCTGGTAGCCTGTGATGAGTGTCTGGATCCTGGATGGAGGTATTTTGAACATTCTTACATACTAAAGTGATCCAGTTCAGTTAAATGTGATGGCTGCCGAGCATGGAAAGCCTGCTTCAAATCATCCCATAGATTTTCGATGATATTCAATTCATTGGACTGCGATGGCCATATCAGAACATTGTACTTTTCCCTTTGCAGGAATTTGAACTGTGTTAAGGGTCATTGTCTTGTTGGAATATCCAACCCCTGGGCTACTTCAACGTTGTGACTGATGCTTGAACATTATCCTGAATAATTTGTTGAAACTGGGTTGAATTCATCCGACTATCGACTTTAACCAGGGCCCCAGTCCCTGAAGTGGCCACAGCATGATGGAACCTCCACCAAATTTGACAGTAGGTAGCAGGTGTTTTTCTTGGAATGCAGTTTTCTTCTTTCGCCATGCAAAGCGCTTTTTATAAAGACCAAAAAACTTAATTTTTGTCTCATCAGTCCAAAGCAGTTTCTTCCAATATGAATCTGGCTTGTCTAAATGAGCTTTTGCATACTCCAAGCAACTGTATCTGTGGCGTGGGCGCAGAAAGGGCTTCCTTCTCATCACCCGGCCATACAGATGTTTTGGTTTAAATTGCACTGAATTGTTGAACGATGTACAGATAGACAATCTGCAGCCAGATGTTCTTGCAGGTCTTTGGAGGTGATCTGTGGGTTGTGTGCAACCATTCTCACAATACTGCACCTATGCAGCTCCTGTTTTTTTCTTGGTCTGCCATGCCTGGGTTTAACTGCCACTGTGCCTGTGTCCTTCCATTTCCTGACAATGTTCCCTACAGTCGAAATTGACAATTGAAACCTTTGGGAAAGCTTCTTGTAGCCTTCCCCTAAACCATGACAATGAATAATCTTTGTTTTTCAGATCTTTTGGTTTGGTTTCTGCTTTGATGATCCCATTCTGTCTCACTTCAGCAGAGAGTCAAAGAGAAGTGCAACTTGCATTTAGGCAACTAAAATACCTTTTCTCATGATTAAACAGACATTTCTATGAGGTTCAATGCTTAACAACAATTTTGAGTTTAAAGTCATCAGTTTTACATGCTGTTACAGGCATTAAAATCAACAAAACCACAAGGGTTCCTATATTTTTGCACAGCCAGTTTTTCACATTTTATTTTATTTCATACAACCAAATACTGCTTTTCAAAAAATCTTTGTTTGGAAAACATCCCAGTACTTAGCTGTTCCTGGTAAATGAAAGACATACCACTTTTATATTTTTTTTGTGAAAGCAGAGTCAATTATAATGCCGACTGAGAGGGGTTCCCAAACTTTTTCATATGACTGTATCTGTATTGTTATTGCAGGTTGATATCGTAGGTAGTACTACCACTGCATGACAATTTTATAGATACAAATTATATAAATATCTCAAATGTATTGCTCAAATACAAGCCTATTCCCAGTCCGGCAAATGTTCTTTTAACCCATTGATGACGGCTGCTGCGCGATGCCACATTGCCTCTCCTGCCTGATGCTGCATCGTGCAGCATTGTTACTTTATCTAATTTTCATGGCATGCGCAGCATAGAATGCACTGTCATTGGTTCAAATACACATGAGGTGGGTTTTGTTGATTTTTTAAGACCACGTGATCACCCAAAAGTTGTGTGGTTTGGCGAAAATCACATCAATCAAAAAAATTAAAAATTAAAAATAAAACAAAATAATAAAAAAAAATAAGCCGGCTGTGTCAGCGATAGTGTATTACAGAACAGTTAGTGGCGTTTGGTGCACAGAATCAAGGTCCACTATAGGCTACTGACGAAAATCACACTAAATATTTTATATTATTTATTCTTTTTTTTCTCCCCCATCTAATTTTGACGATTTTTAGAAACATTTGTTGGTGTGTAAGCGCTAAGGGAGCATGTTTAAATACAACCTGTGAACCTTAACTTTTAAATGTATTTTATTTCATGTTTCTATGTGCTACACAGGCTTAGATATTAAGGTTTTGGTAGACTTGACAATTCATACTATTTCTTCAGAAAACCCTCAGGCGTTAAGGACATGCATCCTAGACTGCCATAGTCATCAATGGGTTAAAGCACAGACTGCAATACTGCTGGTATTTTTTATTCCAGGCTCCAGAGCTCCATCTGTTGGCCTAAGATTTACAATGGCTGGGTCCAAAAAAAAGATGGAAAAACAAGAAAGAAAGAAAAAACAGGTTGTGCAAGCTTGTCAGAGCCATATCAAATAGAAATGTATGAGTTATGGTTACCAAGGCGAAAGTTAGGTCAGGGAGTTTTTGCATTGCGGTTTCATGGTGTGATGTAATGAAAGTATTGTGCTTTGCCGTGTACTGATACTCCACCTGTTGTCTCGTAAAAACTTAAAGGGATAGTTCAGTATTTTTGAAGTGGGTTTGTATGGGGTACTTATGCATAATACCTTATGGAAATGGGGTTCAGAGCAGTAATTTTAAGGAGTTTGAAGGAGGTGTCACTGTAGCAGAAGTCAGCAATGTATTGTTGCAGAGGGGGCCAGAAGAAAAACCTTTTTCTCCACATATATAAATGCTAACCAAAAACCTAAATATCCCTTCAATTGTACGCTAAACTGAGATTTTTTTCCACAGATTTGTGGAAATTTCAGTTTAGCTTGTAAATGAACGGACATTTGGGTTTTAGGTAAGTATGTATGTAGGTGGAGAAAAAACTTTTTTCTTCTGGCCCCCTCTGCTACAATACAATGCTGACTTCTGCTACTACAGCAATATCTGCCCCAAACTCCTTCTAGTGACTGCACCGATCACCATCTCCATAAGGTTACACACTAACTATGCCTAAGTACCCCATACAACCCCATTTCGAAAATACTGAACTACCCTTTTCCCCTCATAGATTCGCATAAGAAAATCTAATTATGCTACCACACTTTTATTCCATGACAATATGTTATTATTGGTGGTCCTCTTTTATTAAGTAGATATGGACGGGTGATGTCACAGTAGCTAGATCCATATTTTATATACAAAATGGTTGTACCATATATGTGTTCTTCCATTGAATTTACTTACTGACTGAAAGCAGGTATCATTAAAGGTAGACGATCTCTGCAAAGCATAAAAAAACATCTGGAATGTGTGCCGGCGTCATGGACAAGTTCTCTGAAGTACATTTTTTTTCCATAAAGACAATCAGGACTTTAAGACTCCCCAGAGAGATTCACCATAAAAAAATATTTGAAAAACATGACCACAAAACAGATTCCTCCATCAAACACACACACAACCTCATTCTATCAAGACATTAATTTATTCAACGTGTAAGAGGTGCAAGAAGGTTTTATTTTTGGGCGCTTGAGGTGGTGTGCTACGACAGCAGTTTAAAGGGAACATACACAGTGATGGGGGGGGGGGGGCACTCTTAATTATTCCTTTTAACAGTCTATTAAATCACAATTCAGTGAAACATAAAACTACAGTTCTGAACAACTTCTCTGTTCAAACATTTGTGCTAAGACGAAGTGAGTAAGAAAAACATAAAATCACATAGTAGTAACAATGACACTGGGGATGAAATGCATCCACTTCTTGAGAGAATGGTTCAATATCTTGTTTTAGAATAACATTTTGATGATAGGATCCATGGACCCAATCACAGCACCATACATCAGGTATGAATTGGACACTCTGAGAGGGTAATTATAATGATCTTTAAAGGCTGTTAATTAGAACAAACTATCTAAAGCCAGCCTCACACCCGTTTTAGAGATGAATGTCTCTGGCATTAAACACCACAAAAACCCAAACCAGTCTCAAAGAGTGTGTTCTGAAGTCAATCATTCTTCAATATTCAGAAGGCAAGAAGAAAAGTGTGTGTCTCTTTCAGGCCGTCTGTTTTAACATGGTCTCGTGCATTGAACAATGTATTCCATTTATTCATTACGTTAATACATTCTTATAATTGTAGCTGTATCCTGATCATGAATTTAAACATTATTCAATAAAATAGCCTTCGTAAAACACAATGGTGTGACCCAGATAAGTCCATTTCTGTATCAAATGCAAAGGAATAATGGTAAGGGGTCATAAGTACACAATACTGCATATTTACAATGAGCATTGCACATGCATCAGGCAGCGCAGCATTTAGAAGAGATTCCACATCCTCTTCATGTCGTTGCGTTTCCACAGTGGAAGTCGGTCGAATTCTTGAACGGCCATGCCAAAGATCTTGAAAAATGAATCCGGGGATAGGTGACGCTGCAAACGTAAGGCAAAAAAGAAAAAAAGAGTTAATGTTGAAAATCTGCACAGTTCATTTCATTCTTAATTCTAAAATAAAACTCATACTCTTTGAGTTTCGACTGAAACAAAATATGTCCTCATCTTGTTCTTTTAAGGGTAACCTTTTAAATGTGACAGATAATTACATATGAAGGAATTCATCAGAATCCTGCCTCAGGTAAGTTTTAGTCATGTTATGTGTAGCGTTTCACTATACGTCTAGAATTAATTCATAACATTAATGAAAAATATTGAAGTCATGTTCTACACTTGAATCTGTGCCCTTTCCCTTTTTCATTTGTGGTCACATCATGCTTTTCTCTCACGTTGCTGTACCTCCAGTCTTGTTCTGTCAACATCCTTGGGAAGCTTCACTCGTCCTCTACTTGTGACTGCAAGTATTTCATATGGGTAGACCTTGACAAAACAAAGAACGGTTGAGGATGCTTTATAAGGCAATTATCACACACTTTCTCTATTGAGTTTTAAGATGACGTTAGAACATCGCATACCATGCACATTTACATCGTGTGGAACAAAGTTATCATGGACAATCATAGTCTATAGCAGCAGTGCTTCATTGTTCAAAACACACACTGGAAAAAAACACACTGTCAACATCCTGCTTTCATAAGCCTGTCAAAAGACTTTGACGTATGCTGCTATAAAAATGAAGATAATTAAGTTGGCATCGAAGAACCTCAGCACTCAGCACACCCAGTACTATCCCACAGCTATTAAACTAGCTTGTGTCTGAAGTCTACTCAAAACACTGACGTGTATTTTGTATGCTTAGTTGTTATTATTGCATGCAAACTTTTGAAAATGCTTACTGGTACTCTCCTCTATAACACACTTTGGCAGAGTATTAAACGGTGGCAGAAAAAAAAATACAAATATAAATATACTTGCTTTTGGGTCCAACAAATTAGGCATGGACACTCCTCTTTCCAATCGTGCTAATGGATGTTGGCTGTCATGGATGAGCTACAGAATGAAGATAACACATGCGATGGGAAAAAAGGGTCACGGCAGGGTTAGTCACTTCAAAGCTCAAAGTCCAAATGTCCAAATTACTGCCAGTAAAGTACATTTAGAAAACCTTGTGGTTAAAGGGTCAGTTATCTAATATGTGCAATATTTATATTAATTTGAAGAGATCTGCAAGTGTGAGTTGAATGTATACTTCATGGAACATGCTCGTGCAGACAGCCAGGTGAGTTCAGTCCTTTGGAAATACAGTAAACCAAGCAGAGAAGAGGGAGCTCCTTTCAGCTCTCTTCACGTACCTTAAAGTCTGTAAGCCGGGGGGGGGGGAGACAAGCAAAGAATGATCCAATCAGTCAATATTGTAGCAATTTATGTTTATTAGAAATAGAGATTTCTACACACTTACCTCTGAATCTATCGCTGCTGTAATGGGAGAAATCAGCGGACCGTGGCTTGATGAGAAAACAACACATAAAAACATAGTTTACATAAATATTTTTTCTTTTGTTTAACATCAACACAATGTTTCCTCACAATGATGCTGGGTTAATTAAGTGGAATGACAACATCGTACAATACCTACAGAGAGCATGAGGTGTCAGTGATGTTGCTCTTACCGGATTCAGGAGGCTGCTGCGGCCGTATCCAGGCAACGACGCTGTTTGTGATGTGGACGAACTTCTATCTATGTAAAGGTGAACAAGAGAGTGGATTAGTTCAACATGAGGTAACAAATTCTGCTGTTTGCCCAAATTGTATCAGACTTAATTAACTGTCTTGTAGCTTATACTGTATGCCTTGCCAGGTTCTTGAATTAGACTTTTGGTAATTGTTCTGAAAGAACAACTTCTCAGTACCGCTCTATTTTTATATGCACATGTTCCATAAACCCTTGATTGACAGCTGAGGTGACTGCAGTGCATGCATACAGTATACAGCAAATAAATGGTTTTATTTCATTGACTTTACTTGAAGTTGAGTGATGCTGAGTCAGTAAGTCAGTGTAATGACACCTCACCTGATTGCATAAGCAATATAATGTAGACAATGAGAATGAGTCAGTGTTGTAAAATTAAATTCATGTGAATTTTTTGAAAGGTGAAAAGGTCACATCGTACCTTGCTGTTTATAAATTGGAGGCCTGTTGTACATGTTGAAGCCTTCATCTGCGGATAGAGGAGAATGCAGCGTTAGCACATGATTACATATTGCAGAGCAGGACCAAAATAGTATATAGTTGGAAATAATATACTTTAGCATCTCTGTTTTTTCCCCTCCTTTGAGTTTTAAAAGATTATTCATATGGAGTGATTTGACACCATGTTTTTGCTTAGACTATAACGCTTTATATGAAACAATCGTTTAAATTAGAGGTTGAGCACAAAGCATACTTTTTTGATTCATGTCAGATTTCACAAATAACTTAATTTTCTCATTGACGACTGAACAAATTGCTTGCATCAAAGCATCTGTACACACAATTCACATGGATTTAGTGTAAGGCCTACTCTTTATGCACAAAGTGCAGTAAAGGCTACCCACAAACAGTAGTTGTGGCAACCTGTATGCCACATTGTACTTTAGTAATAAAAATAAAACATGGCAGCACTGTAAAATGGGGGTGCCATAATAAACACATTCACATTCATAAGAGAGCAAGTGCAATACGTTTTTTCATGAAAACAGTTTAGCTTTATTTACCGTAAAGTTTCAGAAATGATCATCGAGACCATTGTGTGAAATCGAAACTCAATGTTGTGTTGGTTGTGATTGACTTTCAATTCATACCAAAAAACACAAGACAGCAAACAGGTCAAAGCTTTACACGCACGCACACACACACACACACACACACACACACACACACACACACACACACACACACACTCTCTCTCTCTCTCTCACACACACACACACACACACACACACACACACACACACACACACACACACACACACACACACACACACACACACACACACACTGTTGGGAACAGTCATATGAATATTTATTGATTTCATCAATAAAACCAGTTTTTATAAATATCTACTTTGAAAAGTGGATTCTCTGAAGGAAGCAGAGAGTGTGTTTTTTCTCTGTCTGGGACACAAACTGCTGCTTCCCATAGTAAATGATGACATGAACGGAAAGTCACTTTGAACTGCAACCACTAGATGGCTCAGTATTTCTAAACAGAACAATAAAATGAAATCAATTTCAACTCTGACCCTCACATCTTAAACCAAGTGGATTTGAATCATTTGGGAGTTGTAGACATTCCTAATTAACTATTGACCTCATCACATTCCTTTTTAGATCACAACATAACAATTGTGGAAGTATTAGTGGAAATATGAAAAGATAAAAGGAAAGGGCAATCATTTTATATAACAGGAGGGCAGATGGGGAATGCAGAAAAGGCTGGCAGCAGAGTATGTCAAGGGGGTCTTACCTTTGGCGTGAGTGAGAAAGTGGCCACATAAAGGGGAAGTGGGGCGTGTGTCATTGTTGCCAGATAATAAAGAGGGAGACCCTGCTCGGAAGAAGTAAAGTGAGGAGTTGTGGTGGAGGTGGAGGAAATGTGGAAAGGTGGTGGGAAAAAAGAGGAGAAAACAGTAAGCAGAAGGGAGGGGATTAATATCCGTGGTAAAGTGATAATCCGATTGAGATAATTTTTCCATTCGAGCTCGCTCCTCACCTGGCCGGTGGAAGTGCTGTGGCGACCTGCACAGAGTCGGAGTGTAGCTGTGACGATTGTACGTTGCGCGAAAGCTTCCGAAACCTCCGTGGCTTGTAGATTTTGGTACAAGGTTTTTCTCCTCAAAACCTTCCTTAGAAGAAGAAGAAAAAGGGACACAAAAACAGTGTTAAATGCACAACTAAAATAAATACTACTTTGAGTGTACCGGGGGACTGGTTCATACTGAATATGACCTGATGCCATAGTATTTGTATAAGAAAAATTTGATACAACACGTTTTTACCTCAGTGGTTTCAGATACTTTTCCTGGTGACTGCATCAAGGGAAAGACAGAAGAGGAAAACATCTTTTTTTACATCAAGAAATGTGAAATGTCAACAACTATAATCCTTTAGCTGAATTTGAAAAAAACACCAAAAGTGTCAGTTTTCACATGAAGAGAGACATTGTGAAAGGCAAGGAACAAAAGGATTTGATTCTGAAGATATTTTTAGCCTTTTATATTTAGAAAGTTTCTACTCGCCTAGCCCAAGATTGTTAATGGACAGTCATTAGCAACTGACCGATTTAGATTTTTTTGATTTTATTAATTGACTCAATTTTTTTTTTTCATTTAACTTTTATTTATCCTCGAGAGACCAATTGAGGGGTGACCCTCATTTTCAATGGTGTCGAGTTGTCCATATTCATCATATATCATTGTCTGATTGTATCTGTAATTGCGCCGTATAAGAGCATCAGCCAAATTCTTAAAAATGAGAGACAGACAGTTGTATCCTGTACACCTGCCTGGACTTTTACTTTAAGAACAACACAAAAAGCCCTAACCTGGATTGATTTATTAATCAAACCAAGACAAATGGGAACAACAGAGAACACAGTCACTGGATAGAATTTGGGAGTATTGAGTGACGTTACCTCTGCAGGGCTTTGTCTCTCCTGTCTGTAGCCTTTGTTGTCCAAAGACGAGGAGCGGTCGTTCGCACACTTATAAGACATCATATCGGGATACTCTATATCATAAATAGCCTTGACTCTGGGAATTGCTGCTAAATCTCGGTAATCAATCATCTCATTATCTACTTTTGCCTGGGACAAGAACAGGGAGAGGAGAGGAGAGGAGAGGAGAGGAGAGGAGAGGAGAGGAGAGGAGAGGAGAGGTCAAACGTTTGCGTATTACATCACCTCACAGAGGAATGAAACCTTAATCCCACAACGCTACGGTAGTCTGACGTAAACAGATCAACATGATAATCTGTGGCCTGTGTAGTGCATTTCTTTATGACACATTTTAAGATTACTGTAGTGTATTATGATACTATACATTTTATATTAAGGCCTATACTGCTACAGAGCAGGACAAAGACAATGCCTCATCTGGCAGGGGGCAAAGTCAGGGATGTCAGCTGCCTGAGTGAGGAAACCCTCAAGGCTGACCTGTAGATCATTCAAATTTCACACAAAGGTGACTGTCTTGTGAGTTAATCAAAGACAGTCTGGCTAAGAGTTAACAGTAGTTTATTGACCCTGGCCACCATCATCATCATCAGCAGCATTGTCTTAAAAGTTGCTGAATCAGACTTCTTGGCCATCGTGACATATCGACTCTAGGTGATGACTAAACTCAGGATGTCCTCTGGGGGCCAGAGGTTGCCCTCTGACCATTAGGGTGGAGCTGGTTAGGGTTAAAAGCAGCCACAATTCTGGAAAAAGTCGGGTCTCAAAGTAAGGAACTCTCCATAGCTTTTTGTTTTGTGTAGGTACCTCTATTAGTTATTTGGCTACAAACACTTTAAATTCTTATTGGCTTCGTTTTGATTGCAGGATGAGTTTTGTTGTTTAAATAAAAAAGAATTGTTCCTGAGACCTCCTCATCTGCATTCAACTGTGTCTTCTTCCATCAACTAACTACCAACGCCGGCTTTCTGAGTAAAGGACCAAGAAGACAAACTACACCTGTTTATGTTGCGACCATGCAAATAAGAATTCATCAGGCTTTCATGTATTAAAAAAATGTGCACATAGTATAAAGTAGAAATATTAAAAAAAAAAAAATCGTTGGGGATAATAAGGTTTATTCCACAAAATAAACCAGCAGGGGTATGGATAATATGAGATAAGGATGGAGGAAAAAGGAAAGCACCGGGTTGTTTTTCATACCCAAATACAATCTGAATGACCAATGCATTCAAATTGATCAAGCAAATGCATCTAAATTCCTGTTCAATTAGTGGTTGATTTTCCACCCCTCCCCCTCAGTATAATAAGGCCTATATATGATTCACAAAAATGTGCAGGCTCTTCAATCAATCAACCACAATTGAAATACTTTGTTTTCACTCCAAAGCTAAATTAATTAAGTTCCCACCAGTCAAGGTATGGTTGAAAAAATATATATACATACAGTATATGTTCACAGAAAAATAGAAACATTCTTTAATTCACTGTCAAAAAGAAAGATCATGCACAATAGAGACTCTGTCCATGCGACCCTGTATGAATAAAGGATAAATGAAATGTTAATCAGCCCACGGTGAATTGTGTACCCTGGAAGGCATTATAGGGCGGGCATTAGTCACCGGAACTTACGCAAATGGTTCGACCAGGACTCCCTGGAGTGCAGGAGCCCGGCCGGGAGCACGAGCTTTCAGATGAAGATCTATTGGCCTATGGAGGGGGGGGGGGAGTTAGTTTGACTCTTAGTATGCTGAGAAATATCACATCTCTTCTACAGCTCAGGTGTTGGTAGACGGCCTCCATTGTTTTCCTCTCAGTGTATGTCTTCCCTACACATATAACTTGGCCTTCACATCTAGTCTAGTTTCCCTGTTAGTCATGTGGGCCAAAGCAGTCGCCAGGGAGGAATCATAATGCAGCAGTGGCATCATGCAATTCATATGTGGATTGTTCCTTCTTGTAATGAGCTTTATGTTTTTAAATGTATTGGTATCAAACACGACTTACATCAAGCTGCATCAACACTTAAATTGTGCAGGTACCAGCAGATGACAGGAAATATCCTAAGTAACCATGCAGCATTGCCAACGCTGACATTTCCTACGCAACGACTGACTTGTTTTTAAACGGTTATGTAAAATGTAATAATCATTGCACATAATATATACCATTCAGTCGTCTGCAAATGAAATCATTCTTTGGTGCAAACACCAGAAAAAGGTATCGTATTATTTTATATGCATCAAAAGTGATTGTGACCATCTGCCTTTTTTGCATCCTTGAACAAGCACTAAAGCTCAAATAATCGGGCCGGCAGTGAGCAAAGCATCCAGGTTGCATGCGAGACAAGTGAATGCGGTTAATCTCAGGGCATGAGATTATAGCTTTCTCACTCTTGAAAAACAGCCAGTACAAAGCGTCAGGCCACCGCGTATATTAACCTTTGGTTGGCGCAGCGGGAAAAAGTAATCAAGGACAGGGGTTTTTGGTCTGCTGACCTAGGAGGGAAGAGAACGTTTAATGAAATGACAGTGCTCAAGAGAAGGTGCAGATGTAGGAGAGAGATGTACGCAGATGTCAGTCTCACACCCTCCTTGAGACAGCGTCTATATCAGCTGCCTTGATGCAAATCTGGGCTTGCATGTACCAGGGCGTTACGGATGTACTTGCGTGCCACAAAGAGATCTTACCCTATAACTGTCCCCGTTTCTGCTGCTGCATCTGCAGTCCGGGTGCCAAACTGTTGATCCTGTGAGGGACAGGGACAATCAGTTACAGCACGAAAAGGCAGTTTGAACACTTGATCATTCAAATGCACATCAACAAACGCTTTCATTGTGGAAGGGTGTACAAAACAGGTGTGTAGGTATCTGGGCATGTAGGCCTACTGTTTGTACAGTATATACTTAGCATTGAGTGATTGTTGAGTGGTTCCAACTTTGACAAAGCCCCTAAAAATATTGTATTTATTTCCACATTACTATTGTCATAAAAATACATGTTTTTTGTTGTTGATTTTTCTTTCAGTTTTACGAGTGTGTCTGTGGGTTTGTGGATGGGGGGGTGTATGTTTTGATGTTTATAGTATAAAAAAATCTATAAATACAGTTCTTTAGACTGCTTTTGATGCATGCGTTCATCCCAGCCCAACAAATACCCCAGTGTATTCACATGTTTATACTTTCACACACTGACCTTGCAGAAACATGTCTTCACCTTCTGTGAACATTTTGTCACACCGGCTGCATCTTGCACAGCTGGGGTGATAATGTTTGTCCCCCGCCTGTAGCAGATAATGAGAAGGCAAAAGCGTCAGAGTTAGGCCTTTTTACAAAAAGGAGAACAAGAAAGGAATTAAGCATGCCCTAGGCCAGTGGGTTCAGTCTGTTTTTGGTTGTGGGGTGGTGTACCTCAAAACATTCATTCAACACATGTTAAAGACAAATCCACAATCTATGAACATGCAAATGACTCAAACAAATGCATTCAGAAGAAATAAGTTGTCAAAATGAAAGATTTCAATAATAAGTGATGAAAACAGAGGCATCAAGAGCTTAATCTTCACTGTGAGTGAACATTTCTCACCTCCAGGACCTTTCCAGTTATATACTTCTTACATGCTTCACATTGCACCCCAAACTGAATCTGGTAGTCTCCCTCACAATAAGGAACGCCATCCCTGAAAGACAAAGACCTCAAATATATAAAAAAACAAATCTTCCCATCCATGTCTAATTGTAACTGTTGAAAAATATGCTAAAGTATATGAAGAAAAGAAATCTTGTTTTGTCATAGCTGAGACCTTGAGTTTCATTGTATTTCCAATACCGTGTGGATTTCCCAGTATAAAAATTGAGTTCAGGTAGAGATAAAACACGAGAAAGGTATGATCCAGAGATTTGTGTTTACTTGCTGATGTATTCTCCACTCAGCACTTTCTTGCAGGCTTTACACTTGAAGCAGCCGATGTGCCACTGGCCGCCCAGGGCTAACAGAGCCTGGCCATTCTTGATGTCTCTACCGCAGCCAGAGCAATCTGCAAACACACACACGCATGTACCCAAACAATGAAATAGAAAGGTCAAATGTAACACCATAGAACTCATTGAGTAGCTGTGCTGTTCCCTGCTGATTTTGTTTGCCGTCTTGTCCCATACGGGGAGCTTGTCTTAATCCCAGAGGCTTTGTGAGTCTGGATCCTCTATTGATCCCTCTTCTATCTTTAGTTGTAATGGAAAGGTCATGTGGAGGTGGAGAGTTGAGCTCTATCTCTATCTCTATCTCTTAGTCCGTACTGAGTCATGGCCCTGGTATGATCACGGGAGGTTGACTGGATTCTCAAGGTTATGTCAACTCAAATGTTGTGGAAAAGATATACCCAGTGTACCGGGAAGAGTTTAGACCGAGTAAGGGACAGTGTTTTTAGCCTGACAAATGTGACCAAGTGAAGAGGACCTGGAGAAAAAAAATTATCAAGATGGTTTATATGGGCTGGGTATTGGCAAGGATTTCACGAAACATGGATCATGATATGATACAGTATATCACGATACATTGTGATAAAATGTGTATTGCGATATATTGCGATATTCGGCTTTGTACTGTATTTTGCGATACACTCCAATTTTGTTATTCATGTAGGCCACACTGCTTCCAGATGTCATTATGGAAATTCGAGGTAACTAGCCGTACTGCGACATCTTCACAAGTGGAGGTTGTGGTTGACAACCCGTCTTGAACGTGATTGCAAATGTTCTTTTTCAAAATGTCTAATGTATAATGAAAGGAAATGTCACGATTTTTTGCAGTATCTATTTTTTAGCACAGCCCTATTGGTTGATCAAAAATTACTCATACTTGTCATCTTTCGCCTCGAAACACAATAAGGGAAATGCACACTTATAATCGTATGTCCCATCTGCAGAAAAGTGTAAATATTTTATCCCCCTATGATTAAGGAAGGCTGGAAGTAAAATTCTACAGAGAATACACTCACTACTGGGATAGCTGACGTTGTTAGGAGTGGGAGACACAGGTCGAATGCAGCGCTGACACAGGCACTCTTTCCCATTGAAGGTGACACAGTCCCCCGTAGGAAAGGGCTGTCTGAGGGAGACACAGAAAGAGAGACAGGGGTATGCCACACAATTCATTCAAAAGTCATTCTGCGTCCAAGTACGTTTTGCACAACTTAAAACTCCCAGTTACCTGCAAACGGTGCAAACAAAGCAGGCTGGATGGTAGGTCCTCCCTAAGACTGTCACCACCTCGCCCTCCACAAATTCCCCACAGCCATTACAGAGCGTGCCGTGGAGCCTCTGGAAGTCCAGCGGGCAGAGGTAGTCGCCATTCCTCATGAAGAAACCAGTCTGAGCCAGGTCACAGCCACACACTGCATGCACACACACACACACACACACACACACACACACACACACACACACACACACACACACACACACACACACACACACACACACACACACACACACACACACACACACACACACACCACACACACACACACACACACACACACACACAGTGGAGAAGATATGACAATGTTCAGCTGTGGCTTGTAGTGATGAGTCCACAGAGTGTAACCACCCCACTCTGCAGTTCTACAGGGGCTTCTTAGGTTTGCTTTAATTTCCTGGCCCGGTACTCCACTTATCAACACAGGTTTCATCAGCTCTGATAGACTTACTGTATGCCTGCCCAGCTATGTTGAGCACCGAATGGCAGACAGGCAAAGTGCAGCGACTATGAAAAGCTGCTAAATGCTCAGCTGTATTTTCTCAAGTCAAGTTGATGGAGACTATAGGTCCACATTTTGGTTCAAATTCTATGTGTACATTCTTACTTTATAATGCACCTTCTTTCTATGAGTTGAATTTGTATTTGTTCTAAAGTTCAGTTGATGTATGGCTGTTGAGTAAGAACTCTTCCTCAGTCTGAAGGTGCAGTATTTTGTGGCCCTGTAGGGAAGCAGCGTAAACAGATGGGGAAAAGGGTGAGCATACTGTCTGCTGTGGCAGCGAGACCTGTATGTATAGATGAGATACATGCTATTTAGGCCATCTGATCTACGATTCTGCCAGGATTTATGAAGTGTTTATGTGTAGCATGCGTGTGTCTGATCTGCCCAAAGACAAGTCACTGACAGTGAGGGAGCGCTTTTCTCTCGGCCCCTTCCCGAGTCATCTGACACCGCCCGACCCATTTTTGACACTTGTCGATGTAAACCTGCCACAACACAGAGCGCTGAGATGCAAAGGGACAGATATATATCTGCTCTATGTCTGTTCTGCTGCACCACACTCACAAGTCACACAGGGTTTAAAGGTGGAGTCAACGACTTTGGAGAGTGCTAGTTCTCAAAATATTTGAATATCACCTCGCGATCCGTTAACTGTCCGTACTGTGTGTGGCTGAAGAAAAATCCTGTGACTACGTAACTTAACATGCACAGCAATACTCAGATATTAACCCAGTTGAGGTCATATTCAACATAAGACATCACCATGTAAACAGCATATATTGCTAACCTTAATCACAATAAAATCATATTCAGATTAAGCCATAATCCGATTAAAACATCTGGAGTATTCAGATCTTAATCACTTTATTGTGGCATGTACCTAATTTAATAGACAGAATATACAGAATAGGCTGAATGACATGTACACACAATATCCCCTAGCTGCTGCGCATGTAAACACCTTATTTGGAATGTTGTCTTAACCGGAGTATGGACCTTAATCAGAATATGCCGTGCATGTAAACGTAGTCAGTGTTAATACACAGCCTAGGCTCTAAAAACAGTTACTTACTATTAGTCCAGGCAAAATAGCGTTTTACGACAGACAAATTGTAATAGAATTTTTTTCAGCTGAGATAATTTCTATGAGGTGTCCAGAACAACATACTAAAAGTCCTAAGAAATCCTAGTTGAGGAAATATGTTTAATTCTCATCAATCCGAGATGTGTGCCAATAAGGCGAGACACCAATAAATCCCAATAGGGCAATTTTTTTCCTTTAGTCCTATCAACATGAAACTTTACACAATGAAAGTATCCATGATAATTAAAAAATGTTGTATTACAAGTTTCTTTGAAAATTAATTTTAATATGCAAATGAGCTATACACTAATCGTACATGCCCAAAATAAACCCAAATAGGCTTAATTTTTTCCTTTACTCCTACCACAATAAAACTTGACATAGTAAAAGTATACTTGAAAAGTAACTTTTTTGTATTACAACTTTCTTTTTAAATGCATTTGAATATGCACATGAGCTCCACACTTATTGAATATCCAATCATCCTATACTGCCAATGGGTGATGGCAATGCTGCTTTTAGACTGGCCTCTAACCTGAAAAACTGCCTGGCTTACCTGTCAGGGGTATAACAGGTGCCTCTCATGAATTAGATTAACCCCTCCCCTAGCTAGTGTAATTTTTTACTTTTTTCAGTGCCATTCCCTTCCCTATGCCAAATAGACGAGACTGAAATTGCATGGATAGGGGAGATTGTCACACACCTTGGGACCAAGTAACTCCTTTGTCTACTTTATGCACCATACAGTGCTGCTTGAAAGTATGTGAACCCCTTGAGCCTTTTTGAATTTTATTTATCAATACCAGTATTTTTTATATGAAATAACAGATTTTTGCTTATCAATTCAAAAAAATTATTTTCCGGGAATCAATTGTTAAAACAGATTAAAAGAAATTATTTGCCAACTTTTGTATGTGCAAAAGTTTGTGAACCCTGAGCTGCATTGGTTAACAATTTAACCAATGCAGCTCAGGGTTATGTTTACCTGCTCAATAGCAGGTAAACATAATCAGGTGGGCCAAATTAAGTGATGAAATGGACCAATGTAATGAGAGATCTTTAGGGAAGAAATTGGACGGCACTAGATAAAACAGAGATCAAACCAGGTGAACCCATACAGATCAGACTTGCCAAAAGGGAAAACAATCTCAGAGGATCTCAGGAAGAGAGATGTGATGTTGCACATTTGTCTGGGGACAGCTATCAATTAATTTATTTGGTCATTTGTGCCATAAACAACTTGTGTGCATTCAGATCAGCATGATGCAACAAGAGTACTAACAAGTCTGTGTCATCACCTACTGAGACTGTCTTTTGTTCTGGCAGAGGTAATGGCAGTTTGGACAATGAGCACATCTGCATCGTGCTTTGCATGGTTTGTGATACACCATTTTTATCTTACAAGTTTCTTTGAAAATTAATTTTAATACGCAAATGAGCTATACACTTATCAAATATAGGCTACCCAAAATATATCCGCATAGGCTTAATTTGAACCTTTACTCCTACCACATTAAAACTTTACACAATGAAAGTCTACATGAAAAGTAAAATATTTGTATTAGAAGTTTCCAGAAGGGGTTGGTTGAACGTCAGAACAGGGGTCACATCATACTGCAGAGCTTGAGTTGCCACACACCTCAATGTTGAGTATATGCAGGATTCATCACTGGGATCAAGATTAATCATTGGAAGGAATGTCACTGAAGCTCTCCCAGGGTGTTCATCTAGAAGATGCAGGATCTGCATCATACCAGACAATGATGGCCTTTTGAGAGTGAAGGAGGAGGGTTGTCTTCCACAAAACATCCAACTGTGATGTTTTGTGCTGGCAACAGAGCCAGTGGCTGATACACAACAGGTTCACATATCGGAGGAATCATAAAGTACTGAATGTGTATGCGACCAACCGCAGCAATATCTGCAGCTGTCACTTGGATCTTCAAAGAAAAAAATTAAGCCTATGTTGATATATTTTGGGTAGCCTATATTTGATTAGTGTATAGCTAATTTGCATATTAAAATACATTTTCAAAGAAACTTGTAAACCATGCAAAGCACAATGCAGATGTGCTCAATGTCCAAACTGCCATTACCTCTGCCAGAACAAAAGACACAGTCTCAGTAGGTGATGACACAGACTGGTTAGTACTCTTGTTGCATCATGCTGATCTGAATGCACAGGACCTGTTTATGGCACAATAACCAAAGAAAGCAACAAAAACAAAATAAAGTAGACAAAGGAGTTACTTGGTCCCAAGGTGTGTTATAATCTCCTCTTTCTCCATGCCATTTCAGGCTGTGATTCTACGTCTCGTCTATTTGGCATAGGAAAGGGAATGGCACTAGCCTGGAAATCCAGACCTGCCACTAGGCTCTGGCAAATTAAATGTGCTGCGCCTGTTGGTCTGGACACTCTCCATTGAAGCTCATTAAATATGTCAAGAAATCCTGAGCTACGTTTCAATTGGTTCTATCTGATATGGGCGGGCCAGAGCCCTATGTATGGTACTCTGGGGCGGACGTAAACGGATGACGACAGTGCTGTGCACGCGCCGTCGAAGCCGTAATAGTAAACATAAAAGATAGCTGTGGATATGTTGTTTGAGTTTAAGACGGCTTTGGCCTCGACCCTTTACAATTTGGAAGACGGCACTCAAATCTTTCATTAGCAAGTAAGAGGAATGTTCTGTTTTGCAGACCGACCACGGCAAAAGTTAAATTGAACAGTTAATCCCGCTGTTCGCTAAACAAACGGGGCTTAATACGTCACATTGTTCATTGCTCTGATTGGTTGTAGTGCTATCAAATTGCGTGCAGTGGCATTTGAAGAGACTAATCTAATTCATGAGAGGCACCTGTTATACCCCTGACAGGTAAGCCAGGCAGTTTTTCAGGTTAGAGGCCAGTCTAAAAGCAGCATTGCCATCACCCATTGGCAGTACGATGATTGGATATTCAATAAGTGTGGAGCTCATGTGCATATTCAAATTAATTTAAAAAGAAACTTGTAATACAAAAAAAGTTACTTTTCAAGTATACTTTTACTATGTCAAGTTTTATTGTGGTAGGAGTAAAGGAAAAAATTAAGCCTATTTGGGTTTATTTTGGGCATGTACTTTATTTTTTTTATTTATCCTTTATTTAACCAGGTTAGTCTCATTGAGATTAAAATCTCTTTTTCAAGAGAGACCTGGCCAAGATGGACAGCAGAACACAGTTATACATAAAACACAATACAAAATACAAGTTCAATATTAAATACAGTTGTACAACATAAAAATAAGATTCTTAACTAAAAACATTCACAATTTCCGATTAGTGTATAGCTCATTTGCATATTAAAATTAATTTTCAAAGAAACTTGTAATACAATTTTTTTAAATTATCATGGATACTTTCATTGTGTAAAGTTTCATGTTGATAGGACTAAAGGAAAAAATTGCCCTATTGGGATTTATTGGTGTCTCGCCTTATTGGCACACACCTCGGATTGATGAGAATTAAACATATTTCCTCAACTAGGATTTCTTAGGACTTGTAGTATGTTGTTCTAGACACCTCATAGAAATTATCTTTTATTCTTTTACAATTTGTCTGTTTTTTGACCCAAAAATGCATTACTTTGCCTGGCCTATATGGTGGCCCCCTTTGTTTACATACCCATTTCCAGAGCCTAGGCTGTGATCTCCCAAATTGCTGACTGCACCTTTAATTGTCACTAGATATTATTTGACATGACTATGGAAATTGTTATTCACCCTGTTTCTTTATCATAAAGTTAAATTGAGTTTAGTTTAAAATTTTATGCAGCACTTATCCAAATAAAGAAAAGTGGTTTAGTTTCCTATGGCGTACTTTAATTCAAATGAATGCACATGCAAAGTGAAACACTTCAGAAACAGTGAAGCCCACATAACCCTTCGGTCTCCCCACTGTTAAAATACTGCAGGCTTCTGCGCTCTGAAAGTCTCTTTGTTTCCTCCATGCTGTAAACCCTATTGCAATGCGATGAAAGGGCAACAACAAGAGAAGCCTGTCAGCTTCAATTAGTGGGCACAATGGCCTGCTGAGGAAATGTTTTCCTCGAAGCGGAACAACTCCTGTGAATGACTGTCTTACAACACAGGAGGTGCTCACAACAGACCACTGTAGATGTAGAATATTTTGTAATGAATTGGATTTGATGGCACCAACAGGGCTGACCGATGAATGACCAGCAAATCCTGCAGAACTTTTAAACCAACCTACTTAGAATGAAGTGTGTCAATGCAACCTAAAGGATAGAATGTTACTATGTTTACAGCTTGCATGTGAAACTGTTAATACATGTTTTCATTTAACATTGGACATTATACAGTTTATTGCCTATTTGAAATGTAAAAAGAAAAGTCAACACTAAACTTGCCTGTGATTTTAAGGACACTCAATACATGCACCTGCCTCTGCTCAAATCACCATATTGATACAGTATGTACCCACCCTTGCAGGTAAAGCACTTTATGTGGAAGTGGCTGCTCTGGACTCGCAGCACCTCTCCCTTGCATGGCTCCCCACATCTTAAGCACTGGATGACCCGCTTCCCTGCTGGAGGACTGGGCTGGTAGCCACCCTGACCATGTAGCGCTGCAATACAGGGAGGAATAAAAGAACCAGTTCAGTGTGGACTAAAAAAAATCTAATTTTACAGTGCTTGAGCAATGATGCTTTTAAAATAAAAACGGACACTCTTCGTTTACAAAATGACTTCATGTAATTGTTTGAAAGTCACTTCTATGATCAAATGTTCTGTATCCAAAGAGTCCTGTCAGCTTATCTTCTAATTCAAATTATTTGAAAAGCTAAAAGTTAAGGTTGATTTAGCAAAATGGTCTGTTTGTAACATTCAATGTGGAAAAACAAGACAAGGGTCTACAGCTTAATGCAGACATCGGCACATTCACAATGATGATTTGGGCGGCAGTGGCGAAGTGGGTAGGGTGTTCGCCTCTGGTGTGCAGGGTCGGAGGTTCGATCCCCCGTCTCCCCGCCACATGTCAAAGTGTCCCTGAGCAAGACACTGAACCCCAAATTGCTCCGATAGTTGGCTTAGTTAGCTTAGCACCCTAGTGCTAAGCCTACCCTGCGTGGTAGCTGCTGCTATCGGTGTATGAATGAGTGTGTGACTGGGTGAATGTGTACACACAATGTAAAGCGCTTTGAGTCTGTGATAAACGGAGATATAGCGCTATACAAGTCCATTTACCATTTACCATGATGCTCACATTCTGCCATTTACATATGCAGGTGCCATAATCATAATCAATAGATAGATGAATTACTAAATGAATAAATCAAATAAATGTGCAGGTTGATTTAGAAAATGAGGGGAAATAATAAATATAGGGAAATAAATAAATGTTAACAGAAAATAATCAAATGGGAAATATTTAAATATGAAAATAATTAATTAAAAAATTAGTTATTAGTCAAATAGATGTAAACATTTTAATCGTTTATTTTTGTATTGCTCTGCATACTTATTTATTTTTAAATGATCCTGCACACTTATTTGAAGTTTTGAAAGTATGCTAAGCTTTGCCATTGGCAGTGAGGGAGGGATAAACACAGCAGCTGTGGCTGATTAAATTGGACGGATTAAACTTCAGACTGGCTGATTATTTGGAAAGTGAAGGGATCATCAACACACCTACATCACATCCTGTGGAGGACATTAATATCTCTTCCAAACTCTATGGCAATTTATCTTATAGTTTTAGAGACATTTCATCGAACACTTACACAACTGAACGTAATGTGTGTATGCCACAACAATGTATGCTTTGCCACAACACCACACAAAGACAGACTCACAAAAGAAGTCCTTTTACTGCATATTCTACATTTGTCTCACACTGTAGCAAGAAAGCTCAGCCTCCTTCCTTCTCCTATCTCACTGTCTCCTCTATGTTTATACGGCAGCTGAAGCAATGGATGCCTGTACAATCTAATCACAGCCCCACTTGAGAGGTGAACTTGAATGTGATTAGCAGAGGAGAGAGGGGAAAGAATGTGGCGCGTCGAGAGCGCTCAGCATACAAATAGATAACCAGACACATGGGCTTCTTTCTCATCTCCTTTACAGTCGGACATAAAATGGAAATTCATTATATAGCAGCTACACTTGAAACAAACTTTAGATAATCTCAGATGCACTCACGTGGCTGAGTTGGGTCTGAACCTGTTTGACCCATACAAAAAAGATTTCCACACACTTTTTCTCGACTGTCCAGACTACCCAACTAGGCCTCGTGAACGCTGAGAAAATTGAGTCAAGCACCATTGGTATGTGGCCCCAAGTCTGCCCCACAACAGGAGAGATTTGTCACCACGGTAACAATCATGTAGTAACAAACTAGATTAGGACGGAGAGAGCTATAGCTTTGAAAAGGGTAACATAAAGTTCAATGTGACTTATTGTACAGATCCAGTACACAGTGCTGTGGTGTAATAATAAAACGCTCTATTGTATTGTGATTGTAACCACGTGAAATTTGACCTACACCATCAGATCTTCAGATTTAAAATAAACTAAACAATTGTTATATCTGCCAAACTTAATATGATTCTGGAGGGAATGTAACCTGTCCTTTTGACCACAGCACTCCAAAACCCACAGCCCAAACCGGCCTTTGTTCTAGAGCGCCTCAGCTATTTGTTAATGACAGAGCTGTGATGCCATTGTCAACACAAGTGCATGAAAGCCATTACTCACGCGGGGACAGGCACAGATTTAGTGCCACCTCTTAGAAATGTTTTGAAGGTTTCGTTTTGTTGAGATCCGACTGGGTAAGGAGGAACATGCCATACTATATCGTCTTGTGTTTGCACAGTGACAAAATACATGGTGCACTACAGTTGGTGTGTGTGTGCGAGCGGTGGTCCCTCAGATGTCCAAACTGTCTTCCACTCTTCCTAGATCTCTCCCAGAATGTGAAGCTGATATGGTGTCAAGTATTAGCAAATGGTTATTTTAGAAAGATGGCAAATGGAGGGAAACCTGAGACAGGCAGTTAATCACACAACCCCACTACAGTATGTCCAGCTAGACAACACTCTATTTTAAGTGTATGACACTACAAAGTAATGAAATGTAAGGTAAGGAACTACCCAACATAGTACAATAAGGTCATACAATTCCATTTATATTAGCTAAAAGCTGTATTTGGTCCTGCTATATTCAGTAAAAGAAATCACATACCACACTATTACACAGGCGAAACTCAGCCTAACAAATAATAATAACAATATGCTGTTTAAACAAGGTTTTACAGCACAGGATATGGAAAGAAAGTATCACCAGACCATTATGAATATAGCACCTGGCAGCCAGTGCAAAGTCCTTGTTTGGACGTTTTAACACAATCACGTGGCACCTCTATGGTGGTTTAGCATAGAGAGCAACAAGGAAAACATGATCGACAATTTCAAATATATAATTACAAAAGCTGTATGAATGAGGCTTGACTTGGTATTCTAAATACACAATTTTCAGAAACACATGCCTTCTGTCTCATACCCACACACACACACACACACACACAGACTTCAAAATATCTACCTTTCTCTTTCATGACAGACGTTGGAGTGGGAGTGCTCACTGCAGCGGATCAGAGTGAGGACAAGAACTAACTGAACTGAACTGATTGTACAGGGGAAAGGGGTGGTCCACAACAAAGGGGCACGAGTGTATGTGTATGTGTGTGTTTGGGTGGGTGGGTGTGTGTGTGTGTGTGTGTGCAGTGTTCATATCAAATCACCAATAATGTCAATATTGTAGTCTGTATACATATATCATATGTGTGCAGTATTATGCTTTGTCTAATAGCTTGAGCTCTTATTATTTGAAATATAAAGCAGCGCCTTTGACACACAACAGAATTTTCCAGTTAACTTTGTTGATCTTAAGGAAGTCCAAACACATTCAGCACATTTTGAATCTAATAATTTATAATGGTTTTTCTTATAGTAAATCAAAAGGTTTTCATCATCTACAGAACAGTTTATGGCCAAATCATAGAGAGTTGTGACAACAAGTTACAGTATATAAGAATAACAACTTATTACTGGAAAGATATCACCTGGGCCGTGACAACCACCAGTCGTGGATAATAACCAGGAAATGTTCTCAAAGACATTGAGGACAATTTTTAAATGAATATGCATTAGAGTATTTTATGTTGCTCTAGGTCTACTCCATTGCATTACAGATGGTAATGTTATTTTAACTCCACTATATTTTTTTTACGCTTATCTCTTTTATAGATAAAAACACATATAATATGATGCAGTACTATACCACCTATCTATAAGGTAGCATAATAACATCTAAATGTAACTCTATTTTCAGTATTTTATGTATTACTTAGTACCATCATTTATTACATATTCTATAACAATATAACACTTTGCGATACTTTAACACATTTTATTTTTCTGTACATTTACCTTAAAGAGGACCTATTATGCTACTTTTCTGGTCTTAATTTCTTGTTTTACACTTCTATAGAGCAACCTGACACGAATCACATCACAAAAAACTATGTAGATTTTCGGGAAGCTCTTTCTCTTATTTTGGCGATCCAGCACATCCTGTCAACACTTGAGTGTGTGTGCTTCGGCTCCCTCCGCCTGTGCTTCGGCCATCTCCGCTCCCCTCCCCCCCCTCCTGCAAACCCCACTCCGTTGTGATTGGTTACCTTCCTTCCGGAACACTTTCAGTGGCGGGAAGCGCGAGCATGGACCTATAAGGGCGCGAGGCAGACGCGAACAGGGAAGTGACAACATTACCATACATGGAAACATCCGCGTGGAGACGTCACAAAGTTTTATGCGACGTCACAAATTATGAAAGGGTAGACCGCTTTGAAGACGTGACTTCTCGACTGGCTAGAATAGTGTTTAGTGCTCTGCACAGACACCCCAGATGGTCAGCAGGGAATATGTCGAAATGCATGTAAGTCATTATTTGATCATTTAGTATGGTTAAGCATGACTATGAATCATCATAACAACGTTTATAGGTCATAAAAGTCAAAAAGCATCATAGGTCCTCTTTAATCATCAAATCTTTTAATTGAAACATTGAGTCTCTACTTTTACTCCAAGTAAAGAATGCAAGCCTCTATCATACCACCTTATAAGAAAACAAACTATACATTACTTGATATTTCCGCCGGTATGCTGGCCAACTTTTCACACAGGATGTAGTCGTTGGGGTTGATGAAAGGCAGCTGCTCCATCATGGACTGTTTAGGAATCAGGTAGAGGACCTCGGCGAGTTCCCCATCTTCAATGATTGACATTCGCCGGACAGAGTTCTTCCTCTTGACCCGGTCCATCACCACGTCGTTGCTGGAGCCGCAGATCTTGCCCAGGCTGCTGAGGTTGAGGATGCCCGACATGCTGTCCAGGCTTTCCGCCAAACAATGGAGGCTGCAGACTGACCCCAGGTAGGAAACCATGAAGCAGAAGCTCAAGATGGTAAAGCCCTCTTGTGTTTGAAAGTCAGGTATTAGGTTGCTCTCTAAGACTTGGCAACTGAGTCAGCATGCATGAGCGTGTGTATGTGTGTGTGTGTGTGTGTGTGTGTGTGTGTGTGTGTGTGTGTGTGTGTGTGTGTGTGTGTGTGTGTGTGTGTGTGTGTGTGTGTGTGTGTGTGTGTGTGTGGCTTGTCAATCAGGCAGGCAAAGACTAACTCCTACCACACTGCCCTTAAGAAGATTAGGTAAGGTATATTTTTAGGCTTTATCTTCATGGTAAACAGAGGATCTGAGCTCTAGGAAGTCTCAAATCGTGGTAACCTTCTTCCCACCGTGACAGTGACTTCGACTTGTCATCAAGAGATGCATCATTGTTATGTTACAATACTTATCAGGGGCTCTATTTAAAGCAGATCACCAGCTGCAGCCATGGATTGTATCACCACGCTATGTATGTAGTTAAAATCCTAATATTTCAATCTTCAGTAGACCATGTCCGTGCCAGTCTGGCATTTTCTGCCTGATCTTTAGTTGGATAATGACTGAACAAAGCACAAGCTGGACACAAAATGATAACATTTGAACCAGTGAACCTTTCATAACCCTTAACTCCCTTGCAAATATTGTAAATGTAATTGATGTTTTTTTATTATCAGTAAATCTACTATATTAATCAGCATTGGATGCAGTTGTATGAACTGCTTAGCTATAGAGGGAACAGGAGGTATTTAGAGTACTTGTATTAAGTATGTTAGGGCTGCAGTATAATTCAAGGGCAAACCAGTCCTTCCAGATTCGATTTGGAACTCTCAAGTTTGCATTTTGTGGAATTTAAATGTAAAAAAAAAACTACCCAAATTTTTATAATTTGTTTGATTATGTGAAAAAATAGTGTGGAAGCTGATTAAAAACTAAAGCTCAAAGAACTAAGGAAACCCACTATTTTATCAATATAAATCACTACATTAGCTGCAAACCTGTCCCTTTCACTTTCTTGCACATATAAAGATGCACTTTTTTACCCACAGGAAGTGACAAACAAATAATAAAAAGCACACCAATGTTTAATGGTGTGCCCTTTCAAAAACAGTTAAAAAAAATGTAAATGGGATGAGTATGTGCTCCTGAATTTTACTTAGTAGTAGCTACTGTAATTATATGTATCAAGCAAAATAAACAATGAAATAAATAGTTTGTGGTAAATAAATAAATTATAATAATTAATATTACCAATTAATGATAAAGCTATGTATGTATGAAGCAATATCAACAAGCACAGTAATCATATGTACCTCACCCAAAACAATGCCTGACTCAGACTTACAATAAGGTTTCCGTTATGTAAAAATCTAGTAACTAAGAATTAGTTCAAAAGTACCTGTAACTAAGATAGAAGGTAGACTATGGGAAATAGCTAAAGAGCCCATGAGATGTTTACACAATCATGAGGCCTGTAGTTTACATTGCAAGCATCTATAAAGAGCTCCCTCTACTGGCTGTGATGTGCTGAGGATTTAGAAGGAAATTATTCTGGTTCTCTGCCCAACCATGTACTACATGTTAAGATTTTGATCAAGTGTTTTGCTTTTTTTGAAAACATTCTTACCCTTTTACTGTGGAGATACTAGCCTGGCACCGCCCACCTACCTACTTCCGCTCAATTTTCATTTCACTTCAGTAGTCAAATTGTACTTCTGTACGAATGAAATTAAGTAATGGACTGGTAGGACCAGGCTATGGAGATACTGGGCTATCCACAGTACTCTTTTTGAGTTTCATTAATACGTTTGATATGTTTTGACGTTTTTTTTTTAAACACTGACATTGTACTATAGTACCTAGCCTGGTGCTACCAGACCATCGTACTTCATTTCATTTGTACAGAAGGTCTGGCAGTGCTGTAATTGGCAAATGTTCAATCATGGAGGCGGGTGTCTGTTAAAGTTTAAAACTATTGGATCTGCCCAGTGCCACTCTGGATTAGCCAACCAATCGCATAACGTTTGGTCGTCATGTGTGTCATGAGCCGGCTTCTGGCAACTGAAACTGGAGCGTGACTTCGACGTCATCGTTCTTAGCCACTCGCTCTGTTCGCTGATTGGACCGGCTGTCGAATCTCCGGCAAAACTGGGAAATGGGCTGTACACCCAGACTGACTACTGAAGGGAAAATAAAAAAAAAAAAAAAAGGGAAAATTGGCCGGAAGTAGGCGGGCGGGCGGAGCCAGACTATGTAGTACCTGTACTGGCATTTAAACCTGCAAAGGCCACTAGGGGGCAGTAGAAATTGTGAACACACTATTGACAAATGTACTGTTAGCAACATTATCAATAATTTGGAGTCTTGTTTTGGTCACTTCGCAAATGTAAGTTCTCTTTATATAATTTTCTTTAGCACTGTTTTTGGTCCAGTGCTGTGTCAGCGGCACCAGAGTAAGGTATGTATTTTTTTCACTGAAAAAGACACAATGAGAGCCGTGGGAGTCAACCAAAATGGAAGTTGCGGGCTGGGCAGATAAAGAATGTGCTGAATCTCAAATCAGATTGTAAATCGTTCACTAGGAACGTCACCTTGTCACATTGTTTTCATATAGTCATTTGATAGATTCTTTTTATAATCGTTTTAATTTTTTATAGCGCAAAGTGTGCCCTAATCAAACTGTTTCCCTCTACTACTGTAGGATGTATATAAATATTCCAATGCAAACGCTACTTATGACCTATACAGTATAATTAATTAAACCAGGCTGTGATGAATCATCAATACAACATCAGTCAATCAGTAATGGATGGTACCAAGCAAAAATGTAATCATCACGTTTATTTACACCGATTATGTAGCAAAGATTACAACGTAAAAAAAGGTGACCTGTGTTTTTTTAGGCCTTGGAAAATAGATAAAATTCCCTTCTCCAAGTACATAGTGATATCTCACTGATCATACCCAGTTGCCATGTATTACATTGTACATTGTAATACTATTTGGGAGTAACTAGTGCTAAATGTCAGCTTCATTAAACTGCTCAATTTACTGCTGTAGAATCAACAGACAAACATGGTTTCAGTGAGGTGTGCAATAAACCCTGTCCAAAGGGAGAAATATAAAAACTTGTGGAAAACTTAGGAGTTGATGGAAGGAGATGGAACCGTGTCGTCCTCCTCCTCCTCATCCTCATTTTGCTCTTCCTCTCCCTGGTGTAGCGGCTCTCTGTCTGAGTCTACCGCCGCCTGCTGCTCCGATCGTTTGGTTGTCTTGTTCAGGGTCCCACCCTGCAGAAAAAAAACATTATAATTGAATACACTGTGTACTGTACTACTACTACTAATCTCGAAAAAGCGTAATATCATGGAAAAGTCCATTAAAAAAGTGAAACTTTTAATAGGGGAGAGTGGCCTAAGTTGTGCCACTTTTTACTCAAAGTGACTTTAAATTGAGGCCTTGACAGTAAAGTCTCCAACTCAAATAAGTACATATATTTCAGGGTGTTGTGCATCCCTGGCAATAAAAACTTTGGATCTGGAATAAACTGTTGAAGAAATATAGCTTTCAGAAAAAAAATGTCTTGTGGCACAACTTGCCTCCGGTGTGGTGTTAGTTGTGCCATTGGAGAAAATACCATGGGGTAAATTGTGCCATTTATATATATCTCATAAACTGTAATGCAAGACAAATCCATTAGACAATCACTTATTTAAGGTTTATTTAAAGTAAATATTTTACAAAGATTGAAGGTCAATTTTCTTAAAGAGGACCTATGATACTTTACGACTTTTATGACCTATAAACGTTGTTATAATGATTTATAGTCATGTTTAACCATACTAGCGTATCAAATAATTACGTACATGCATTTCGACGTATTCCCTGCTGACCGTCTGGGGTGGCTATGCAGAGCACTAAACACTATGGCAGCCGGTCGAGAAATAACTTGTTCAAATTTCCGGGTATCGTGAGTCACGTACCCGGATGTTTCCATGTATGGTAATGCTGCTCAGGCAAGCTCCGGCTGCATGACCCCACCTTCCTGAAAATCTCCCACTGCTGGAAGGAAGGTAACCAATCACAACGGAGTGGGGTTTGCAGCAGGGGGGGAGGGGCGGAGAAGCTCAAAGCAGTGTGTAGAGAGAGACTACTGTGCTCGCTAGGGTAAGAGGAAGAGTGTCCCGAAAATCTAAATAGTTTTTTGTGATGTGATTCGTGTCAGGTTGCTCTATAGCAGTTTTTAACAAGAAATTAAGACAAGAAAAGTAGTATAATAGGATCTCTTTAAACAAGGCCAAGCAGATCTAGGTGGTTTCGCACGCAAAGCTAACAATGACAAAGTCACCATCATCATCTTTCTGGCCATCTGAACTCTTGTCAGTGGTGTAGTTAAGTGGAATGGAGATGTCAGTCTCTTTTGAGCTACTGTAGACAATCACTTTCTTTTGGTGACCAGCATATACAGCCATGCCAATGGCACAACTCTCAGAAATGTACTTTGCACTAGCTGCTCCGCCCTTGTAGAACCAACTGCCACCTGGCATATGCGATTCCCTCTCCATTTCTGCCTTTAAATCATGGCTCAAAACCCATCTGTACACCATGGTTTTTCCTCCCAATTAACTATCTTACCTCTGCACTACTATCTTTGTTCATATGTGGATGTCTGGGCTTTATGTCTTTTATTTTGGTTATTGTTATTTTACCTTAATTTTTACCTACTGAATGCACTATGTAAAGCACTTTGGACAGTGCAAACTGTTATAAATGTGCTTTTATAAATACATGTTACTTACTTACTTACCTATAACTCACCTAGGCCCTCTGGCACAAATCACCCCATCCCCAGAATTTTGGATGAATACGCATGATGCAGCAGTTTAGGGCTGACATCGTGCTAACTATATAGACACAAAGTGTAGCATACTGAAGCACTAAAACACGTGTCAAATGTTTTCAAACGTGTCTAGAATTGTTCAGACACAGTAATCAAAAAACCTTGATCATGGAAATTTTACTTTGAAAGGCAAAAAACATTTTTTTTTTTAGCTTAAATGTGCTTATATCTTATTCCATGTTTCTCCCTTCTTTACAGGATGAGTTTAATGGATGGCTCTTCTTAAATATGTGGTCACATTTCCAATTTCTTCTATGGTTTCCTAGAAACAAGGGGTGGCACAACTTGCCCACCGGCACAATTTAGGCCACTCTCCCCTATATTCTACATTCATTACACAAGTCAAATATGTCAGTCCTTTTTCTTTTGTTTTTAATTATTATTTTGATGATTACGGCTTACAGCTCATGGAATAAAATATCCAGTATCTCAAAATATATTAGAATATTACACAAATCCAATCAAAAAAAGGATTTATGATACAGAAATGTCATCCTTCTGAAAAGTATCACATTTATTTTAGATTATTTTTACTTCATGTGTAATAATGAATCGAGAATATATGAAAGTTGCACTTTCTGAATTTAAAAAAAAATTCAGATAAAATACCCAGCACATATTATGTAAAAAGGTAGACAGGCAGTCTGTGGGATGTCTGACCTGTCTGTGGTCGACGATGTTGAGAATGACAGAGGTGACGATGCAGCAGATGGCGTTGGCTAACATGAAGATCATCATCCTCTGCCAACGCCACAGTGGAATTTTGGTTTCACTGGGCGGAAAATAAGAAAAGAAAAAACGTCCACGGTAAGAGAAACGGTTTCATTTTGATGCATTGCAATCAGATCTAAATGGTTAGTATTGCCCTACCTAGACTTGGTGCCCAGAATCTGCCCAACAGCCAGATTGGAAACCCCGATCCCAATCATCTGTATGGAGGTGGCCAGACCCATGGCTGTTCCCAGAGTGGCCTGAGGTACCACCAGGGGAATAGACGGCCACATGCTCGCCTGGAATACAGAACGGATCAATTCAGTTAGAAACAAAACACTTGTCCTAAACAAGAGGCACACAGACACTGACTGAATGATTAGATGTTCCTTCTCCAGAGGGTCTGTAGTCATTTGTCCAGTTTATTCCAAAAGGAGAAGTAAGTGATGTTTTTTGTTAATATACATGTTAAATCACAATATATTCATACAGCAAACACTTAAAGGAATATTTCACCCATAGGGAACCGGCATTCTATCATTATAAAATCACTGTTAAAATATAATGAATGAGGTTTTTCTTCCCACAGTGTTTCCTCAGTCTTCCCTTGGCCCAGCTGTCCTGTTAATCCCAACCCTACATTTTACCATGTGTGATGTCACACATGGTAAAATGTAGGGTTAGACAGTGAGACCATAAAACACTCTTTCTGCCTTTTCTCAGGCTAGGATGAACCGATTTCTAAAATGTTTGCACATTTATACTACATAGGATCTCAGAGTTCATTACACCTTCATATTCCCACTGGTGAAGTAGGTCTTTAAACAGTATGCACAGTTCATAACACAGGGATCCCAGTTCATAAAGTTTTGTGGTAATTGCCAGATACAATTTCGAGTATCCCACTCGTCGTATCCAATCAGGAGACAGAACGCTATAAAGAGGCAAGTCTCTGTGGGCTTTTTATTATTAGGACAAAAACAATGAGCCAAATGTATCTCTAGACCAAAAAAACACCTCTGACATACATGCATCTGACGCTAGAATCTTTTAAAATTCCCCTCAGCACATACAAATGATCAGCCTCAAAGAATGGATGTGTTAGAAATTTAAAAACCGTAAAAACAACGACTTCTGCGACTTAAACTCACCGCAGCAAAGGAGTAGGTGACTCCCAGCCATATGGTGGAGACCAGAGGGGGGACAAAGGTGAATGCCAGGAGTCCAAACACAGGCAGCGTGAGGACAGCACAGGCCACTGCAAAGATGCCCCGCAGACCCACCAAATCCTGGAAAGAACACAAGAGCATGTCGCATGTGTTATTCCAATTTATTTTATATATCGCCCTATTCAAAACACATTTCATTTACTCACTATGAGAATGCCCACGCCGGCTGAGAGGACCAGCGAGCTGTCATAAACCGCCCCGGCGATATAGGACGCCTCCTTCTGACTGTAGCCGCTGTACTTATCCTGAATGAATTTACTAAAAAGGGGAGAAAAAAATACAACAGTTGAATGTAAAACGAAACAATGCTTTTAAGTATGTTTTTACACATATCAATACAGTGGTTTTATATAATATATACACGTTCCAATGAAATTCTCTACCTGGCATCTGCGATGAACGGGAAGATGCCATTATAGAAGAACATGATGGTGAGAACCAGCAGCCAGTACCTCAGCGACAGGAGCTTAACATCCTGAATCCTCTACACAAACACACCACAGAAACGCATCCATGTTATTCTGTGTATATACCCCCAAACAAAGGAAAAAAAGTAATGTAAGATAATCGCTCTGAACTTGATGATGTTTAAAGTGGCTAAGTTGACATTTTTGTTTATTCTAGCAGCTTTTGGACTAAAGCAGTGTTATTTTTTACAACACCAGTGTCCAAGTGTGTGTCATCCGCACATTCATTTGTTTAGGAAGCGGGTGAAAGAGAAATGGCAGGATGCATCGCAATGAAGTAATGTATTTATATGTGATTATGTAAGATTATTAATACTAATATATAGTAATATGGTTACGCAAAGCAAAAACTTTAATATAGAACAGTTCATAAACACTGGAGGTTCTGGTCTGCCGGCCACAAATAGTTTTGTCTAAGTTCCCGGAACATCTTACCCGAGCAAATAAAATAAAAAAGCATTGTTTTCGATAGTGGTCTGGTTTGCATAAGTAATTTATGATCATCAGACGAAAAAATTGTGACCATTTGACGGTTAACATTTAATAGTTCCTCACAGGAGGTTTAGATGGTGTTGGATACCATGGATGGATGGATGGATGGATGGATGTTATGATTAAAAAAAAAGATGTTCATACCACTTTGCGGGACTCCTCTCGCATGGTGTCATGCAGACCCCGCTGCCTCATTCCTATCTTGTCCAGGGCGCTGACTATTATGGCGGACACAAAGCCCATCACGCACAACAGTGCTCCTAGAAAAACAGATTATAGTGTGCTATGCAGCGTGAGAAGTATTGTGACTAAATCATAACAAAATGTTCTAAAATGAATGTTTGAAGTTTCTATGCCCTCTCTTAGGGCCTACCTACCTCCCCACAGCGTCCACTGCATGCCATAACTTTCCTCAAACTTCTGGGTGAGGAAGAAGTTGAGGACTGAACCCAGACGGGAGAAAGACAGGGTCAGACCAAAAGCCAAGGCCAGCTCCTTTCCTTTGAACCAGAAGGCCGTGATGCGGTTCTGGACAACTGGTGAGGAAGAGTAGATGGGGGGAGAGAGAGTGGTTTACGGAACGTTGACAACGTGAACAGTATGTGCATGACTTCTGTACATTTGCCCTTACTGGTCAGAGATCCATTGCCGGATCCAAACAGCAGTCTGCCTGTGAGCATGAGTGGCAGCAGGTAGGGAGTCCCTTTGAAGTGGGAGCCCAGTGCAAACATTGAGGAGCCAAGGACACACAGGAACGAGAACAGAAACACTCCAACTGCAGAGAGAGGAAGGAAAAGGGAGAATCAATTAACAATGATTGACCGTAAGTTATTGGTTTGATTTTGCCGATAATATACACACGGACTCACAGCGGTTGCCTAACTTGTCAATCAGGAACCCAGCGAGGACCACCACTATTGCATTCCTGTCGGTGGGAGTGAAAAGGAAATTATCAACTATAGCTGTTTTTCTGATCAGCCATTTTATCAGAGCCATTGTGTGTGTGTGTGTGTGTGTGTGTGTGTGTGTGTGTGTGTGTGTGTGTGTGTGTGTGTGTGTGTGTGTGTGTGTGTGTGTGTGTGTGTGTGTGTGTGTGTGTGTGTGTGTACTAACGTCCAAGCATAAATAGCATAGAGAAGATTGTACTGCTGAGGGCTCATCCCCAATCCCACCACACAGTCCAGCGTCCCATTGATCACCGTTGCGTTGGGACATGTCAGGTTCTGTCAGGAAATAAACAACCACAGACTGAGAGGACGACACACACACACTGACACCAAAGTTCGAACTTGTGTAGAGAAACGTAATTACAGCTAATTATATACATATGTTAACTATAATAAGTAAAGTGTAACTGTGCAGTGTAATAAATAATGTGAGTTTTTTTAACTTACACCTTGAAACTGGTCCTGCAAAACACTGGGTATGTCGAAGCAGAAGTAGGAGCCAAATGTCAGCAGGCAGTTGAACAACAGCACCAAGAAGCGATAATATGCTGCAAAAAAAAAATTGTAATATGAATTTGATATCCGCAGATTCAGAATACATATTAACATCGCGATATGTGAGGACTTGTGGCACTTATTCATTCACAATAAAGCTTTAAAGATCCCCCACCCTAAGTGCTTTACAACATATTAGACATATACTAACAGGTATTACAGATAATGAGGTAATACAGACACATTATACCAGGTTTGATTACATTTTCATGGTGTGCACTGTGAATGTCTTAAGTATTAATTGGGCAATTAAAAACCCTAGTGGAACTTGGAAGACGAGCTGAGGTCTTTCACCCGAGTAAAGAGTAACAAGACCACAATGTAAAAGTACGAGTCATAAGCAGCATCAGGAACTGCCAAAAGTACAAGTAGACCCTCATTATGAAGATTGTCCTATTTCATTGTCATTTTGGATGGGAAACTGTTGACCTCACTGGGAAAATAAACTGAACAATAAGATTTTGCGCAGGTGAATGTCTGAGCGAGTAAAAATAGCCTATGGTCTTTCTTGTATTTTATAACACATTTATGAGATGACCGGTGACCGCATCGATATCCACAAGGTTTTCGCCACTTCCCACTTTAGTCACGAGCTCAGTTTAAAATGCTGACAGGGTTATTCAGTGGCCCAGTTTTTCAGGGAAGTTTGTGGACGGTTACAGCTATGGTCATATAGCAATGCAACGTCTGAAGTAGCCTAAAGTTTTGGTCAATATAACAAAAGTCAGACGTAGCCCACCTTTCTCCGCCGCCGGCTGCGCCATAGTGTGTAAACAAAGAGAGCGGCTTTAAAAACAAACGTCCAAAATTACATCCTTCAGTAGTGTTGTTTACGGTTAGCAGGCTGCGTTCACTGTCTGTCGCAACCATAGATAGCATATTAAAGGTCGTAACTCTGCAACCCTTCCGCTGCTGTCCGCACACCACGGATCTTTAAACCACGTGGATCGATATTTCGTTGACACAGGAAAGGGCGGATGGTTTGGAGATCTGCGCACCCGCCGACGCTGCTCCTTCTGTTTTTTATCCCCCGACTGGAAACTTTATTGTAGAGCTGGATGTTTTGTCCCTTAGCGGACACCATCGAAGCGATACACACAATTAGCGTTTTAGCAGTGGGATCATGTACTGTAAACATAATGTGTTCGAGTTTTTGAACATGTGAAATGTCAGTGTTGCGCAGAGCCAAAACATGGGAAGTATCCGAGTCCGAGGAAAGCGACAAAGAGACAAAAGCCGGTATAAACCGAGATGAGAGCAGCGAGAGAGGAGCGGTCAGCCCAGACTTGATAAATGAGGATACGGGTTCAGAACACCACCAGTGCAAAACCCTCCCATCGTCAGCCACAACAAGTCAGCCCAGTAGAGCTCCAGCGGCTGCCTTGTCTCCCCCGAGACCAGATGGACGAGGCACCCCGAGTCCCGCGAGGAAACGCCGCTCCAAGGAGGAGGTGGAGGCGGACAGAGAGCGAGCCAGGGAGAGGAGGAAGGACCGGGAGAGACACAGAGCTGACAGAGCCCGGGACAAAGAGGACAAGAGACGGGAGCAGCAGAAGAGGAGAGTGGCCGCGGAGAACCTCAAGAGCATCCGGCCCGAGAACTGCCTCAGGTGTCTGACCCTCTGCATAGACCCAGGCAGGTACAAGGACTTAACGTGGTGGTACCTTCAAAGGCCGTCGGAAATCCAAATTCAATGACTAACCTATTTTGGGAAAGATTTGTAGAATGTATTTTTTTATGTTAGCCTACTTTGTAATAGGCCTACTTTAAAATGCATCTGGATATTGACTTCAAGTAAAATATTTATTTAGATATTTAAAAAAAAATATATTTTTAGATATTTTTGACAAATAAGCTCAAAAAGGCAGTCAATTTTTAATGTATATTACATTTAATCAAATTTTATTTTATTTTATTTATTTATTTATTTATTTATTTGCAATTTCACTCTTAGCCATTTGCTTTTGGATTGCAACAAAAAAAGGACACAGGAATTTAAGTCCATTCAAATCCACGCAGCTACTGGATTAAAAAATAAATAAATTAAAACGTTTTGCCACTCAGTCTCTGAAAATAAATAAATAAACAACAGCCTATAGAGACTGCATTGCTCATTTAGTTTCATTTTGCTACTCTGACCATAACCATATGTGCAGCTCTTCTGCAACAGGATGGCTCAGACATCTTGCTGGACACCCTGGCCGCCTTTGACTGGAGGCTGAACATTGAGAGCCAGCAGCTCCCACGCAGCATCACCTGGACCAGAGACTTAACTCAGGTAGGTAGTTACATCACACTTTTGGGTCACATAATGTCTGTAGCACAAACACCCCTCAACCTGCAACTTCTTCAACATTTATTTATTTGCTCTATTCCTACATACATATTCCTTAATTATCTCATTTCTCATGTGGGGATCATATTACCCTTCTGTCTTTAGCAGGGAGACAGAGGCTCAGTGGAGGAGGAGCAGGTGGTCCTGGTGCTGGATCTGACCCACTTCATGGACATGGCGATCTCTGTGAAGAAAGTGAGCAGCCTCTGGAGTTGTAAAAAATTAATGTTGCCGGTGGAATTTTTGGAGACTTCTTTGTAATTGTTGCCTTGTACAATGCACGTTTAAAGCTGGGGTGGAGGCTTTGGGGAGAAAGTGGCAGTTGGAATAGAGATTCGAATCCAAATACCTCAACCGCTCCACTTGTTCTCTTTGGCCCCTCCCCTATGGTCCTTCCCTGACAGGTTCTACACCAACAAAGTTGTGCCAAAGTGAATGGACAGTCCCAACAGCCAATAAGAACAGAGAATCAGAGCCTCACTCTGATTGGTCAAAGTGTACAGCTCATGTTAACGTTGACCAATCAGAAATCATATACCCCAGCTTTAAGTAGTTTCTTACCATTTGCAGATGGTGGACAGTGAAGAGGAGGAGACTGGGGTGGGGTCTGTTCTCAGTCCTATTGTGGAATGTCTGAACCGCAACGCAGAGAAGGTGGTCACTCTCTTAGTGACAGACTCTGGGCCAGATTACACGTAAGTAAGTAACGGTATTTGTGAGATAGCTATATGTTTTGCCCCAGTTACTTTCTGATGAACTAACTTAACTTAGACCATGTTTCCACCTGGGATTAACATCTGACTTTTTGAATCTGGTTACAAGTAGACAGCTCTCAGTCCGTGTGTTCCCACTTGTATTTTCAAATGTGACTTCTTTGCCTACTTGTGATCCGATTCCATTTACCCGCGCTGTATTTAAATCAACACGCACATCATTTTCGTTTACATTGCTGTTTTTAACCGGTGGGGTTCAAACAAGTAAACATACAGGGCTGTACAGTGCCACAGTTTTAATCGCATTTGCTATTAAAATGCATTACATGCAAAGATAATTACAAGTCTAGGTTGACGAGATAGGCTACTGTCTCATTTAGACAAGGAGGAGCGATGTTTAACACTGCTTAGAGGGCTCTACATTAACCCTCGCCAAATGCGGCTAAATATCATAGATAGTATATAAAAGTAAACACTCTTAGGCGAGGCGAGTAAGGTATTACGCCACTTTGGCAGGTGAAAGATGTGTGCTCGCCGGGCGGCTTTTCTAACGTCTGATACACTCTTCACCAGTACATGGCTTTATATGCAGTTAAAGCGGCTTCGAGTAACATTTAAATATCTTTTAAACAGCCTCATGTTTCCTCTGATAATCATAAATTACCTTTAACAGCAAACGAGACCATCAGTGCAAAGAAAGACGTTTTTAAATAGTTTTTATTACTGCTTTTGGTCTGGTCGCACACCCAGTCCGATTTTTGGTTCGCTCGTGCAAGCTCTATGGTCACATATCCGTATTGGTCGCAGATTTCAGTGTGGCGCAGCAACGTGAATTGAGAAGCCTATCCCTCCAGGTGAGGGAAGGGGAGCGGGAGCCTTGTTTGATACAGTTATTTGTCGTCATAATGACTGATAACGGGGCTGAACCATCAAAGAAAAAAAAAAAATGCAATGAAGAAAAGCTAAAAGGGAGAGTGATATAGGCTAGGGGGGGGGGGGACGAGGGCGTTGCCAAGCAACGTGTATACAATTTCACGAGAGCGAAACTAGACTGCAGTGTTTACTCCTAAATGAATGAGCGGTTGGTACTAACACAAAGTTTGCTTTGCTTCACCATCATCATATAACCATTATCTGAAATAGTCATTATTTACATCAACAACATCGTTCATTCGCTTTCTGTGAGGAGTCGGACACACGTAATCTTTCAGCTCCGTGAGAGAGAGTAGTTAGCAATCAACATTGCAATCAGGTGCGTGTGGCAGTGACTGGCATTAGTTCATGCAGTGTCAAAACCACTCTCACGGAGCCGAAAAGAGTCCTCACACTTTCAACACACGGACATGCACTGTATTGCTCCCTTCTCAGTTCACACCACACTCACGCGCCTGGCACGCGCTAGTAAACAGCTTTGCGACAGCGGGCGTCGTAAAAATACTACCGCTTTTGTCCAAAGGGGACGCCAACGTGCCATGTTACTCGTAGTGGCTCTAAGTTACTTTACGTGCGAACAGAATATTGCCTGTGCGCCTTCACATTAAAAGCCTGTTACTAGCCAAACGCGAGTTGACTTTTATTTTTAAACAGATAAGAACAGGAAGTCGTTGCCTTGCAGCTCTCCAGTCAATAGCAGCAATTTTCGTGTTTTCAGATTTACGCAGTGAAAACAGAGGACAGAAAGCTTGTCATTTGCAATACTGGCGGATGCAACTAACGTTCATGAGGCTTCTATAGAAGCTGCATGAATGCCAGTGATGCATTTCCAACGTATTTCCACTCAGGCAGGTGGCGGCAGTTGAGTAGGAGGTCCCTAATGTGGACAAAAGTCACATTGGTGTTCCCACTACCAAATGAATGCGGACACATCCGACACAACCGACGTAAACCACCTCCGAATGTGGTTTTTGTGATCCGATCTCAATGCGTCTTGAGAGTGTTTTCACCTGTAGTTAGAGCTGTATTCACGTGATCGGATCACAAAAACCACATGTTAAAAGACAAATGGAAACGGGGTCTTATTGTTTGGAGGTTGATAACACTTGGCTGAATTGATTTATTGTTTTTTTTAAACACAGAGTTGATGATTGCGGTTTGCATTTAGTCGATGAGACACTTCAATCCAAACTTGGGATGGACAATTCATACATGGAGGAGGTCAGTCTATTTTGATCTCTTCCATACAATTCCTCAATTGTATATTTCAGATGGTTGCTGGGGAACAGATAACTACATGTTCCTGTTTAGATACAGACGTTGTAAGGTGCAATTGGCACCATCTTTATTTCTCTCTGTAGGTTCTTGTGTACCTACAGCTCTGCAAGAATGTCTCCCTGGTCTTCCTGGATAGCTGGCAGGAGGTCACTAACCATGTGTGTGCTGTCACCAAGGCCTTATCTAAACGGCCTTACAAGTATGCAATCCAGTCATTGTCACAATACCAGAAAAAGATAGTAAAAATGGTTCCCCAAGCATAAAAAAACAGAAATGTGGCAGACATGTTCACATTAAAACTATAGTGCATAACTTTTTCATATAAATGAATGACGGTTATATTCAAGCCATCGCCTAACAAGTTGACACAAAGTTAAGTAAGCCTATCAGCTCCACAAAACTCTCTATGTACTTCTCAGAGACTTACAAACTGGTGTTGCCCTCCCCCCCACACTGGCGCATGAGCTCAGAAAAATCCCTAGAAGCACTCAAGAAATGTTTCAGTTGTTGATTCTACTTGCTAAAAAAAACCTGGACGTACAGCAGAGGGTAGAAACTCCATGCACGATCATCAAAGGCTTATCTCATCAGATTTGTTGTAATTGCTCAGAATTCCTCATGGGGGCAACAGAATTTAAGCACTATAACTTTAACACTGCACCGTTAACACCTGACTTATCCTCCCCATCCACCCACAATTATGAGATCTCCTTCCACGTCCTTTCCAGACTGCTGACTGAGCAAACAGAGCTTCCCTTCTGCGTGGACGGCTCCTGGGCTAGTGGTGTCCGTGTGGAGAGGGACGGCTCCGGTCTAATCCAGGTGTGGAGCAGGCAGATCCAGCAGTTTAACAGGGTCAGCCCTGCCGTAGCCTCGACTGTGACCGAAGCCTACCCGTCCCCTCAACTGCTGCTCCAGGTACACCCGAGGTTGCTTCAGTAAGGTCTGGCAGACAGTGCTTGGGATTCACATAAGGACCAGCCACAGTGTGCACCTGAGGCATTTTTGAGAATTCAGGGGAATATGTGTATTTTATTTTATTTTTTTAATTATTATTGTTTTATTGAGTGTTTTGTTCAACATCGTGTAATTTTAGTCAACCGTTCAACTGACTGCTGTACATATATATACCAAAACAGACAACAATAGAAGAGATAAAAGATAAAAACAGTACTAATATTTTTTAATAATAATCATTTTTATTTACAACCAAATCATTAACTTTTTTTTATAGGCATATCAGAACTTGGAGTCAGAGGAGGACAGAAAGGGTTTGCTGGCTGGCCTCCTGGTAAAAAGTGGAGGTAAGGAGAGACGTGTAGGGCCGGAGATATCAGCTAGAGTTTATCGTTGCGTCACAGCCCGGAACCCCCAACTGGTCCTGGACTAATTTGTCCACTTGAGAAGGCGGTAGATGGACGTCAGCGAGGATTCATCTGGCTTCCAGTGACACCTCCTCACCACTTGGCAGCTAATATGTTAATGTTGATGTTTACAAGCTAAAAATATGTCTTCGATTAGATATCATGTTCACCCTTCCGGTAAAGCACTATTTATATACTCCTATGAACTTCAACAGATTCAAGCAAGAAAATATTTGAACAGAATATATTTAGTGAAATAAAGTAATTATGGTGTGTTATTTTGGATCTGTTTATGTTGAAATGTAAGACGTAGTCTCAGTGGGACCTCCTTGTTCTTGTTTATGTAAGAAATGGCCGATTAAAAATGAACTGCAATACATCTTCTCATTTTTTGGTTTTTATTTTAGAGAATTTTCCTGAGAAAGAAAGTTCATAAACAAACTGTACAATGTACATAGAAAAAAAAATCCTTTCGTAAGCAAGAACACAACCACTTTTGGTGTCCGCGCCAAATGCTGATTACAAAACACACATTTACTGTACAAAAAGTCATGTTCACTGTATCAAAAAGTACCTCCATTTCCTCCTGAGAGTAACAAACACTTTCATTGGATTCACAGTCGAGTGGAATCTGGCAAACATCAGGCCTCGGAGCAGAACAGACGGCTCTCAATAGCCCCATGGTAAAAATCGGCTACTACTCTATCTCAACTTACCTCACTGTGCACTCACTCCCTTCTCACCATTCATTCAAGCTGTTTAAATGTCATAAGCTGGCTAAATATAAAAGAGCTGCAACAATCAAATTTAAATACTGCTGAAGAAATATTGGCTAAAAGAGTATATCGCTCTTATCCGACAGGAGTTTTGGATGGCAATGGTAGAATAGTGGTGTGCCAAAAAGTCCCAAATACTTCTTGTGCAATATACCCTTTTTCCATGTTTTTCAACATTACCATGGGCCCCAGTTGTTTCTAGAGACTCCCAAAGTATGAGAAAAAACCACCCTCTGTCTTTTTCTCCATCTCAACCTTCCTGAAAACTAAGTTTTCCCTCCTCTTATGATGTCATAAGGGGAGAAGCCATGCCACCTCATTCCCAACCTAACTTAGCACTACCTCAACATGTAAAAAGCCACACCCACAGATCCCAATCAAAGCAGAGTGGGCTTTTTCGGAAGGTGGGGCTTAAAAAGACAGGCTCTTACAACGGAGCGTTTCCGACAGAGGCTGGAAAGAAGAGATTCAGCAATGGCATTGTGAGAAATAAAGTTTTTTTTTTGGACACTACACCTTGAAAACAGTTTCTAGGAGGAACCCAAATCACAATCTTGAACCTGAAAATGAGCATCATACGTGACCTTTAAGTCATGCCCAGCGGCATCTTTTGCATTGGTAATCCTCAGGCTCTGAGCAGCAGCTGTCATAGTCACTGCTGGGCGGGGTCGGAGGGCAGTGGTGAGGGCAGGGTAGAGTCTGTGGTGACGTTTGACAGGGGCACTCGCACTCATAGGGGACTGTGTCGGGAAGCGGACTGCTGCATGGGCTCGGCGAGGCACAGGCACTAGGGCTGGGGCTGGGGCTGTAGGTAGGGCTAGGGCTATGGCTGGAGCCATGGCTGGGGCTATGGCAGGGGCTGGGAGGTTGGCAAGTAGACTCCTCTCGGTAATCCTCGGGCAAGTCCGTTTGCTCCTCCGAGGCCTCTGGGCTGTTGCTGAGGGTGAAGACCCAGCCCAGCTGCGCGTGTAGTAGGGTGTGCAGGCCCGGGGGAAGCTCCACAGCAGTGAGTACATCGGGACAGTGGGGCAACTGCTGTCGGAGGCGGGCACAGCACAGGTACTGCAGGGAGGTGGGCGTGTAGCAGGCGCGGATCACCTTCATACTGCTCTTGGCGGCCGTGGAGCACACCATGGGGTAGAACTTTTTGTTCTGTAGCCGAGTGGCAGCGACACCTGTGGGAGAAGCAGGAGCGAGAGCAGGTTATTGAAATGCTTTTTTTTTATTGTGTTTTATGTAGCTCACAAGACTTGCTCAAATGACAGAGTAACAGGCACCTATGCAGTGGCGATTCTTGTAGAAGGTCAGGGTGCCATGCCAGGTGTCCAGGTGTACTCCTATAATGGAGCCTTGGCCAAAGCGAGAGGAGAACTTCACTCTGTCACCTTTGTGTTGGAGGGTGCCTTAAAACAGATCCAGATAAGAAACAGGATTTGACTTTTCTTGTAGTGTTCAATAAGTCTTATCAGCACTTATAGCATCAAAAAAAATTATCCCTGTAAATGTGTCATATATTGCTTTTTAGATTGATAAAAGTGCTGTGTCATGCTACCTAGGGGTCTATACCCGCCCTCCTTAGGTCACAAGATAAGTTCTGCATAAATATGAAAGTGTGTTTGAATCTCTAACCTGTGTAGGAGAGCCCCCAGCTGTCCTCATCATGGCCCAGCAGACTGCCGAAGCTGTACTTGAATTTCTCCAGGTTCATCTCCGGAGTTCCAATTCCCACCATCTGCACCAATGGAACAGTCAAAACAGTATTAAAGCAGACAAAACAACAACACAGTAGTAGCTCTAGCTCCTCGCTACATGGTATTTTGCAAATCTCAACATACAGCAAACAGAGATTAAGAAACATTTTCACACCTGTTTGCTTGTATAACTTTAGTATTTTTCAAAGGGCCGGTACCCACCATATCGGTTCCATAGACGGGAGAGGTCATCTTGACTTCCCAGAAGTGTTGGCCGTCTGCGAGCTCCTTGGTTCCACGAATGGCAGCTGTGCCGCAGCTGTAGTCTGAGTGAAAGCTCACTTTCCTGCTTTCACAGTCGAGGAAGGCTCCAGAAGACTTGAAGTTATCGTCCCACACCCAATCAAAACCTGAAGAGATGAACTCATCAACAGCTAAATATATGGATGGATAGATAGTTATAATACAATCCTTTGTTAGTAATTACCAATTTTTTTTCTTGTTTACCCATGCTTGCAACATGGCACTAATGATAGCAGGGTCATTCAGATATTGTTCAATATGTAGTTGTATGCTAACAAAAACAAATTATAGCATGAATAATGTGTTAAATTACAAAAAGCCTCTGGAAACTGTTCATACATATTATAAAACTTAGTTAAGTTATGTTTACTTTCTAGAGTAGACCATTTGACAGGAATGTGTGGGCATGGCCATACTGAACAGTCTCCATGGCAACAGGAATTGTTTTTATAGACGTTCTGACAGAGAACTGCCGTGATAGGTTGAAAATACTTATTGTGTAACAAGAAACAGAGCGTAGCTCGCCTCATCTAAACTGAATTTCTGTAAAGTGGAATCAACTTAAAATTATAATATCTTTCATTTGGATTGATAAATATGGCCAACTTTTTTCAGATGCTTACTATTATGAAGTTACATAGTTTGAAGGATTGTGTGGATTTGGGTTTACAGGGGATTTAATACTGTTATATTAGTCTACAACAAGCTCCAACACTTGTGCCAATTCACACTCTACCCTACTGTGCTCATGATAAGTTGCATGACTGTATTGATCAGTGTCTTCTTACCCTGATCCTCCTCCCCACAGAGGCAGTCGCTGGAGACACCAAAGCCTGTGCCGAGCTCCTCCTGTCCCTCACACTGGCAGAAGGACTCCCCTATCACCGGCTCCGTGCTGGGAGAGGCCGCCACCTCCGCCACGGCCTGAGGGCTCAATGGGTAATCCGCCTCAGACTCCAGGTCACCGATCTGGTTGACACAAACAGTACAAAAAGCACCTTGTAAGTCAGTCGATGTGGCCATGGTCCAGGAACGTTGTGGCTCGGTGGCAGGGGCAAAGGGATTAGTTTCAGTGGAGCTTGCTTGAGGATTGCGTTTGACGTAAAAAAGCGTTATAGGTGGCACACCGCCCGGATGGGAAATCCACAGTATGGCTATCTTGCACAGGTCAGCCCCGAAGTGCCAAATGTAAGCTGTGTCACCTCTTAGATCATGTTTTAAAGACTTCACCAGGATAGTCTTTTTACCCTATGAGCTGGTCACGGTTCCTACTAGGGGGGCGGACACGTGTGCTTGGAAGTAAAATTAGACCCCTTCCAAAAATACTGAACCTCCTGTCCTTAACTTGGGAGACCTGACCTTGTCTTTTTCCAGTGGAATATATATATATATATATATGATACAATAATCTCAACTCTCTTCTACCGTTCTACCCCCACAATCCCCAGCATCTCACCTGCACCGCTGTGTGGCCTTCCCACTCCTTCTTGTCTGAACCCTGGATGGCTGCCATGGCATCTGTGTCCTGCCGTGTTTCACTCCAGACCAAATGGCGGGCCCGGCCGTTCCTGCCCCTTCTCAGCATGGCAGCTCTGCAAGACAGCAGGACCCAACGCCTTAGGACCCAGCTGGCACGTGTACTGCAGGCTACACACTTTTAATGTATGTCAGGAAAGATGAGCCTTCTCAGCCTTGTAAACTGGTTCACAGCTGCTGATGTATTATTACAGTTTGTTTGTTGAGGTCAGATTTTCTTTTCTTTTTTTCCCCATACATACGTATCTGATTACACATTTTCCAGACCTAGCAGGCTATATTCATGGAAGAGAGACAGAAATAATTTCCTATTTCAGATAAAAGAGCTTCTGTGGAATTAACCGCATATTGATTCAGATAAATGTGAGTCTGCCTGCGAAAGTAGGTCACAAAAAAATTCTCAGCATGTTTCTCAAATAGCTCACAAACATTCTGGATGACTGAAAGTAGGTCAGTTAAAATGGTAAGTAGGGCAACGTTCCCTACATGCTTTCTTAAGTTCAACAGTTTGTTTTAACTAACCTTTCCTCTACTAACTCACTTTGACAGCCAATGTGGAGCCGTAAAGTATTCCTGTGAGGAAACATGTCTTGTCATGTGCATGGATGGATCTTTCAGTACTAGCTTCACCTATTTTCCATCTGCCACAGTTGACAGTGTTTTTCAATGCCCTTGTTCAACCTTAATACCCAACCCTCTGCTTCACCACTGTAGCATCACTTCTGTCAGCTAAAGGCTTCACATAGAAACAGGTGAGGTCAACAAACCTAGTGACTAGTACAGTGTAGGCTACTTTATTTCCTCAACATCTGATAGCATGTCTGTGTTAATGCCACCGCCGAACGCAGCAGCTGGTGACTGCTTTGCAAGCAGGTGGAGGAGGAGATAAATGCCAATAATTTAGATTAGTTAGACAGGAGCTAGTGTGACTTTAATTGGGCCTTGGCCTACATACTGTAAGTGCATCATGTGGGCGAACCGGTCAGGACCGACCGCAGTACCTTCGTCAGCCAATGTTGTGATTGATATGATATGAATGCAGCCCAGACAGTGACTTGGATGATCCACATGTTTCAGGTATTACATTGCTGAAAATCAAATTGTTGTCTGTGTCCTGCCCAAAGCTTTCTGTTTAAACACACCAGTTCCACTTCAGAATGTCTGTATTTACTACACAGGTAGGCCTATACTATATTAAATTCTCACAGTGAGTATTTCAAGTAATAGCATCAGCAGATACTCTGTGTGTTGGCCTATATGAAAAGGTTGGGTGGTCCTCTCTTAAAGAGAGACGTGATGCACATTGGCATATTTTTATATATAAAGCCCTGACCGGAAAGCTGCCACTCTATTTGACAACAATGTTGCATATTTCAGATGGGCTTTATCAAACCTGCTCAACTGACATGCTCATGTTATATGTTCCATACGCCCGGTCTGACCTTGGTAAAACTGCTTATAGCCACAGTGCCCCTGACTCCTGGAACAGCCTACAACATCAAATTAAAATAAATACACTCATAACTGTTAACCAACTTAAAGTTATTATTTTGAATCCCCACTCCACTTGTAACTGTTTTAATTAGGCTATTGTTCTGTTTAATTCAATTGATCTGAATGTTTTAATTGTTGTTGTCTCTTTGTAAGCTCGTTGTGTATTCTCATTGTATATTGTGTATCTGTCTCGAAGTCATTGTAAAAGAGGGTCATCCCTCAATTGATCTTTCGAGAATAAATAAAGGAAAATGAAATGAATGAAATGAAATATAAAGTAGGCCTATGTGATTGTTGTGTCTTCATCTTAAAAGTCATTCAAACAAAGTATGAAACAGGAATATCTCTATTTTAGCATCAGATTGTTCTACTCTGAGTCTTACCTTACAGTAGTCTTCCTGTACACTGTCTTGCAGTGGCTCATCTGAACGCTCATGTGCCTCTGTTATCAGAACGTGTGACAACTGCAGCTTGCACCCTGTCCCAATTCTCAGAGCCGTTAGACGTAAACATTACTTCACCACGCCCATAGCCTGTGCTCATTGGATAAGATCTACCCAGAGGGAGGAGTTTTTGTTAATGTTTTTGGTGAACTTTATCCTAAGTGGGGTTATTATAGAATAATAATTGTGGCCTAAAGATGTGGACACATAATAGTGTGGTCTAGTGACTTGATAACACAACAAAAGGGGTACCCACAATGCACTTAAGATCACAAGCAATAAAAGGGGAATTAATTTACTCTCATAATCCAAGGTTTTTGGACAGTTTTAACACAATCCTAAATAAGCAGGTATATGTTTCGATATAGAAAGAAAAATTTCTGGAGCCAGCTTAGTGGCTTCAGAACGGGTTATTGTTGTCTAAACTGGGACATTTCGCATACACAAACACAGAAATCCAGCTATGTTGTCAATTGCGAGCGTTTGTGGTGCGGAGGGGCAGCCTATTGATAGGGTTGGATGAGAGGCGGGACTTGCGTAGTGTGATTGGCTAGGTTGCGCGTGACGACACACGGAAGTAGTGTGCAGTGCAGTGTGCATGTTTGGTGATCCCGAAATCCATAAAATGGAACAAAATAATGGTAGGAAGAAGTTACCGGTCAATTAAGTCGGTTAGGAGTTATTTCTAGCTCATCTGTCCGAACGCGAACTTTATAATGTACTATGCAATATTAAGATAGAGCAGCTGTCAGATAGAGCAGCTTGTTTGATGACAGCGGTACAATTCTTGCTTAGCTAACTGGCTAGCAGAGGCTAGTTGGAAATAAACTGAGGCTACATAACCTACCCGTCAGCTGCTGAAACGTGACAACACCCGTGTTGATAGAATTTATTTTATTTCATTGAAGAGTTTATTTTTTTTGTATTAAAAAGTTATTCCATAGTTAGTCATGTAAAAAAAAATTAAAAATAAGTGTACCATGACCTTCTTTTGTTGAGCTGCAATATTTTTCACAGACCAATGTTTCGGGATTATATGACACTTTAAATGACATTCTCGCGCGACAGTTGTGACCCCAGTTCACTTGTATTTAGCCTCTCGTGTATCTTGTGCCCTCATGCTCAGCTGAACTAACCCAATTTCTTTTTCCTTATTTCAAATGAGACGGTAACTTGTCCCAGGTTCGGCATGTTGTGTTGGTGCTGTCAGGGAAAGGAGGTGTGGGTAAGAGCACCATCACCACTGAGTTAGCGCTTTCTCTCAGGCATGCTGGCAAGAAGGTGAGTTCAAAGACCAGTCGAGTCAGTGTATGTGCAAAAGAATACCTACAGGCTGTCAGTGAACGCTGGCAGGGTTTTATCCAATTTAAATCCAACCCGGAAGAGTAATAATACACTATAAGTGATCATGATCCATTACACATAATGCTCCATATAGCCTATGATAAAATGTGTGCAATAGTTAACATGTTGCTGAACATTAAGCAAATGCAATCACTGTAATTTTTAACTTTCAGTATTTTATCAGTTTGGTTCCTCTCCTTTCACAATACCTGACTCGTGATTATACAAATCTTAAGGAATGAGCAGCATAAATAAATCTGTTTATTAACAAAACCCTGTGCTCATCAGGTGGGCATCCTGGACATAGACCTGTGTGGGCCTAGCATCCCCCGCATGCTGAATGTGGGCCGGCCTGATGTGCACCAGTGCGACTCAGGATGGGTGCCTGTCTACACGGACGCCACTAAGAGCCTTGCCCTCATGTCCATCGGCTTCCTGCTGGACGATCCAGATGAAGCAGTGGTGTGGAGGGGGCCCAAAAAAACCGGTGTGTTTATACTCCAGTTGCGCTGTTCTCTGATGCTATTTGATAGACTGATTGGAAAGGGTAGGGTCTGTACCAGTTTATCTCTGATTGTCTTGCCTTGCAGCTTTGATTGGCCAGTTTGTAACAGACGTGGCGTGGGGAGAGCTGGACGTGCTACTGATAGACACACCACCAGGGACGTCTGATGAGCATCTGGCAGTACTGGAGAACCTGAAGAAGGTCCACAAAGTGGATGGAGCCGTGTTGGTCACCACACCTCAGGTACCTACTAGTGTTGAGACCTTACTGTCCATAATAGGAGCAAGAGGTCTTTTTAAAGCATATGGCAAGGTTTACAGACAAGTAAGCTCATAAATGCACCTTTGGCTGTATTCAGCTGTATACAATATGTGTTTTGAAGCAAGGTGAAAGAGGAGAATTGACCAGCGCTTGGACCAAAAATACCGTCTTTATATCTAGAATGCTACTAAAATAATCATTTGCATTTCCAAGAATCTTCCAAAGGCAGAATTGCATGACATCCAGTGAAAGTAGTTGTATCTGGTGTTGTGTTGGCTACAGGCAGTGTCTACTGGGGACGTGAGGCGAGAGATCACCTTCTGCAAGAAGACGGCCGTACGGATACTGGGCATCGTAGAGAACATGAGTGGCTTCGTTTGTCCACACTGCACAGTGTGTAAACTTTCATTCCAATTGTTTGGAAAATTCACATGCAAAATAGCTTCTGATCAAATCACAGTCGCAGTTTGACATACTTTGAAGAATATCTACAAATCAATTGCTGCCTATTTTAAAAATGTACTTAAAAATACATAGATGACTTTTGATCAAATGTTTTCTTTTTTCTTCCAGGAATGCAGCAATATATTCTCAAGAGGTGGAGGTGAAGAGTTAGCCAAGCTGACTGGATCAGTATTCCTAGGTGAGATCATTGGGGTTGCATTACATAGCAGTGATAGCTTCCTGCCACAAGGTGTCACTCACAACACACTGTGAAGGCATAGCGCTCCACACCCTCCATTCATGATGTTAGGAGGCATTTTACATCACAGCCATGCTGCAAAAATGGTCGATCCAGATTTCAGTGCAGCATCGGGTTTGAAATACATTTTGGGTGAAGGCACACTATGTATTTTATCAATAATTTGTGGTCAAATAAATGGGTTGTTTAACAGTTTCCCCTCAGTGGTTATCCGCTTTGTGTGCAGGTCAATCTCGGTAATGATGCAGCTCATTCAGCTTACCCTGTGGCAGTGGAAAGCCAGCTGTATAGCTCTATGTCAGTGCCCCTTAAAAGCCACTTAATACTCACTATTGATTATCAATTTGTATGTAACTCGAGTTTACTACTTCGGAAATAAGGTAACAATATTTTTTTTGCCGTGATATTTACATCTAAGGTGTCCTTGAGTGGCCTGAAATGCATTATATACAGTGGGACCATAAATTGGTTCAGGGAAGTCCTCAACATAATGTCTTCTGTTTCAGGGGCTGTGCCCTTGGATCCCCTGCTCAGTACCAGCATAGAGGAGGGCAAAGACTTCATACAGTCATTTCCAGACAGTGCCACCTTCAGCGCCATCAGCAAGATTTCTCAGACTCTGCTCGACAGCCTAAATATAACTTGAGCCATGACTTCATCTACTCCTTATTCTGGATGGTGCTCCATGAAAATAACTGAGACACGGAAATATGAATTATGCCAAAGTGATGATTTCCATGCTGCTTTTTTGACCTGTACAGATTAAGATTAAATAAAATGAATTTCTGACTTACTTCATGCCTTAAATCAGTATCAGTAAAATGCAGGCTTTATCTTAAGTTATATTTGTAGTGGCGAAGTGGGTAGGGAGTTCGCCTCTGGTGTGCAGGGTCGGAGGTTCGATCCCCCGTCTCACCGCCACATGTCGAAGTGTCCCTGGGCAAGACACTGAACCCCGAATTGCTCCCGATAGTTAGCTTAGTTAACTTAGCACCCTAGTGCTAAGCCTACACTGTGTGGTAGCTGCTGCTATCGGTGTAAGAATGTGTGTGTGACTGGGTGAATGTGTACAAAAAAACAATGTAAAGCGCTTTGAGTCTGTGATAAACGGAGATATAGCGCTATACAAGTCAATTTACCATTTCCGTGCTGCAGTTGCAGTTCTTGAAGGCGTGAAGACTACCAGCTGCTCTCATGGCAGTGAAACCACTTGACTACACTTTTCTACAGGACATTTATATACATCCTTTTGTTATATACAGTATCTCACTAAAGTGAGTACACCCCTCACATTTCTTAAAATATTTCATTATATATTTTAATGGGACAACACTGAAGAAATGACATTTTGATACAATGTAAAGTAGTCAGTGTACAGCTTGTAAACTGTACAGCTTCGGAAACTGGGTCGCAGGGCTGTATTTCAACATGATAACGACCCAAAACACACCTCCAAGATGACCACTGCCTTGGTAAAGAAGCTGAGGGTAAAGCCTATGGACTGGCCCAGCATGTCTCCAGACCTAAACCCTATTGAGCATCTTTGGGGCATCCTCAAATGGAAGGTGGAGTAGCGCAAGGTCTCTAATAACCACCAGCTCTGTGATGTCATAAATGAGAGGAAGAGGATTTCAGTGGCAACATGTGAAGCTCTGGTGAACTCCATGCCCAAGAGGGTTAAGGCAGTGCTGAAAAATAATGGTGGCTACACAAAATAGACACTTTGGACATTTTCACTTAGCGGTGCGTGTACTCACTTTTGTTGCCCGCACTTTAGACATTAATGGCCGTGTCGAGTTATTTTAAGGGGACAGTAAATTTACACTGTTATACAAGCTGTACACTGACTACTTTACATTGTATCAAAGTGTCATTTATTCAGTGTTGTCCCATGAAATATTTGAAGAAATGTGAGGGGTGTACTTACTTTTGTGAGATACTGTAAGTGCCCAGTCACAATGCTTGTTTGAGATTTGTATCACAGTAGCATACAGTGATGAAACCACCACATTGTGTGTTTGGAAGCCAGTCAAATCTAAGTTGGAATCTTCTTTAATTTGATTGTGACACACGTCGACACATCAGGAGAACTTCAACACCAGTGGTAATACAGGATTGTAGATTGGCGCTTCAGTTTAATACGTCAGCAGCAGTTCCATTTTCAGAAAACAAACTCCAGATCAAATTGAACATAGGCAATACTTTTACTAGTCTCACTGGATTTCTGCTGCACGCTACAAAGATGACAACACATATTTTTGTGTCCTTTAAACATGAATGTCTTTTGGAGGGGACTAGACAACATCAACCTTAGCTTCTTGATCTGGATTCAATCTTCTGAAACTAGCCTGCTCTTCAGCTTCATATCCAACAGCAACAAGACACTGAAACCCATGCAGGATTTTAATGGCTGGAATGTGGAAGAGACGTACACAGCCACAGGGTTGTGGAGGGTGAAGAAGATGGAGAGGAGATGAGATTTGGAAATTACACTTGTGAGACCCAGCACGGGGCACACACACACACACCCTTTAATGCAAACAGCAGTACTACAGGAAAAACACTGAAGTTCGAGAATGTTTGCGTAATGATTAGAATACAGCTACACACAAAAACTCCCACTTCACCAGCAACATACTAAAGGCAATCTTATTAAACCAAGAGTTACATCCAGAGGAATTCCAACCACTTATCACAATTACCCCACAGTGCATTAAATCTATCTATATAGATATTTATATGTCTGTGTGTATATATATATATATATATGTATATGTATAATATATCCTGGGGGAATTAAAGACTTTTGCTTCATTAAACAGTTCAATGAACAATTTCTTATAAATAAAATCAGTGGAAAAAAAAATCGTAAGTCCATATACATTTTTCTTTACAAATAGATCCTCAAGATTAATGCAGAAATTGTGTCAACTCCCAAGGTGATGAGGGAGGAGACAAAGCTGTGCGGCCTTTGGTCAGCTCTCTTAAGACTAGAGGCCAGGCTGCCTCAGCTGGCCTCAAGGCCTGAAATAAGTGGCGGGAAAAAGGAATCTTCATCATACAACTGTTTTGAAACGCGTGCACACACGCGTGCGCACACACAAACACACAAGACAGACAAATCACTACATTGCGCATTTACAAGTTGACTATCAAATTGGGACGACTGTACACATTGTTTCCGATAAGACCATATTTATGGAGACATTTCAATTCCCCCCCCACTTCTTTCATCTTTGTGGCAGAATTTTTTTTACAATTTTTCTCCAGCCGCAACATAAAGGACAGATCTTGTAGTGGAGCTGTTTGGGTGTTTATTTCGTGGAGAGAATGAGGGCAACAATGAGCCCGTAGAGACCCAAGACTTCAGCGAAAATCAAAATGAGGATCATGCCCACAAAAAGCCTGGGCTGCTGAGCTGTGCCCCTCACGCCAGCGTCGCCCACGATACCAATAGCGAAGCCTGCTGCCAGCCCACTGAGGCCCACGCTCAGCCCAGCCCCCAGATGGAGGAAACTCCTAAAACACAGAGACAAGTTGTTAGTCACCACAAGGAGATACGACTTGAACATCTAGTCATTTAAGTGAAGAGAACATTTCAACTAAACATGCTAAAGTTGGATAATTTTTAAATATTTGTCATTTGTAAACAGTAATTAGAGCCTGTAATACTGTAAAGAGTTGTGAAGTTTGAGCAGACAAATTACAGGAAGGACAAACTTTTGAACTGATCCAAAAACAAACTCCTAAATGATGTCAGTATGTAAGCCAGTTTTTTCTGACCAGAGGGCACACACACACAACTCATTATATACGCCCATATTCTTAAATTTAATAAATACCAGAAATGATTTAGATGAT